>SJYT01064286.1:45003-239518 GCA_006410635.1 Cephalophus harveyi | reverse complement strand
CAAAAAAGAAGGTAGAATTATCAGTTTAGGACCAAAGTATTATTTATATGCTGCTGCTGCTAAGTCGCTTCAGTCGTGTCCGACTCTGTGCGACCCCATGGACAGCAGCCCACCAGGCTCCTCCGTCCCTGGGATTCTCCAGGCAAGAACACTGGAGTGGGTTGCCATTGCCTTCTCCAATGCATGAAAGTGAAAAGTGAAAGTGAAGTTGTTCTGTCATGTCCGACTCTGTGCGACCCCATGGACTGCAGCCTACCAGACTCCTCCATCCATTGGATTCTCCAGGCAAGAGTACTAGAGTGGGTTACCATTTCCTTCTCCATATTTACATCCAAAAACATTTAATTGGCAAAGGATACTTTTTTATTATTGAATACACAAATCTCAGTGAAGATATTCCAATTATATTAATATCATAAAACATAAGGTCAAAATTTATAATATTAAACAATTGAAAATACAAGGAGAAATTACTGAAGCACATTTGTTATGTAACTTGACAGTCTAAGTAAATAGAAATAATAATATAACAATTTTGAATAATGTAATAATAAAATATATATGTGCACATTATTTTCTAGTGCCCATGTAATACTTATTTTAATTTATTATATATTAAGCCAAGAAAAGAAAACCTTCAACATGTTAAAATTGTACAGATCAGGCCTTATTTTCTGCTGTAATGTAGTTAAACCAGAGATTAGCTATAGATTAGTTTTATATTAATACAATGACAGTTGTATTTAGTGATATCTGAGGTTGCTTCCAGCTCAAATTTTAGATGATGCTCCATTATTAACTAATTCTTTCTCTGTATAAGTATTTTTGTTCCACCCTTTGGGGGAATAAGATGTTGACGTTGTTTGGAGGTGTTTCTACAATATGTGGATATGTGGGTCTCTTGTTGTTGTCCTAATTGCTAATTCATGTCTGACTCTTTATGACCCCCTGGTCTGTAGCCTGCCAGGCTCCTCTGTCCATGGAATTTCCCAGGCAAGAATACTGGAGTGGATTGCCATTCCGTTTTCCAGGGGATCTTCCCATCCCAGGGGTCGAACCTGCATACCCTGCATTGGCAGATGGATTCTTTACTGCTGAGCCACTTGGGAAGCCTTCCTGCAACCCATATAACTACTTTATTGCTGATTTTCCTTTTGAAAATCACTCTGGTTCTTCAAGTTAAAATAACCGTCCTTGCTACCCTGCCTTGAGAGATGGTTATCACTAAAAATGCCTGGGTTGGCAGTAATCTGCTTTGTTTCCACCTGGAGCTGTTTTGAGTCTCCAGCGGCAGACCTTCAGTGTGTTACTGGGGCAAGTGTGCAATGATGTGCATTAGATCTGCACTGAGCAATGCTTAGATGATTTGACTTTCTGCAGGGAATGAAAAAAAATATACATATAAACACCCCTATTCCCAAGTGGCACTGTAACCTAGTTAAGAGAATTGCTTGTGGGGGACTGCATTATGCTAAGAAGACTAGTTCATTTTCAGGTTAGGAAACTTTAAATTCAAGTTGACATAGCTTCTCTTTTCATTTCCATACTCATCTCAGCTGGGGAAATGCAGCATTTGTCACTAAAAATCGACCAGTGAAATACTGCAGAGGTGGGGGTATGGGGGGAGTGTAGGGGAGTCAGTGGTGCAAAGCCTGAGAGTGGCTGTGATCTGAAATGTGTTTTATTTTGTAGCAGACACCATACCAAATGTGCATTCCACTGGTAGACCTTTTATTTTCAACAAAATCCCGTGCACCAGGCAGCAATCTTTGACAGCGATGCAATCAACACAAATTATCTGGTGATATACCAACATTCCAGACAGCTCATAAGCAATTAGGGATCAAGTCTGAATTAAATCCAGAGGTTCAGGGCTAAGTGTATTAGGGTAATGCAGAGAATGCTATTCTGACAGTTTTCTGACCATGAGTGGCTTCATTCAGCAAACCTCACATTAGGCTCTCCCCTCTTAAATACCACATGTGGCTTTTCCTGTTTTAATGTCAGGGTAGATCCATAAAGATTAGTGTGTAGCTCTTGTAGGGGAGGAAAACCTTTTCTCTCTTCCCTCTAGGTTCTTTGGCTGCCTAATAATCAAATTGGCCTAAGATCAACAGGAAAAAAAAAAAAAATGATTCTGTACATACAGGGGCCCATACAAATATGAGATTCAAAGTTTAAGTGACCAAAGCAGGTTGCTTTTATACTTTTTAGACAAAGAAGCAATAAGCTTTTGAAGGACTGTCAAGACAAAGAAGTTTGGACTCTGGGCAGTAAATGAGTAAAGAGTAGCAAGGTTGGTTAGAACATCCTTGTGCTTAGTTGCTAAGTTATGTCTGACTATTTGCAACCCTTTGGACTGTAGACTTCCAGGTCCCCTCTCCATGGGATTGTTCAGGCAGGAAATACTGAAGTGGGTTGTTGTGTTCTTCTTGGCCCTAAATTCCCTATCTCTGGTGATAAGGGATAATCTCTCCTTTTGTCCAAAGAGAGTATCTTTCACATGGGAGATTTATTTCTTGCTTTCAGGAGGACAAAGGAGGGTCAGTGTCTTACTTGCACTATTTCTTAAGTAACTTTAATTCAAAATAATCAATATGCTAACATGGCACACTTTGGGGTGACACATTCTTTTCTTTCATTATACTGAAATTTTCAGATTGCAAATGAATGGCCTCATTAAAGGACAGATTGGCTAAGACTAAAAGTAATCCCTGCTAATCCTAGCTTTAATAACTCTCATCTTTGCCATGTGCAAGTATCTTTAAAATGAGTTACATGGATGTGCTTTTCTAGACACCTTTCACCTACAGGTTCACCATATTCCCCTTCTAACAGAAACCTAGAAACAATTCAGGATTAATTAATGGAAGAGTCCATTGTCTTTTATAGATAGAATGAGAAATATGCAAGTTGTAAGGGTTTCTGTTGACAGACTAGTAGGACATATTTGCCATTCAGACCCTACACCTTGTAAGAAAAAATTAAGAAGAGTTTGGAGTGTTGACCCTGGGATGTGTAATGCATGCATGGCTCTTGTAAGCTGTTACCTCTTAATCACTGAGGAGCTGAGGCTCTTGAAGCAGACTAATGATCTCCTGCTGACTGCCGCGCTGCTTGCACTTCTGCCTTCAACACATCTGTCTGCACTGCTTCCCAAGGGGACTCTCTTAAAGTTGGAAAGTCTGACATCGCACATTAGCTACCCTGTGACTTTCTCCATTAATAATGGACTGGCCCACTGTAAGCTCTGTGTTTCCTCCCCAACACCGACTGCTTTCACTTTTATGTGCCACTATGCCAGTCATCAGAGAGACGGCCAGAGAAAAGACAGCTGGCATCTGTAACTCATAGGGGGCTCATAAAAACTAAAGCAGGTAGATTGTTCTCTCAAATGAAGTTCTTGGAAGTACTGAATGATGAATGCCGTGCTCGTGTTCTCCTTACTCTAGCTTGGTGACAGCTAGTAGCCAGTTTAAAAAAAAAAGAAAAAGCAGCTCTACACCCTCAGTGACACACACACATACTCTAAATTTTCTTAAAAGATATACTTCTATTGTTAGTTTCAATCCTTGGAGATACAGCCCAATTATTTTGAAACATTATTTCTTTCCATATCTGCTAAGGAGACAGCTAAATATGTTGTCAAGACCTGTTTTCCAATTAGTTAAAAAAGAATTATCTGAAGTAAGTCAGAATGCCTTTAAGATTTTGGCTGGCATATTTATTAATTTACCTTACATGCAGGTAGAACCTAGGGACTGGAAAGAGAAAATTTGGAACCTACTGGGCCAGAATGGCAGGTTTTTATGTTTCTCAAGCAAACAAAAGAAAAGACAAACAAGTGATCAAAACAGAATTATGTTAGATCCCTTTAGGTGAATGGTTTTTATTTCTCTAAAGCTCATAAATACTGAGAGGTTCAGTGCTTCCCTTGACAGATTACTTGTCATGTGACTGTAGGAAGAAATTACCCCACCCAGAATCTAGGGCCATAAAACTTTCAGGGATCACACTGAGGCTGAATTAGAGTGAACCAGATATAAGATAATAGGGAATGGTGAAGACTCTGATGCACTAGAGAACACACATTTCATTCAAGGAGGGACACCTGGTTATGCCTATAGTTCACCCAAAGGTATGTTCATACGCTCGACTGGACTATCAAAATGACACGATCACCTTGGGTCACACTCAGCAACTAACTCACTTAAGGACAGGACCCAGAGCTGCACCAGACCTTCCCTCCACAGGGAGTCCTGCTGCTGCTGCTGCTGCTAAGTTGCTTCAGTCGTGTCCGACTCTGTGCGACCCCAGAGACGGCAGCCCACCAGGATCCCCCGTCCCCGAGATTCTCCAGGCAAGAACACTGAAGTGGGTTGCCAGTCCTGGAAGAGTCCAAGTACGTATCCACAGGGAGACTTTGTTTGTTTGTTTTTTAATTTTTTCTTTTATTTCCAAGTGATATTTTAAGAGCCAAGAATGAAGATTCACTTAGTTAAGTGTGGAACCTCCTGACTTAGAAGGTCTGTGTCTTAAAAAGATCTCTTGTAACATTTCTGTTGGCAGATCTTCTAAAGTTCCTCAGAGGGCCAAGCCCATTGGTGAAAGTCGCCACATTCATGGAAGCCCAACACCAGACATGTATGAGTAGTTCATTTACATTCCTCCCAGCCCGATGCACAGGCCAGTCCTGGGTCACTTTTATCATAACACCATCACCTCATCACACAACTGACGTTTCACCTTCATCAGGTTTCTGGGGGTAACAAGCCAGAAAGTTAATCCAAGATAAGTTTGTCCATAAAGAAGAAGACCGTACCCACTGCTAGCCTATGGGAATGTGAGTTCAGATCTTTCCTTTTCCTTTTCTCTTCTTTCTCTTCTGCCCCTCCTCTTCAGTCTCCTTCCTTTTCATCTTCTTTTAAAAACTCTAGACTTCTAGGCTTTTTAAATGTTAAATCTCCCAGCTTTCAAGTGAGAATACTATAATAAGAGCCCTGGACTAGAATATAGAAGAGCTGCGTTCTATTTGCTGTGTGAGCTACATCTGTAAAGTAAAAGTCTTACCTAAAGGTCAAATGAAAAGCTATTTCTAATGATCCTGTTGCTGTTTTCTAATTGATAAAGAGATGATACTTCCTGCTCATATGCTCAATGCTAGGGAGCCTGTTTCTCTTCCCTCAATATTTCTATTCTACTTTATCATGTGAAATCCAAGTGAGTATAAAATAAAGGTCTTTTGAAACTATAAACGATTGACGCCAGTCTCATTGCTGGACAAGATTTTCAAACAAACACCAACTTATTTTCTTTTGTTTGGATCACCCAAAGAAACTAGGTCCAGAGCATTACATCTGGGTGGATTTTGACTTTTAGTCCAGTTTTTCCAAGTACTGATATGTTAATACACAGTGCAGAGATTACCAGGGTAAGTTGCTCAGTCGTGGCCAACTCTCTGCCACCCTATGGACTGTAGCTTGCCAGGCTCCTCTGTCCCTGGAATTCTCCAGGCAAGAATTCTGGAGGGGGTTGCCATTCCCTTCTCCAGGGGTTCTTTCTGACCCAGGGATTGAACCCAAGTCTCCTGCATTGCCGGCAGGATTCTTTACCATCTGAGCCACCAGGAAAGCCCCAAAACCTTAAATGACCCAAAAATGTGAATGTGACTCCCAAAAAACACTTGTGGATGCAGCTGACTGGAAGTAGCTCTGCAAACAAGCTTGAGACCCTGGGCCACGAAATTTGGGAACAGACATCTCATTTTAAAAGCAAGGAAGCTGCTGGGTGGACCCTTGTACCAAGCAGCTATCGCCCTAGTTGAAACAGCTTCATATTGTGATACTGTTATAGCCTATAGTCACACAAATATCTTTATTTTGGCAAACCTACCATCATCACGAAGAAAAGGTCATGTGTTATGGAATTTGTTTGCAAATGGAAAAAATTAGTACTTTCATGTTTATATTCCTGCTACACTTTCATCAGCAGGCTTACAGAGACCAGATCAAGGATTCCATTTTCTAGCCAGAAATGAAGAAAGGAATTTATTGACGCCCAACCTGTCAGATCTCGATTTGTCCAGTAGCCTAGGGATTTGGTATTTGCTCAATCCTTTTTGAAGAAATCTTTTCATTTTTTGTGGGTCAGAAGTTCTTTGTTACATGGGAAAAGCCAATCCATGAGGAACAGAAGGGACTAGATTGAAAGTGGCAATGCCTTACAGTTATTAGAAGTGCTCTCACTCATGATAACACAGGCATTTGTAGGAATTTTATTTTCATCCATTGGCCACAGTATTAAATATTTCACCAAGGAAATGTTCCATGGGAGATTGCATCTAAGGGACAGGATCTAATCTTTCATATCACAGTAAGAAGCTGATCAAAGTTGTTGAAAGCTAGCTATTAAAGGATTAAACTAGGCCACATTGAAATATATGATGTGAAAACAGAGGGACCTTTTTTTATTCAGTTGAAACATACAAAAAATTTATAGGACTAACTCCCCCCATTTTTTCAAGACCACTTTCATTGAGAAAAGATAGTGAGCTTTCATGCAACATTGAAAATATTTTTACTAAGGTTTGTTGAAGCCATATAAAGAATTTTGTTATGTAATGTAAGTGCAATGAAAAGTCATTGGGTTTTAGGTAATTAAAGTTTGAAAATATGAGAATATAACTCTCTTTATAAGAATATAACTCTGTTTTGCAGAGTTCAGGAAATCACTTGCAGCAGAGTGGGACTGTTGCCAGAGACAGAGAAAGTGGTAGTTGCATAATAGTCCAGTACAATGTGTTAGTTCTTTGTCCTACATAATGGCTGTAGCAATGCTCCCTCCTCAAACTCAAACACAAAATCTCTCCAGGTTCCTATTTAGGGCCACCCTTGTGCATTGGATTCTGTCCCTTCTTATTCACTCAAGGACTTTGCTCTCACCTCTGTTTCCTTCCTCCTTCCTGCATTAGTATATTCTTCTTTTCTGGTACATCACTCCATCTGTATTTAGAAACTCCTCTGACCCCACTACCCCATTTCTATGCTATCCTTTGCACCAAAACCGCACTGAAGTGTTGTCTCTATTTCTTCTGTGTCACTGCCTCTTGCACCCAAGAGTGAAACAGAAGTTCTTGCATCCTACAGAACTTTTCCCAGAGTTGCACGAAACTAGTCTCTCTCTCTCTCTCTTTTTTTTTTTTTTTTTGAATCTTCAGATTATGTATTTTATTTCTTCTTGAGTCAATTGATCAGTTGTGGTACAAGAAATGTGTCTACTTCATTGAAGTTGACAAATGCGGTGGCATAAAATTGTTTATATTATTTTATTCTTTTTAATGTATTTAGGCTCTATAGTGTTACCCCTCTTTCTTTACAGTATTAGCAATTTTTGTCATCTGTATTTTTGTTGAATAATTTACATAGAAATTGATCATATTTATTTATCTTTTTGAAAAAAAAATATGGTCTTTTATTTCATGAGTTTTTTTCCTATTCTTTGTCCAATTTATAGTCCATTTATTTATGATATCTTTATTATATGTTTCATTTTTATTTTGTGTTTAATTTGTTTTTCTTTCCTAACTTGTTAAAGGGAAGTCTTTAGGCATTGTTCATACAAATGAATCTCATTTATTGGGTGCATACAAGCTTAGGATTCTGAAATCACCTCAGAGAATTCATCATCCTAACCTTATGTCTTTCTTGTTCTGAGTTCTATATGGTATTCATCTAGCTATGCACAAAACATAGTCTTGTCAGTGATGTCCAGTGTACTAATGGCAGTGGCAAATTCTAAGTTGTCATCTATTCAACCAGTCAGCAGCACTCAGTGTAGCTGATCACTTTACACTTCTTGAAATACTTCCTTCCCTAAACTTTTGGGCTGTAGCTCTCTTATGTGAAGTTGCTCAGTCGTGTCCGATTCCTTGCAACCCCATGGAGTGCAGCCTACCAGGGTCCTCTGTCCATGAGATTTTCCAGGCAAGAATACTGAATTGGGTTGCCATTTCCTTTTCCAGGGGATCTTCCCAACCCAGGGATCAAACGCGGGTCTCCTGCATTGCAGGCAGACGCTTTACCGTCTGAGCCACCAGGGAAGCCCACGTAGCTCCCTTGACACCCCCTTTATTTCACTGACTTATCATTTTGCTCTCCCTTCCTGGTTTCATCTCATTTTCCTGTCATCTTCTCATCTTCCTAATGTAAAGTATAAGCATCCTCAGGCTCAGGACCCACTATATGTGCATACTTCCTAGTTATGTCATTCAGCTCATGGCTTCAAGTGCCGTCTTTATGCTCACATTTTCCAACTACATTTTCCGACCTCTTCATCCTACCTCCTTGGCTAAAATATTTATTGTCTGATCATCATCACAATTTGTTGCCTAATAGTCATTTCAAAAACGATATGACTAAACTGGAGCATTGATCATCTTTCTAAATCTAATCCTTCTAGAGTTTTCCCATTCATAAGAACGGACAACCCCATTCAAACTGTGAATCCCAACTGAAACTTTGGGACATGGTTCGTAATTTCATTTTCCCCTGTACTTCCATCCAATCTGTTAACAAATCCTGTCCATGTACCTTTGAAATTTACTCTGCATCAGACCACTCTTCCCACCTCCACCAATACCACCCTCTTCCAGGCTCCCATCACACCCATCTTGGATGTTCATGACTGCCTCCTAGCTAGTCCTCCAACTCCTAATCCTGTCCCTCTCTAGCTGTGTCTTAGCATAGGAGACAGAATGATACCTTTGAGATGTAACCCATCTTGTGTTTCTTCCTTGCTTAGAACTCTCCAAAGGCTTTACATCTCACTCAGGGAAGAAAAAAAAAAAAAGTAGAAAACCTTTATGTTGGCTAGTAGCCCCCATAAACTGGTCCCTGGATGCAACTCAATCACGATCCCCCATCTCACTGGATTCCAGCCATCGACCATTTCAGTTCTCAAAAATGCTGAACGTGCCCCTGCTTGTGATGGGGCCTCTGTGCTTGTGGTTTCCTTGCCTCACAGTTTTGTTCCCCATATACCTGCTTGGCTGGCAGGCCTCTCTCATTTCAGAGACCTGCTCGTTTTCACCCCTTCCCTGGTATGTCTAAAACAGTACCATGTCTTTCATTTTTTTTCCTAAGAGTGTTTAGCACCATGTGACATACTACTCATTCCTGAGAATTATATTTATTAACAGATTTGAGGAATTTCATGGTTGTATTTTAAAACATTTTATGTTCAGCCCAGCACTGACATAGTTTGCCATGGCATTCTGAGATAGAATGTAATGTAAGAACCCTAGACTTGCAGGGAAGCTGCTTCAGGATTTGCCTCTTGGCGCCTCACAAGGGTGTGTTCATCCTTTCCTCACAGAGGGATACATCAGTGGCAGAGTTTGAAATTCTCTGTTTTGTATGGACTGGGCATTCATCAATATTATGCAATTGAGGGACACCTGAAATTTCCTTCTCCATTTCATCTGTCATTTTCCTGCTATCACTCCTGTAAAGTCCCACCTTATTCTCCCCTACTGGTACCAACTGCAATCAAAAGTCAACCTCCAGTGCCTCTCTAGGAAGCCTATGCAGAGACTTGGGGATAAAACTGCATGGTCTAGTGAGCAAGAGTCTGCTAAAGGGGCAGTACGGTAGAATATGTCTTACTTTGAAGCACCGTTCCTTAACTATCTGGATAAGCAGATTCTCTGCACGTCTTCTGTCATGCACAGAGACTGTTCCCTGTGGCAAGCTGAAGGTCTGTGTCTGGAAGGCTACTCTCAAGTAAGCCTGTCTTCCTCGGCTCCTACCTGTTGAGTGCATACTGGCCAAGAATCAGTTGTTCTTAGACCAAGTTTGTATATGCCTGTTGTACTTATAGCTATGTACATTACAGATTACATAAGTTAATGAAATATCATGAAAAGGAAAGAATCACCATTTCCATAAAAACTGCATGAAATCTTTTGGGGGAAACCTCAGGAAGGTCAGTTAATAAAAAATAAAGATGCTATAGACATGAAAATTATGAGTTTAGAGGGAATCATTAAACTCTGAGTATTCTTTACTCATATAGCTTACAAGTCTTTTTTTAAAGGAAATCAAGACTTTAAGTGACAACTGGAGATACATGATGAGTATAATTTATATGAAAACAATAACAACATGCTCAGTTAACAGCCAGATTTAAAAAGAAAAGTCAAAAAATGAAAAGACAAAGGGATGTATTGGTCCTATGACAAAAGATTGACAAATAATCAGTTTAATTTTCACAAAATGAGCAGTTTTATTGATGAAAAATACTCATATATAACCTATATAAATGGATGAATAATGTGTAAATGTAATGGCATAGAATGTTTAAGATATAAATATGAAAATTTTTATGGTTTCCCACTTATACCAACTTTTTTAACTAACCAACCAACTCTAAATTTCAGCAGTGTAGGATAAAAGAGTTTTTACATTATTTGAAAACAACTTTCAAAAGTAGGGATTACCATCCCATTACAGACATATCAAGAATAACAAGGAAGGTAAAAAACTCAGAAAAATTCTCTGAGAAAAGTAAATTGTTATTCCCATTTTCTGCATGAGACATTCAGTTCAGTTCAGTTCATTGGCTCAGTCATGTCTGATTATTTGTGACCCCATGGACTGCAGCATGCCAGGCTTCGTGTCCATCACCAACTCCTGAAACTTGCTCACAATCATATCCATCAAGTCAATGATGCCATCCAACCATCTCATCCTCTGTCGTCCCCTTCTCCTCCCACCTTCAGTCTTTCCCAGCATCAGGGTCTTTTCTGAGGAGTTAGTTCTTCTCATCAGGCAGCCAAAGTATTGGAGCTTCAGCTTCAGCATCAGTCCTTCCAATGAATAGTCAGGACTGATTTCCTTTAGGATTAACTAATTTTATCTCCTTGCAGTTTAAGGGGCTCTCAAGAGTCTTCTCCAACACTACAGTTCAAAAGCATCAATATTCAGTGCTCAGCTTTCATTACAGTCCAACTCTCACATCCAAACATGACTACTGGAAAAACCTTAGCTTTGACTAGACAGGACTTTGTTGGCAAAGTAATGTCTCTGCTTTTTAATATGCTGTCTATGTTTGTCATAGCTTTTCTTCCAAGGAGCGAGCATTTTTTTAATTTCAAAGCTGCAGACACCATCTGCAGTGATTTTGGAGCCCCCAAAAATAAAGTCTCTCACTGTTTCCATTGTTTCCCCATCTATTTGCCATGAAGTGATGGGGCTGGATGACATGATCTTAGATTTCTGAATGTTGAATTTTAAGCCAACTATTACACTCTCCTCTTTTACTTTCATCAAGAGGCTCTTTAGCTCTTCTTCACTTTCTGCCATAAGGGTGGTGTCATCTGCATATTTGAAGTGTTGATATTTCTCCCAGCAATCTTGATTCTAGCTTGTGCTTCATCCAGCCCAGTGTTCCTCATGGTGTAATCTGCATATAAATTAAATGAGCAGGGTAACAATATACAGCCTTGAAGCACTCCTTTTGCTATTTGGAACCAGTCTGTTGTCCCATATCCAGTTCTAACTGTTGCTTCCTCACCTGCATGTAGATTTTTCAGGAGGCAGGTCAAGTGGTCTGGTATTCCCTTCTCTTTAAGAATTTTCCAGTTTCTTGTGATCCACACAGTCAAAGGCTTTGGCATAGTCAATAAAACAGAAGTAGACGTTTCTCTGGAACTCTCTTACTTTTTTGATGATCCACCAGATGTTGCCAATTTGATCTCTGGTTCCTCTGCCTTTTCTAAAACCAGCTTGAACATCTGGATGTTCACGGTTCACATACTATTGAAGCCTGGCTTGGAGAATTTTGAGCATTGCTTTGCTAGTGTGTGAGATGGGTGCAATTCTGCAGTAGTTTGATCATTCTTTGGCATTGCCTTTCATTGTGATTGGAATGAAAACTGACCATTTCCAGTCCTGTGGCCACTGCTGAATTTTCCAAATTTGCCGGCATATTGAGTGCAACACTTTCACAACATCATCTTTTAGGGTTTGAAATAGCTCCACTGGAATTCCATTCCCTCCACTAGCTTTGTTCGTAGTGATGCTTCCTAAGGCCCACTTGACTTCACATTCCAGGATGTCTGGCTTTAGATGAGTGATCACACCATCATCATTATCTGGGTCCTGAAGATCTTTTTTGTACAGTTCTTCTGTGTATTCTTACCACCTCTTCTTAATATCTTCTGCTTCTGTTAGGTCCATACCATTTCTGTCCTTTATTGTGCCCATCTTTGCATGAGCACAATACCATAAGTTCACTTGGTATCTCTAATTTTCTTGACGAGATCTCTAATATTTCCCATTTTATTGTTTTCCTCTATTTCTTTGCAGTGATCACTGAGGAAGGCTTCCTTATCTCCTTGCTATTCTTTGGAACTCTGCATTCAGATGCTTGCATCTTTCCTTTTCTCATTTGCCTTTTGCTTCTCTTCTTTTCTCAACTATTTTTAAGGCCTCCTCAGACAACCATTTTGACTTTTTGTGTTTCTTTTTCTTGGTTATGGTCTTGATCACTGCCTCCTGTACAATGTCATGAGCCTCCATCCGTAGTTCTTCAGGCACTCTCTCACATCTAATCTCTTGAATCTGTTTGTCACTTCCACTTTATAATTGTAAGGGATTTTATTTAGGTCATACCTGAATGGTCTAGTGGTTTTCCCTACTTTTTTCAATTTAAGTCTGAATTTGGCAATAAGGAGTTCATGATCTGAGCCACAGTCAGCTTCTGGTCTTGTTTTTGCTGACTGTATAGAGCTTTTCTATCTTTGGCTGCAAAGAGTATAATCAGTCTGATTTCAGTATTGATGATCTGGTGATGTCCATGTGTAGAGTCTTCTCTTGTGTTGTTAGAAGAGGGTGGGTTCCAACCCTAAAATCACGACGCTTCCAATCCTAAAGCATGAGGCTTTAGGAGGTGAATAACTTGGAGCTTACCTTTGAGAACTAAGATCTCTCACTCAAGGATAGATCATGCTCTACATTCTTAGACTTATTGCCTCTTCAAACCTCTCCTCCCACACTTTTATTTCAGTTCAGTTCAGCTCAGTTCAGTCACTGAGTCATGTCTGACTCTTTGCAACCCCATGAATCACAGCACACCAGGCCTCCCTGTCCATCACCAACTCCCAGAGTTCACTCAGATTCATGTCCATCGAGTTGGTGATGCCATCCAGCCATCTCATCTTCTGTCGTCCCCTTTTCCTCCTGCCCCCAATCCCTCCCAGCATCAGAATCTCTTCCAATGAGTCAACTCTTCACATGAAGTGGCCAAAGTATTGGAGTTTCAGCTTTAGCATCATTCCTTCCAAAGAACACCCATGGCTGATCTCCTTTAGAATGGACTGGTTGAATATCCTTGCAGTCCAATTTAGATATTTTATAAAACGGCTTTTTCAAAATAGATGTCAGCTAAAGACTGCTGACCTAACTGTATATTTAATTAATAGCTTCTGAATCATTATTTATCTTATGACAATAGGAATACCATTTTTCCTCTCTACTGGTTTCCTTTAGAACCAACTCTTGTAACTTAAGAGGGTATAGGGATGTTCCCTGACTTACTAAACACTGTATTTCAAATCTCTTGGGGCTTTTAAGTCCCAAGATTTGGGAAAGTCCTGTAATAAATAAATGTCATGCCTCTTTCACTTCAATCAAACCAGCACACTTTAAAAATGTTGAAAATTTTAACATTTTAAAGCATCTATATGCTTTTTATTACATATACTCACACTTTCTCTTCTGTGCAGTCCTACTCTTGCATACTCTCAGCCTATTGACCATAGTTCTCTGATCTGAATCTTTTTATTGCACCCTTGTTTTTCCCAGCTCTTTATCATAATCACTAGAGAAAAGGCAGATGTCTCCAAATATAGACTTGGCCATTTCTTCTGATAGCTGAACTGTGACCTTGACTACTATCCCTGTAGAGGTCAATGAGGCCTTCATGAAACTGTCCACAAGCAGAGATGGAGCTAGACTGAAATCACCTCTTGCTTTAAAGATCCCACCCTCGAAGAGGAGTTATTGCAGGATGGATGAAGTGAATACCATGAACCACAAGATCTGCTTTCCTGGAAATATGATCAGAATTCAGAAAATCTGCTCCCATAGAACTGTATCTTTGCTGTATATGTCCTACTGTATCTGTGGTGCTTAGGAGAATGCCTGAACATAATAAGCACACGTTTAATATTTTTGAAGATGGCTAAGATGGTGAAGAATCCACCTGCAATACAGAAGACCTGAGTTTGATCCCTGGATCAGGAAGATCCCCTGGAGAAGGGAAGGGCTCCCCACTCTAGTATTCTTGCCTGGGAAATCCCATGGACAGAGGAGCCTGATGGGCTACAGTCTATGGGGTCATAAAGAGTCAGATATGACTGAGTGACTAAGCAAAGGATATAGAGTTTTAGTTTGGGGTGATAAAGTTCTGGAGATAAATAATAGTGATGGGTGTACAACAGTTTTGAACATACTTAATAGCCTGGAACTGTATGCATAAAAGATGTTTAAATGGGGGCTTCCCTGGTGGTCCAGTAGTTAAGAATCCACCTTGAAATGTAAGGGATTTTGGTTTGATTCCTAGTCCTGGAAGATCCCACATGCCTTGGAGCAGCTAGCCCACAAGCCTCAGCTAATGAGCCCGTGCTCTGGAGCCCATGAGCCACAACTACTAAAAGCCACGTACCTAGAACCTGTACTCCACAACAGGAGAAGCCACTGCAATGAGAAGCCCTCACACCGCAACTGGAGGGGAGACCCTGCTCACCGCAACTAGGGAAAGCCCAAACACAGCCATGAAAACCCAGCACTGCCAGGAAAAAAAAAGTTGTTTAAATGGTACCTTTTATGTATATTTTACCACAATAGTTTTTTTTTTCTTTTTAAAGGGGGAAAAAAACCAAAACAACAAACAGACTTAGGTATTAAGAAAGGCAAGATTGTGATGGGTTCTTCCACTGAAGCTTGCCCTAATCACTTGGTAGATATCCAGAGTCATTTGACTTCCCTGGTGGCTCGGACGGTAAAGCGTCTGCCTACAGTGTGGGAGACTCGGGTTCAATCCCTGGGTTGGGAAGATCTCCTGGAGAAGGAAACCCATTCCAGTACTCTTGCCTGGAAAACCCCATGGACGAAGGAGCCTGGTAGGCTACAGTCCATGGGGTTGCAAAGAGTCAGACACGACTGATCGACTAAACTTCACTTTTTCAGAATCATTTGAAGTGGGAGCAGAAGCATTTATATAGTGCTGGCCCACCACAGTTGGGCACAGATAATAGCTGCCCGCTTCACACATGAAGACCAAGAAAAACAAAGTGGGTAGGATTGATAGAAGTCAGGAAGGTTTGTTTTGTGATTGCATGTAATGTGTAAAAGTCACTCAGCTAAGATTTTGGAAACTCTGTCTTCAAGCCCCAGGCAGTAAAAATATCAATGAACAAGATAATATAGATCTGGCTGCGATTCACGTGCCCCATTCAAACAGGCCAGCACTACTCATCTCAAGCTAATTATCTCCGTGAAGAAATACAGGTTCAGTATTGCCTGGCCTTAGGGTTTTTCATGAGAAACCATAGTGTGGAATTCTGTGAGGAATACTTCAATTTTCATCTGCTGGCGATCAATTTATGCTTCCCTGGTAGCTCAGCTGGTAAAGAATCCGACTGTGATGCAGGAGACTCTGGTTCAATTCCTGGGTTGGGAAGATCCCCTGGAGCAGGGATAGGCCACCCACTCCAGTATTCTTGGGCTTCCCTGGTGGCTCAGATAGTAAAGAATCCACCTGCAACAGGGAAGACCTGGATTCAATCCCTGGGTTGGGAAGATCTCCTGGATGAGAGCATGGCAACCCACTCCAGTATTCTTGCCTGGAAGTTCCCCATGGACAGAGGAGCCTGGCGGGCTATAGCCCATGGGGTTGCAAAGAATCAGACATGACTGAGAGACTAAGCACAGCATGCATACCATAAACATGAAAAATATAACCCAACTATTGTATAGATCTGGCCTCTTATCCAACAGCTTAAAATCAGTGGTGTCACTGCTACTGTCTTTATATTTATTTTCAGTTTCCTCCAAAGGAGAAACTGTTATCACTTTCTCACAGATGATAGTAATAATCTCATGTACTTTATACATTTTACAGTCTAGGCTGATGTGTGGTTAGAACAGATACCATCATCCATGTTTACTCTTGAAACCACTGAGACTTTAAGTGAAAAGACCTTACACTGGTACCCGGCTTCTTGTGAAATGATGCTATATATCACGTGACCTCCAATGGTTTTTTCCAAAGCTCTCCCTTCAGTCCTCTAATTTATCATTTATCTGGATGAGTTCTTTCTTCTTCATGTTGTAGGAAACTGAGTTTCTTGGCGGTGTTTTAGTTGCTAAGTCATGTCCAGCTCTTGCAACCCTATGGACTATAGCCTATAGCCTGCCAGGCTCCTCTCTCCTCTGAGTTTCTTAGTTCCCCACGATTCCTTCTGTGAGTCAGATGGGAGAAAATAAAAATCATCACCTATGCGAACTATAGAAATAGGTTTGTATATTTAGCCCTAATAAATGCTATAACTAGGTAATTTAAATCATATAATATTTTCCATCTTTCCCAAGATGGATAGTTGGGTTTTTTTTCCCCCTGAGGGAAGCTTTAACTTAGGGATGTGTTTAAATCCCCTGTCATGTTCGACTAATCATTAATGTTTACAGTTGCTATAGCAACTAGAAATGTTGGCAATTGAGTAGGAAAGGAGCCTGAGAGAGGAAGATAAGCTGTGTCAATTATTGAACATCTGTCAAACATTTGACCAATTTAAAGTGACAGGCAAAAAGCTAGAAATTGAAAGTGGGCAAAATGTATTTTTACTAACATTCACTTACGAACATCAGGTTTGTATTGTTTTGCCACTCTTATGGAGGGGTAATTAACTTTTACTTTCATCCACATAAAGGAGGTATTTTCTATGGGTAAGATATAGCTGCATGTGTAATTTTTTATGCTGTAATAGTATTAATCCATCTCTACTGGATGTTGCTTTGCAGTTTCTTGAGCTCATTTGCATACATTATTTAATTGCACTTTCACAATAACACTGAACTTGGCAATTTCCATTGTATAAAATTTTACATTTTATTGGAACAGAGAGGTTAAGACCACTATGCCCTAGAACATATGCCTCTTTGGGAATGCCCTGCCGATCCAGTGGTGGGGACTTGACACTTTCACTGCCAAGGGACCAGGTTCAATCCTTGGTCAAGGAAGCAAGACCCTGCAAGTCTCTCAGTGTGGCCAAAAAAATGTAAAAGAAAAACTCCTACACCTCTTTACTAAAGGCTTTCCTCTTCCCATCCTAGCCACTAGTCATCTATGCGGGGGCAGTACCCTAAATATTGTTGCATGCATCCCCATTCCCACTCTTACACTATGGCAGCATCCCAGATTTTTTATGACCCTCTTTTCCTCTGGGTACCAGGGCTTCCTCAGAACCCTAACACAGCATTCAGGTTGGCCAATACCAATCAAGCAGGGTTCCATGCTGCTGCTGCTACTGCTAAGTCGCTTCAGTCATGTCTGACTCTGTGCGATCCCATAGATGGAAGCCAACCAGGATCCCCCATCCCTGGGATTCTCCAGGCAAGAATACTGGAGTAGGTTGCCATTTCCTTCTCCAATACATGAAAGTGAAAAGTGAAAGTGAAGTCGCTCAGCCGTGTCCGACTCCTAGCAACCCCATGGACTGCAGCCCACCAGGCTCCTCCATCCATGGGATTTTTCAGGCAAGAGTACTGGAGTGTGGTGCCATTGCCTTCTCCATAGTCAAGTTGAAATCTATTCACTGTGACTGTGTGGTAATGATTTCTCACCTTGGCTTTGTGTGTTCTTGTTTACAAATCCTTTTCATATGAATGGTCTTATTTGGTTATCTAGCCTCTAAGGTAAGGGTTATCCCTTCTTTACATGTGAGAAAATTGAGGCTTAGAGAGATTAAGTGATTTTGGCCAATATCACAGAGTTAGATGGAGGATACCTCCTCCCCTGCCACCTCTCAACTACACGGTCAGTTCAGTTCAGTTCTGTTGGTCAGTCGTGTCCGACTCTTTGCGACCCCATGGACTGCAGCATGCCAGCCTTACCTGTCCATCACCAACTCCTGAGATTTACTCAAACTCATGTCCATTGAGTCAGTGATGCCAAACAACCATCTCATCCTCTGTCGTCCCCTTCTCCTCCCGCCTTCAGTCTTTCCCAGCATCAGGGTCTTTTCCAGTGAGTCAGTTCTTCGCATCACATGGCCAAAGTATTGGAGTTTCAGCTTCAGCATCAGTCCTTCCAGTGAATATTCAGGACTGATTTCCTTTAGGATGGACTGGCTGTATCTCCTTGCAGTCTAAGGGATTCTCAAGAGTCTTCTCCAACACCACAGTTCAAAAGCATCAGTTCTTCGGCGCTCAGCTTTATTTATGGTCCAATTCTCACATCCATACATGACTACTGGAAAAAGCATAGTTTTGACTAGATGGACCTTTGTTGGCACAGTAGTATCTCTGCTTTTTAACATGCCATCTAGGTTGCCCATAACTTTTCTTCTGAGGAGGAAGCATCTTTTAATTTTATGGCTGCAGTCACCATCTGCAGTGATTTTGGAGCCCAAAAAAATAAAATCTGTCACTGTTTCCATTGTTTCCCCATCTATTTGCCACGAAGGGATGGGACCTGATGCCACAATCTTAGCTTTCTGAATGTTGAGTTTTAAGCCAACTTTTTCACTCTCCACTTTCATCAAGAGGCTCTTTAGTTCTTCTTCACTTTCTGCCATAAGGGTGGTGTCATCTGCATATCTGAGGTCATTGATATTTCTCCCAGCAATCTTAATTCCAGCTTGTGCTTCATCCAGTCCAACATTTCTAATTATGTACTCTGCATATAAGTTAAATAAGCAGAGTGACAATATACAGCCTTGACGTACTTCATTCCCGACTTGGAACCAGTCTGTTGTTCCATGTCCAGTTCTAACTGTTGCTTCTTGACCTGCATACAGATTTCTCAGGAGGCAAGTCAGGTGGTCCGGCATCCCCATCTCTTTAATAATTTTCCATAGTTTTGTGATCCATACAGTCAAAGGCTTTGGCATAGTCAATAAAGCAGAAGTAAGAGAAGAGAATTGGTATAAAGACCAGTGTCATGGAAACCAAGTCCTGCCCTAATCGGTTACTAACTACAAACAAACAAAAAGCATGAAAGATATCTAGTGCCTCTCTAGGTGCCTCTCCGTGCTTCTGAAAAGGAAAACATTAGCCAGATTTTCTCTAGAGTGCTTCCAGCTAAAGTCTGTAACATATGAGCTTTGATTTTAACTTGATTGCTAAGTTTTCCAAATACACTATCACCCACACAGTTCTGTTTGTCATTGCTTCCCCAGCTTCTCTCAGCTCTCAGTTTCTAGGAAGTGAGAGAACATACTAATTTTGAATTATGATTTTTCTATTTCCACTTATTAGCATCAATATACAGTCACTGTGAGGAGGGAATGGCAACCCATTCCAGTACTCTTGCCTGGAGAATCCCATGGACAGAGGAGCCTGGCAGGCTACAGTCCATGGGTTCGCAAAGAGTCAGACACAACTGAAGTGACTGAGTACGCATGCACTAGCCTGTACAAATGGTCAGAAGATTTAATTTTCTGGCTTAGCTTTGTTTAATGCTAAGATTTAATAATTCATTTTTCTCTCTGTTCCTCACTTTCCTTTCCTGGAATGCAGATAATACTTCCTAGATATGAATCAAATGAATAACAGAAGTGAAAATAATTTCAGGAAAAGAGAAAACTATACTGAGATATCAGTGCAGCTTTATTAACCATAAATCCTAATTTGATCTGTGACAATAAGTGGATGATTTAGAATGGATATTTAGAGTGAATTATACTAAATATATAATTTATCAGACCTACTAACTATCTTTGTTGTTGTTGTTTAGTCACTAAGTCATACTGGACTCCTTTGTGACCCTATGGACTGTACCCCGCCAGGCTCCTCTTGCCTGGGATTTCCCAGGCAAGAATACTGGAATGGGTTGCCGTTTCTTCCTCCAGGGGACCTTCCCAACCAGGGATTGAACCTGAGTTTCCTGCATTCGTAGGTGAATTCTTTACCACTGAGCCACCAGAGAAGTCCATTTGCCATCTTTGCCTTATCCATAATAACAACTAACATTAGCTAACATTCATTGAGTTCTTGTATCTACTGGACATTGTGCTAATTAAAATTAAGCACATTCCTCACCATATTACCCTTGATCCTCTTAAATACTTATAAAGTGTAAGTATCATTATACTCATGGTCTGATAGGAAATGGCAAAGCAAAGTCTCAGGACCAGGTATGTCTAATTCCAAATACTAGCATTTATGCTTGACCAGTTGTAAAAAATACTTCAAAACACCTGAGGTGAGAATATTCACTTAAAAAGATAAGAAAACACAGACTTGTTTAGATATCAGATAAAGGGTTGTGATCATCACGTGTTATTTTTCTCCTGAAGGTTTTTCTTGAAGCTGCCTTCTTTTCTTGCAGGTCTTTGTTCCATTGCCTTAAAAGAGATACATGAGTCATTGAAGAATCCACAGTTCCTAAGAGTCACTTATTTAAAGAACAATTTCAAGTGGCAGTGGGTGTGTGGTAGATTAGTAAACAAGTATTTTTCAAAGGACATTCTGAGGGAATTTATGAAGGATGGTAAATCTCTAACAAGAGAAAGAAAGGACAAGAGTTAATATTAGCCAAGATATTTCTGATTGCAGAGTACAGAACCTCAGTACTCACTGGGGAATTTTTTTTTTTAATGAACAATTTATTGATTTTAAAGAATTACCAGATTACATGAAGGGCAAGTATGTTTCCTCCAAATTCCTTTTTCTCAAAGACCTCAAGCATGATGTGCTCTGATTTGCTCAACCTGGCAGCTCTGAGTCTTTTCATCCTTCTACACCAGCTCATCACAAGTACCCTAGACAGAGACATGGGGCATTCTGCTCACAGCCTCTGAGTCTTGGACCTTGAGAGAAAAGCGCTTTGTGCTCAACTTGAGTTGTATTAGATTCTTATTGGCTGGGTTGTGTCATGTGACCTGTACTGAGCCAATCACTGTGCCTTGGGAGATCCAGTAATATGATTGGTCTACCTCATGACTCACCCTCCTTCCTATAACCAGCCATTGAGGAATAGTGATTAGATACCATGAGAACCAAGTGAAGAGGATTGCTGAGAAGAAGAAAAGTACCTTTCATGGGAAACCAGACAATGAACTCTAACTCATGGATGATAAATCTTTCATCCAATCTGTCCATCACACCTCAAGGCAAAATTTCACTACTGCAGTTAGTACAAAGCTTTTTTGTCTTTTTTTTTCTGAAGGTCCAAGTTAAAACAGAAAATACTTCTCTTTGGGGAAAGGTGGATTTATTTATAATAGGTCACTAAGCCACATGCTTTGTTAGGGGTCTCACTTCAGCATTGACAAGATAAAGGGACGAGACAAGAAAGATCATCTTGGATTACAATGAAGACTAGTAATTTCTTGGTAAATTTGATTGATTTAAAGTTACTGGCCAGCTACAGTCTATGGGGTCATAAAGAGTCAGACATGACTGAGTGAGTAACAACACTTTCACTTTATGGGCTTCCCTCGTAGCGCAGTCAGTAAAGAATCCACCTGCAATGCAGGAGACCCAGGTTAGATTCCTGGGTCAGGAAGATCTCCTGGAGAAACGGAAACCCACTCCAGTATTCTTGCCTGAGAAATCCCATAGATACAGAAGCCTGGTGTATAGAGAAGCCTGGTGATAGAGAAGGCAGTCCAAGTCAGACATGACTTAGCTACTAAACCACCACAAAAGTTAATTTATGCTCAGAATTTAAATGTCAGTTTTTTTTTTACTTTTACATCACATCTTTAATTGATGAAGGTGTAGAACTATTTAATAATCTGGTGAAAAAGGTGTGTATTTGGTGAACTTGTTGATATTGTTTGTTAGCTTGTTCAGTTAAGCTTATTACTCCTTGAATCTTTTTAAAATGTAAATAATTATAGTCTAATTAACATTTTTTTTTTACCATTTACTTAAAATATTTCACCATTCTTCTGAATGCATTTCAGTTCCCACACTGAATATTTATTTCTCTTTTTTCTCTTTCTCCGCAGAAATGGCTTAGCTTAAAGTAATAAGACAGATTTTGATTATGCCTTGATAGCACTAATTCTATTAATGATGATTTGTGCGAACTTTTCTTAGAACATGTCTTTAAATGCTGATGATAACACTTGACATGTACATTCTGGTGCTTCAGGATTTAACTGGTCAGCTAGTTCCCTGGAATTCTGAGCATCTCCTGGTTCCAACTATAGGATTAGGTAATGTGGAATACAGAAGCAGACACGATTGTCATGATCCTTGCCATAATCCCCACTTCAACTCTGTCAGCAAAGGGCCTGGGACATCAGTCACGATAACCTGTGGGCCACCACATTACTGGCTCAGTTAATCTGAAAGTTGCAATTTTGATTGTGAAGGTGAAGGTGAAGGTGAAGTCGCTCAGTCGTGTCCGACTCTTTGCGACCCCGTGGACTGTAACCTACTAGGCTTCTCCATCCATGGGATTCTCCAGGCAAGAATACTGGAGTGGATTGCCATTTCCTTCTCCAGGGGATCTTCCCGACCCAGGGATCGAACCCGGGTCTCCCGCATTGGAGGCAGACGCTTTAACCTCTGAGCCACCAGGGAAGCCCATAGCAAAAGAAATCTCTGCTATGGTCTTAAGAGATGTCTATTTTAATCACAAGTCTAATTCCACTAGTTCTCTCTGTGGTCTTGAAATATATCCCTTGACTTTTCTGTGTCTTACTGTGCTTCTCTCTCCAAAAGAACTGAATTTTACCTATATATGTTCAAATATTGTCAGAACTAACAAATGAGATTGTGGATAATGAACTGTTTGGGAAAGGTAAAGAATTAAGCAAGTTGCAGTTCTACTATTGTATAGGTTTACTTCATTTTATTTCACTTCGTTTTACTTCACAGATGTTTCTTTCTATATTGGAATGTAGTTGCTTCACATTGCTGTCAGTTCCTGCTGTACAGCAGAGTGAATGAGTTATATGTGCACATATATCCCCTCTTATTTGGATTTCATTCCCTTTTAGGGCATTACAGAGCACAAAGTAGAGTCCTCTGTGCCATACAGTAGGTTCTCATTAGTTATCTGTTTTATACATAGTAAAAAAAAAACATTTAAAAATGCATAGTATATATATGTATTTCAATCCCAGTCTCCCAGTTCATCCCACACCTCCCTTCCCCCTTTGGTATCCATCCATTTATTTTCTATGACAGACTTCTCATTTTTTAAAAATTGAAGGTTTGCGGCAACCCTAAGTTGAACAAGTTCTGTAGGTGTGATTTTTCCAAAATCATTGGCTCTTTTATGTCTCTGTGTTGTATTTTTGTAATCCTCACAATATTTCAAACTTTTTCATTGCTATAATATTGTTAGGGTGACCTGTGTTCAGTGATGTTTGATAGCACTTTGCAGAACGATTACAACTCAGTGAAGGCGCAGATGATGGTAAGCATTTTTTTAGCAGTAAAGTACTTTTTTAGCTTTAAGGTATGTACATTTTTTTTATATATAATGCTATTGCAAATTTAATGGACTGCAGTGTGATCTAAACATAACTTTTACATACACTAGAAGACCAAAACATTCATTTGCATTGCTTTATTGTGGCTGTCGGGAACCAAACTCACAATACTCTGAATTATGCCTACACTTATAAGATGTATCCTTACTTAAAGTTAGATGCGAAAATGTGGCTCACTGGACCCAGGGTTACCTTTCTTAAGCATGTAAATACCTAGTACAGGAATTACTGCCAACTTTGAGTATCTGAAATCTGGCCAGGGCATACCAGTATCATCTGATAAATCAAGTAGTTTCTTCAGCATATGTCATTTAGCCTGTTAAGTTGTGTATGCCAACTTAATGCTTACATGCTTACCTCTCTATTTTTACTTAGTCTTTCTCATTCTTGGATATTCAAAAGTCATCTTTTCTTTATGCATTTTGTAAACTTAGTAAAACTGCATCAAAAAGTCACACAAAAAAGAAAAAACTGTTTCAGGAAAAGGCTTAAGCATTCTGATTGAAAACATATGGATTCTGATATTACAGATTTTAATTTGACATCAGTGATCTGATGAAAGTCTTGTAGCCTCTTATTTTCAGTTAACATCTTTGTCACTAGCACTTTGGGCCTCAAGTTCAGTCATGAAATTGTGGCTCCAGGAAATTTCTGTCATTTCGAATTTCAGTTCAATTTAAGTAATATTTACATGAGTTGTTTCCAGAAAGTGAGGGACCTAAGTGAAGCCTACTATAGCTGTATTCTTGGCACAGTAGCACTCAAGTTCAGTAGTCAGAGAAGAGAAAAGCAATTGAACCATTCTCATATGGGAAAAACAACATTTTAATATGTGAAAGAATGTGCAGTTGCTATGAGGCAGAAAAGCAACACATGTTTCTTTGGTTGTTGAAGAGAGACCACTTATAATTTCCCAGTCAGAAAAACGGTGTTTTTGCAGAAGGCAGTGGTTGAGATAACAGAGGTGAGAAGGGAGTACTGGGCAGACAGTGCGCTGGCCTCGCCTGGGGGACTCTCAGGGGAGCAGTGACTGTTTTCCCACGTTATTGTAAACACACCTACTTAGCAGTATGAACCTGTTTTTAATTTTTTTATTGTGATAAAAGTCACATAATATATAACATACTATTTTTTTTAACATTTTTTCTTAATGTGGAAAAAGAGCACATTAAAAAAAATCTTTATTAAATTTGTTACAGTATTGTTTCTATTGCATGCTTTGATTTCTTGGCCACAAAGCATATGGGATGGCAAAGGCAAAAACCTGACCAGGGATCAAACAGGCACCTCCTGCTTTGAAAGGTGAAGTCCCAATCACTGGGGCCCCAGAGAAGTCCCAAAACATACTATTTTCACCACAGTTAACTGTACAGATCAGTGGCATTATGTACATTTACATTTTTGTACAACGCTCACCATCATCCTTCTCCAGAATTTTTCACTTTCCTAAACTGAAACTCTGTCCCCATTAAACACTAAGTCCTCACGTCCTGTCCCTACCCTCCCCACCCCTTCAGCCCCTTGCAGAAACTACCACTGTACTTTCTGACTCTATGAATTACACTATTCTAGGTATCCGGTGTAAGTGGAATCAAACGGTATTTGTCTGCACCTAATGTATACTGGGATATATACCTAATGTATAATGTATATTAAGGTTAACTTAATACATGTCTTATAAACAAAAAATGCAGGTTTGTTAAGAGATACAAATAACACAATGAATTTGACACAGGCTTTCTACTGAAAGCCCCATAGGGTGGGCAGAGTCTTCCCTTGTGACTTATCTTTGTATCACATGCCGATTCTTGAGGGAATCAGGATGTATTGTATGAATAAGTTAATCATGGGTGCCCCTTCTTAGCCTCCCTGGAATTTTGCAGAGTTCAACTTAAGGAATCCTCTCCTAAAATATAGATCCATGTGGAAAGAAGAATGGAAAGCTAAGAATAGCTAACATGGAGTAACTACTGCTTTGGAAGGAGCTTGATACATTGTACTTAATTCTGAGAGACAGGGTGGCTCACCAAGGGCTTGCGTAGAGAGGAGGAGCCTGATTGAGAGATGCCATGAAAGGATTAATCTAGCAGTTGTGTGTGGATTGCTGTGGGGTAGTGGTCAACCTGAACTTGGCAAAATGAATGTTCGTGTGTGTGTGTGTGTGTGTGTGTGTGTATTTGGCTGCATCAGGTTTAGCTGTGATTCTCAAGATCTTCATCATGGCGTGTGGGCTCCAGGGCAAGTGGGCTCAGTAGTTGCAGTGCATGCGTTTATTTGCACCAAGGCATGTGGGATCTTAGTTTCCCAACCAGGGATAGAATCCGCAGTCTCTGCATTAGAAAGGAGATTCTTAACCACTCACTGGACCTCCAGGGAAATCCCAAAATGAATGTTCTTAAGCAAATAGAACACTCAAAAAAGATGTCTTTTCATTATGCAAAAGTAGGAAGTCAAGAAACACCTGGAGTAACAGGCAAATTTGGCCTTGGAATGCAGAATGAAGCAGGGCAAAGACTAATAGAGTTTTGCCAAGAAAATGCACTGGTCATAGCAAACACCCTCTTCCAACAACACAAGAGAAGACTCTACACGTGGACATCACCAAATGGTCAACACTGAAATCAGATTGATTATATTCTTTGCAGCCAAAGATGGAGAAGTGCTATAGAGTCAACAAAAACAAGACCAGGAGCTGACTATGGTTCAGATCATGAACTCCTTATTGCCAAATTCAGACTTAAATTGAAGAAAGTAGGGAAAGCCACTAGACCACTCAGTTCAGTTCAGTTCAGTTCAGTCGCTCTGTCGTGTCCGACTCTTTGCAACCTCATGAATCACAGCACGCCAGGCCTCCCTGTCCATCACCAACTCCTGGAGTTCATTCAGACTCGTGTCCATCAAGTCAGTGATGCCATCCAGCCATCACATCCTCTGTTGTCCCCTTCTTCTCCTGCCCCTAATCCCTCCCAGCATCTAGACCACTCAGGTATGACCTAAATCAAATCCCTTATGATTATACAGTGGAAGTGAGAAATAGATTTAAGGGACTAGATCTGATAGATAGAATGCCTGATGAACTATGGACTGAGGTTCGTGACATTGTACAGGAGACAGGGATCAAGACCATCCCCATGGAAAAGAAATGCAAAAAAGCTGACATTACTTTGCCAACAAAGGTCCGTCTAGTCAAGGCTATGGTTTTTCCTGTGGTCATGTAGGGATGTGAGAGTTGGACTGTGAAGAAAGCTGAGCGCCGTAGAATTGATGCTTTTGAACTGTGGTGTTGGAGAAGACTCTTGAGAGTCCCTTGTACTGCAAGGATATCCAACCAGTCCATCCTAAAGGAGATCAACCCTGGGATTTCTTTGGAAGGAATGAGGCTAAAGCTGAAACTCCAGTATTTTGGCCACCTCATGCGAAGAATTGACTCATTGGAAAAGACTCTGATGCTGGGAGGGATTGGGGGCAAGAGGAGAAGGGGACAACCGAGGATGAGATGGCTGGATGGCATCACGGACTCGATGGATGTGAGTCTGAGTGAACTCCGGGAGTTGGTGTTGGACAGAGAGGCCTGGCGTGCTGCGATTCATGGGGTCGCAAAGAGTCGGACACGACTGAGCGACTGAACTGAAGTGAACTGAAGCCAATAGAGGAGTAATGTTGAAACAAGCATATAAACAAACAAACAAACAAAAGCAGGACTGGTGTGCTGGTTGGGTTTGCCCTTCCACTTGCAATAAGAAATGTAATCATTCTAGAGAAATCTGAGATCTGGGAGAGGGCATTGTATGAAGAGGGCAGATATATTAACCTGGAAGAATGTTGTCATCTGATGATCTTCTCTTCTCCCACCACCCAAGGAAAAGTTGTATTCTCTCAAGAACTGGGCATCAAACTCTACCTTTTACGTGGTTTTCACACATTTTATACTTAGTTGTTGGAGGGTATCTGTGCTTCAGGGGATTAATATTTCTCAGACTTTGGCTATTGTTCGAGCTTTTAATAAAATATGGTGATACCTTAACTTCTTTAAATATTATGCTCAGTTGTTCAGTCTTGTCCAACTCCTCTGACCATGGGATTTTCCCGGCAAGAATACTGGAGTGGGTTGCCATTTCCTAATCCCAGCTTTATATGTGATATATTTAACAAATTACTGAAATCAGTATCTTGCAATCCCCTATGAATGGTATTTTCATCTGCCCATAATAGTCCACTCATGCTGTGCTGTGCCCTTACCAGTTTGACCACGCTCAGCAGGCTGGATCATTCCTTGTCTTCCATCAAAATACTCAGATTGGCTACTGTGTTTAGGGTCTCCAGTACCATTCTCATGCTAACAAGAGCATGCAACTAAGGGCCACTCCCCTGTCTTGATTTGTCTTTCCTTCTAGATACCAGAGCAGAGCTCCCAAGCTCAACTGCATGAGTAATATGAGCCTGGGGGACAGTAGGTATTGACAGAGACCATGGCAAACTGGAGACCTCTTGTGTTCTTTCCAGTGGGAAGCTGGTACTCTGTTCTGCCAATATTTTTCCTGATGGAATGAGAGCCTAATGTATTCAAACCTTTTAAACGAGTGTTTCTCCAAACCTTTTAAAGGAGTGTTTGTCTAAGTGACATCTCCAAACCAGAGGTGACAGCATCACTGAGGAACAGATTCTTGATCCCCATCTCAACCTCCTGAATAAAAGACTCTGAGGGTGGGACCCAGCCTTCTGTGTGATAACAAGCCCTTGTAACGATTCTGGAGCTCACTCCACCTGGGACCCACTGGAGTAGTATGTGAATCTCCCTGATTCCTCTTAAGCACTGAGAGTTGAGAACCATGTTTAAGCTTCAAGAAAACCTCAGTATCTAAATGCGTATTTGATATTCAACATTTCTAAAGCAGGTGATGAGGTATGATCTAAATAAAATCCCATATGATTATACAGTGGAAGTGACAAATAGATTTAAGGGATTAGACCTGATAGACAGAGTGCTTGATGAACTATCAAAATTGTCCAACCTAGGCTTCAGCAATACATGAACCGTGAAATTCCAGATGTTCAAGCTGGTTTTAGAAAAGGCAGAGGAACCAGAGATCAAATTGCCAACATCTGCTGGATCATGGAAAAAGCAAGAGAGTTCAGAAAAACATCTACTTGTGCTTTATTGACTATGCCAAAGCCTTCAGAAAACTAAGATCATGGCATCCAGTCCCATCACTTCATGGCAAATAGATGGGGAAACAGTGGAAACAGTGGCTGACTTTATATTTTTGGGCTCCAAGATTGCAGCTATGAAATTAAAAGTCGCTTACTCCTTGGAAGGAAAGTTATGACCAACCTAGTGTGTTAGTCTCTCAGTCGTGTCCGACTCTTTGCAACCCCATGTACTGTAGCCCGCCAAGCTCCTCTGTCCACGGGATTTTCCAGGCAAGAATACTGAAGTGGGTTGCCATTTTCTTCTCCAGGGAATCTTCCCAACCCAGAAATCGAACCCAGGTCTCCTGCATTGCAGGCAGATTCTTAACTCTCTGAACCACCAAGGAAGCCCCATGACCAACCTAGACAGCATATTAAAAAGCAGAGATATGACTTTGCCAACAAAGGTCTGTCTAGTCAAGGCTATGGTATTTCCAGTAGTCATGTATGGATGTGAGAGTTGGACCATAAAGAAAGCTGAGCGCCGAAGAGTTGAAGCTTTTGAACTGTGGTGTTGGAGAAGACTCTTGAGAGTCCCTTGGACTGCAAGGAGATCCACCCACTCCATCCTAAGGGAGATCAATCCTGAGTGTTCATTGGAAGGACTGATGCTGATTCTGAAACTCCAATACTTTGGCCACCTGATGCAAAGAGCTGACTCATCTGAAAAGACCCTGATGCTGGGAAAGATTGAAGGCAGGAGGGGAAGGGGACAACAGAGGATGAGATGGTTGGATGGCATCACCAACTCAATGGACATGAATGTGGGTAAACTCCGGGAATTGGTGATGGACAGGGAGGCCTGGCGTACTACTGTCCATGGGGTTGCAAAGAGTCAGACACGACTGAGTGACTGAACTGAACTGAACTGAAAGCAGATGAAGCCATAAAAGACATGCACACTTGTGTCAGCTAAATGCATCTAATGTGCCACCACTTTCCTGCCTATACTCAAAAGTCTGAACATACTAGAGATGCTTTAGAGAGATGCTTCTCTTCTGAAAATCATAGGGCCTCTTCCCTTGAAGTATGCAAATTTGCTGACTCCAGGCCTAGGCATTATTTTTCAGACTTTTTTACTGATCCATTACTGAGAACACAGGAGAGTTAGCATCTGCCTCTGGTTATGTGGGCACATACCCTAGTAATCTGCAGCAAAATACAAAATTTTGTCCAAACCTTTTCACTTACCTTTAAATTTGTATGATTTATACAAATACTCTTATACACTCATTTCTGTTTTTTTTTTTTTTTTTTTTTTTTGTCGAAACAATGTGTTAAATTGCCTTCAAGTTACATGCCTAAATTTTCACCTATGAATATTTAAAGAAAATGTATAATCAGAAAAATGTCCACTATCCTAATAAAATAGAAATAAACAAGAAGTCACCCATAAAATGGACGGTATCATAAGCCATACGCAAGAGCAATATCAAGAGCTGTACACATAACTGTAAAATACTCTTTTTTCCATCTTCCTTCCCACACCTCCACTGCTACATCTGAGCTAGTGAAGAGCATATTCTAAAAATATCATTGAATGCAGCAAGTGGTCAGAAGGCTTAGTCAGGAGGCTTATTTATAGAAATGCTTGGCACAGGTTTGAACGAGTTTTAGCACTGGGGCTTATCTAATTCTTGCCTCACGTGGTCACCATTTCATTTCCCCTATATCTCTTTTGCAAAGATGGTAAAAAGGTTTGACTTCATGTGCCAACATGAACTGATTGGAGGCAACAGCCTGAAGCGCTGTGTGAACCTGTCTGGCTTGGTCAATTCTCAGTGTCTGCCAAGGGAGGAGGTGCGGCAGGTGCTGGTCCAAATGATAGATCCATGCCATCCCTACTCCTCTCAGCCTAATGAATAATGGAACCAGTGTCTGAACCTGGGAGGTGCTGCTCGATGATGAGCACCTGTATAAACCAAGTTCTCTGGGCCCCAGAACATCTATCATGGGGGTCCTTTTAGCCAGAGCCATGTCAGCACCCTAAGTTGTCAGGGCTGTGGCCAGTATAGGTATTCAGTTCAGTTCAGCAACCCAGTCATGTTTGACCCTTTGCAACCCCATGGACTGCTGCACACCGGGCCTCCCTGTCCATCACCAACTCCCAGAGTTTACCCAAACTCATCTCCATTGAGTCAGTGATGCCATCCAACCATCTCATCCTCTGTTATTCCCTTCTCCTCCCGCCCCCAAACTTTCCCAGCATCAGAGTCTTTTCCAATGAGTCAACTCTTCGCATGAGATGGCCAAAGTATTGAAATTTCAGCTTCAACATCAGTCCTTCCAATGAACACCCAGGACTGATCTCCTTTAGGTTGGACTGGTTGGTTCTCCTTGCAGTCCAAGGCACTCTCAAGAGTCTTCTCCAAGACCACAGTTCAAAAGCATCAGTTCTTTGGTAATGAGGTTTCTTTATAGTCCAACAGTCACATCCACACATGACTACTGAAAAAACCACAGCCTTGACTAGATGGACCATTATTGACAAAGGAATGTCTCTGCTTTTTAATGTGCTGTCTAGATTGGTCATAACTATCCATCCAAGGAGTAAAGAGTCCTTTAATTTCGTGGCTGCAATCACCATCTGCAGTGATCTTGGGGCCCAAAAATATAAACTCAGCCACTGTTTCCACTGTTTCCCCATCTATTTGCTGTGAAGTGATGGGACTGGATGCCATGACCTTAGTTTTCTGAATGTAGAGCTTTAGGCTAACTTTTTCACTCTCCTCTTTCACTTTCATCAAGAGGCTCTTTGGGTCTTCTTCACTTTCTGCCTTAAGGGTGGTGTCATCTGCATATCTGAGGTTATTGATATTTCTCCCATCAATCTTGATTCCAGCTTCTGCTTCCTCAAGCCCAGCATTTCTCATGATGTATTCTGCATATAAGTTAAATAAGCAGGGTGACAATATACAGCCTTGACATACTCCTTTTCCTATTTGGAACCAGTCTGTTGTTCCATGTCCAGTTCTAACTGTTGCTTCCTGACCTGCATACAGATTTCTCAAGAGGCAGGTCAGGTGATCTGGTATTCCCATCTCTTTCAGAATTTTCCACAGTTGATTGTGATCCACACAGTCAAAGGCTTTGGCATAGTCAATAAAGCAGAAATAGATGTTTTTTCTGGAAGTCTCTTTAGTGATCACATCATCATGATTATCTGGGTCGTGAAGATCTTTTTTGTACAGTTCTTCTGTGTATTCTTGCCACCTCTTCTTAATATCTTCTGCTTCTGTTAGGTCCATACCATTTCTGTCCTTTATCGAGCCCATCTTTGCATGAAATATTCCCTTGGTATCTCTAATTTTCTTGACGAGATCTCCAGTCTTTCCCTTTCTGTTGTTTTCCTCTATGTCTTTGCACTGATCACTGAGGAAGGCTTTCTTATCTCTTCTTGCTATTCTTTGGAACTCTGCATTCAAATGGGTATAACTTTCGTTTTCTCCTTTGCTTTTTGCTTCTCTTCTTTTCATAGCTATTTGTAAGGCCTCCTCAGACAGCCTTACAAATAGCTTCTTTGCATTTCTGTGCTTTTTTGCATTTCTTTTTCTTGGGGATGGTCTTGATCTCTGTCTCCTATACAATGTCACGAACCTCAGTCCATAGTTCATCAGGCACTCTGTCTATCATATCTAGTCCCTTAAATCTATTTCTCATTCCCACTGTATAATCATAAGGGATTTGATTTAGGTCATACCTGAATGGTCTAGTGGTTTTCCCCACTTTCTTCAATTTAAGTCTGAATTTGGCAAATAGGAGTTAATGATCTGAGCCACAGTCAGCTCCTGGTCTTGTTTTTGCTGACTGCATAGAGCTTCTCCATCTTTGGCTGCAAAGAATATAATCAATCAGATTTCAGTGTTGACCATCTAATGATGTCCATTTGTAGCATCTTCTCTTGTCTTCTTAGAAGAGGGTGTTTTCTGTGACTAGTAAGTTCTCTTGGCAAAACTCTGTTAGCCTTTGCCCTGCTTCATTCTATACTCCAAGGCCAAATTTGCCTGTTACTCCAGGTGTTTCTTGACTTCCTACTTTTTCATTCCAGTCCTCTATAATAAAAAGGACATCTCTTTTGGGTGTTAGTTCTAAAAGGTCTTATAGGTCTTCATAGAACCATTCAACTTCTAACACCCGTAAGTCCATGTTCTAATTAATAGAATTATCATATCTGTCCTATCACAGCCATGTGATTTCAACTTCTCTTAGACATCTACCCTCTGCTCCTGTTTGCCAAAGTGCCATTCAAATATACTTCTATTGATCGTTTAGTGTCTTGGTGTTAGAGGACTCATCCAGAGGCTTCAGCTTTCAGAATTCAGAATCCTGTCCACCCCTTGGGATACTGCTTCGATATTAGGAAAAACACATCCTTCTTCTAGACTCTCTCACTCCCTGTCTATGGTGCATAATCGTGCTGCTTTGTGTTTAAGGTTCCTCAGTCAGTTCTTATTTTTTTTCTGGAATGAATTAGATCACTGACAATTTGTAATGTCTTCCTTCTCCTTAGGTCAGAAGAAGACAAATGACTTAGCAATCAGTTTATAAGCAAAAATAAACAGAACAAAACACCCCAGCAATATCTGTTTTTTTTAACTGACTTAACATAGTTGATGTCTACCTAGCAGGCAGGTGTTCTTTTTATATCCCTATTTTTCAGATAGGAAAACTGTGTTGTAGAAATGACTTTCTAGTTGATGAGCACTGAAGCTAAGACGTGGCCTCTTTGTTTCTTGACCCCAAATTCAGGGATATTTCCATGGGTGATGCTCTCTGTCCCTTTACCCATACAGACTACTCTCAGATTTCAATCCCTGTCTTTCTAGCTGCTCTCCATTCTAGGGGTGAACTTCATGCTTTTTTAAATGGTTAATGATGGGTGAATGTTTGGCCAACCAATAAACCAATAACTGCATTCCTCAAACATATTTCAATTGTATAATCATTTAAAATAATATATTTTTCATATCTACTTGCCTAGAATCATATCTCAATTGAAATTCCACCTCAGTTCAGTTCAGTTCAGTCTCTCAGTCATGTCCCCATGGGGGATACTCTTTGTGACCCCATGAATCGCAGCACGCCAGGCCTCCCTGTCCATCACCAACTCCCGGAGTTCACTCAGACTCACGTCCATTGAGTCCGTGATGCCATCCAGCCATCTCATCCTCGGTCGTCCCCTTCTCCTCCTGCTCCCAATCCCTCCCAGCATCAGAGTCTTTTCCAATGAGTCAACTCTTCTCATGAGGTGGCCAAAGTACTGGAGTTTCAGATTCAGCATCAGTCCTTCCAATGAACACTCAGGATTGATCTCCCTTAGGATGGAGTGGGTGGATCTCCTTGCAGTCCAAGGGACTCTCAAGAGTCTTCTCCAACACCACAGTTCAAAAGCATCAATTCTTTGGCTCTCAGCCTTCTTCACAGTCCAACTCTCATGCAAGACTGCAAAAAGTAGGATAGATGTGTATGATAAAAAGAAGAAAGTGACAGCATTAGTTGCTCAGTCGTGTCCAACTCTTTGCAACCCTGTGGACTGCCAGGCTCCTCTCTCCCTGGGATTCTATAAGCAAGAATACTGGAATGGGTAGCCATTTTCTTCTCTAGGGGATCTTCCTAACTCAGGAATTGAACCCAGGTCTCCCACAATGCAGGCAGATTCTTTACCATCTCAGCCACCAGGGAAGCATATAGGTGTATATAAAACTATCTGAAGATCAGGAAGCTTGGGACTTCCTTGACCCTCCAGTGGTTAAGAGTTTGCCTTCCAAGACAGGAGGTACATGCTCAATCCCTGGCTCTAGTTGGGGAATTAAGATCCTACATGTTGCACAATGCAGCTGGGAAAAAAAAAATAGGAAAAAAAAAGATTAGGAGGCTCTCATGCTGCTGAAAAATTGATCAAAGCCCAAACTGGTTGTGATACAAGGACTAGAATCCAGGTCTCCTGACTGTCAATTCTGTTATCTTTCTACACAATACCACTTAACTCAAATATAAGTGTGTATGCATGTGTGTGTATATGTGTATAAAAGTTCTACTTCTTTATCTGTCAATAGACTACCTGTTTGAATCTTAGCAAGTTACTGGATCTCTTTGAATCCTGCTTTCTTCATTTGTTGACATAGGATGTTGTATTTGATGGCATGCTTATAGAATTATGGGATTTTAATGCTGGAAGAAACTTAGAGGTTATCTAGTTATACTGTTTAAATGTGCAGATAAGGAAAACTGATCTCTTCTAGCTCCAAATTAAATTCTGAGAGTAACATATAGCTGTCTAACGAACCAGCTCTTCTGAATATGGCAGCTACCCCATCATCCCCTTTCTTCCCACTTATCAAATGTGTGACTGTGATCCAGGCATGTAATTTCTCTAGACTTCAGCTTCCTGATCTGTAAAATTGCAGGGGTTGGTCTTAGGTCCCTTTCAGATTTAAAACTTTGAGGACTAAGAAAGGGATCTTTGAAAACTGACATTTTTGCTGTCCTTTGGGACATTACTCAGAATGTCATGAAGTATAATACAATTCTAGAAATAAATTAGACAGCATCAAGAACAAGAGCATTCATCCTGAGGCCTCTAATCAGAGACTTAATTTGCTCAATGAGTACCTGAATTTGAAAATTGATTGATGTCTTCTCTTAAAAATAATAGCCAAATACCCTTTGCTGTTGGCCCAAAGATAGGGAAAAGGAGCCAATTAAGAGAGTGTTATTTCATAGTTAATTCCCCAAAGATTTAGATGCTACAAGTTAGAAAACCATCACTAGGTCCTTCTGCCTTAATAGCTATCACATTCTGACCAGTCTTATTATTTTTCAGTTGAGCATCAGAAACTTCCCAATCTATTAAATATTATATTCCAAGTATCTGTTTACCCAGTTGATACAAATTGCCAATGGGACAGGAACTGTCTGTCACTTCCAGAGCAATTAGTGTATGAAAACTTATCAAAAGAAATCTGTCAAGTTTGAATAAGGATAAATATTGCATGTAAGTCCCTAAGGAAATCACACTGAATGAGATATATTTTTTGCAGCATATAAGAGTTTATTTTGTTTTATTAACTTGGCTTTATTTTTTCAGAATGTGAGTAGCATTTCATGAAACCCAGTGAATTAATGTTTTGCTCTGATAAAAATAGTCTTTAGTTCTTAGGGGAAAACAGAATCATTTGGTGAGTCATATTAACACTAACTCTTTACTTTCAAATTTCAAAAGCTCTTACTGCTTCCAGGAGGGAGCACTGGAAGGGGGAGCTTCCTTGGTGCCTCAGATTATAAAGAATCCGCCTGCCAATGCAGGAGACCAGGGTTCAGTCCCCGGGTCAGGAAGATGCCCTGGAGAAGGAAATGGCAACCCACTCCAGTATTTCCTGCCTGGAGAATTCCATGGACAGAGGAGCCTGGCGGGCTACAGTCCATGGAATCACAGAGAGTTGGACTCGAATGAGTAACTAAGCGAATGGAAGGGGAATGTAGCTAGAAGGCCTAAGATACAGTGTGCTTTGCGAGTTTCTGACTCGCCAATCTCACCTTTTCTAAGCCTTAGAATTGTCGTATGTGTTGTTTGGTTGTTGGATTTTTTAATTAATTTCTTTCATTTTTATTGGAGTATATTGTTGGTTTACAATGTTGTGTTAGTTTCTGCTGTACAGCAAACGGAATCAGCTAGACATATACAGACATCCCCTCTTTTTTGGATTTCCTTCCCATTTAGGTCCCCACAGAGCAATGAGTTCCCTGTGCTGTGCAGTTGGCTCTTATTAGCTATCTGTTTTACACGTAGCAGTGTATATATGCCAACCCCAATCTCCCACTTCATCCTACTCCCCCTTTCCCTCTTGGTATCCATATGTTTGTTCTCTATGTCTGCGTCTTTCTTTCTTCTTTATAAATAAGAGCGCCTATATCAATTGTCTTCAGGTTTTTTTCAGATTCCAGGTATATGTATTAATATGCAATATTTCTAATTTTTCTTTCTGACTTACTTAAAGTCTATAAAATGTCCATCAGCTGAGGAACAGATAAAGAAGTAATGGTGTATATATATATATATATAATGGCATAGTACTCAGCCATAAAAAGGAATGAAATTAGTCATTTGTAGAGACATGGATGGTTGTTGGGTTTTTTTTTTAAACAACATTTATGCTATGGTTAAAATCATGAAAACCTACAGGCATATAGATTAGAACTGAAAATATATTCTAAATTGTAGCTATGTTTCTGTTGAGGTATTAGAATTTCTAGGGAGTTTTAAGATTTTATAAATTTATTTTTTACTGTTTTAATGCCCATATATCCCAGTCTATCAGCCCCCGCTGACAACTGCCAATCTGTTCTTCACACCCACAACTTGGTTTGTTGGTCTAATTTTTAGAGTCCACATATAAGTGAGATCATATGAGATTTGTATTTCTTTGTCTTACTTGTTTCACTCAGCATAATGCCCTCAAGGTCTACGCACATCGTTCCAAATAGCAAGATTCAATTATTTGTAATGACTGAATAATATTCCATTCTCTCTGTGTGTATGTACATGTATGTATAGGTATTGTTATATTTATATATGATTTGTTTATCCTTTCATCCACCAATGGACGCTTAGGTTGTTTCTGTATCTTGGCTATTTTAAATGATCCTGCAGTGAACATGAGAATGCAGATATTTCTTCAAGTTACCGTTTTAAGTTTTTTCAGGTAAATACCCTGAAGTGGAATTGCTGGATGATATGGAAAATTCCATTTTAATCTTTTAAAGAATTTCCTTACTGTTTCCCTTAGTGGCTGTACTGATTTACATTCCCAGCAACAGTGCACAAGCTTTCCCTTTTCTCTATGTCCTCACCATTGCTTGTTATTTGCTGTCTTTTTGATAATGACCAGTCTGACAGGTGTGAGATAATATCTCATTGTGGTTTTGATTTGCATCCTCCTGATACTTAGTTATATTGATATATGTCTTCTTTGGAAAAATGTCCATTCAGATCTTCTGCCCACAGTTTTTAATCAGCTTTTTTTCTTTTTTTTTATGCTGATAAGCTGTAGGAGTTCTTCATATTTTGAATATTAACTGCTGCTGCTGCTGCTAAGTCGCTTCAGTCGTGTCCGACTCTGTGCGACCCCATAGACGGCAGCCCAACAGCCTCCCCCGTCCCTGGGATTCTCCAGGCAAGAACACTGGAGTGGGTTGCCATTTCCTTCTCCATTGTGTGAAAGCGAAAAGTGAAAGTGAAGTCGCTCACTCGCGACCGACTCCTAGCGACCCCATGGACTGCAGCCTACCAGGCTTCTCCATCCATGGGATTTTCTAGGCAAGAGTACTGGAGTGGCTTGCTATTGCCTTCTCCGTGAATATTAACAGTATATCTTATATATGATTTGCAAAGATTCTCTTCTGTCCAATAGGTTGCCTTTTCATTTTATTGATGGTTTCATTCACTGTGCAATTTTTCTGTTTGTTTATTTGTTTTTTTAGTTTGATGTAGTCCCACCTGCTTATTTCAGTTTTTGGTGTCAGATTCAAAAAATCATCTCCAAGACCCATGTCAGGGACCTTGCTGCCCATTTTTTTTTTTTTTTTTTCTGGTAGGAGTTTATGGTTTCCGATATTAATGCAAATCTTTCATCTATTTTGAGTTAACGTTTGTGTATAGTACAAGGGAGCCGTCCAGTTTCATTCTTTTGCATGAGGCTGCTGTGGTATGTTCTTGGCACCTTTGCAGCAAGTTAACTGATCATATTTTTATAAGTTTATAGCTGGATTCTTTATTCTGTTTCATTGATAGATGTACCTGTTTCTATGCTAATGCCAAACTGTTTTAATTACTGCAGCTTTGTAGTGTAGTTTGAAGTTTTTGAGTGTGATACCTTCAGCTTTGTTCTTCTTTCATATCTTTAAAATGAAGAAAGAAGTGATCTGTTGGGTAATTTTTATCCTTACTACACATTTTTTCCTACTTTGATGTCTGCATTATCATTACATTATATTATTCATGCCCCTTCCTAATATTTATGGACAAATAAAATTACAATATTCCAGGTAATGCTATTTGCTGTGAAGAAAAATAGATAAATAAAAATTAATTAATATCATGTTTAGAAATTTTCCCCCTTCAAGGGTCTCAGCATTTAGCTCAACATGATCTCAACAGTGAACCAGCCGAGATTCTTTGGTTGACCTTCACACTTTAGGACTAACAGTATTTTATGAATGTTGTATGTTGAACTGATGTTAATTAGGATTGTTAGTACAATCCATTTGATACTTGTGTTTGGAACTATGATTTGTTCCTTTATCTACAGCATTGAAAATGGTTACAGTATTATATTACTATTATAGTTTGGGAAACTTATTACAACTTTAATTCAACATTTTGTTGTTTTCTGTTGTTTAACGTAACTTTATGGGTTTCCTGAGAACAGAAGTAATAGAGCTAGTAATTTTTATATTATACTTACTGTTTCCTGAGTTGAAATTGCATTAGTTCAGCATTTCCCAACCTCTATTTTATGACGTATCATAGATGTTTTAGAAAAAGAGTGTGTGGATGAAGGAGTTGGGAGGCACTTCTACATCAAGTAAGTTTGCATGACTTAAGTAGTCTCTAAGAAATTTGAGGCACATTGGTATGTGAAAAGTCTCTTGCAGGTCCTGAAAGGAGAAATTTTAAAATCTATTCAACCTTATTTAATCCCATTCTTCTCAAAGTCTTCTGGTCACATAAACTTCTTAAATTTGAGATAGGTAGAGGGTAGAGAACTTCTATTCTATTCTATTCCTGCAGAATATGTTTATGGTTGCCTGCATTTCCTGCTAAAGTAGTAACTCACAAAAGCAGTGAAACCAAAATTCTTATAATCAAACAACATGATAATTGTTGTTTGATATTTTTACTTTAAAAATGATTTTACTTGAAAAATGATTAACTTTCAGTGATTCAGATGTCCTTATGACTCAGAGGACTTTCACGTAACTTGAACCTCACTACATGCCTGTATCACATTTATGATTATCCCCATTTGCTGGATTAAGTTGAAACTAAGTAAGAGTGTTTAAATGGCTTTCTTTATGGAATACAGTTTTGAATTTTAGTCTTCTGGTCTTTTTTTTTTAATTCCAATTAAAATAACAAAGTGAATGTCTTTTATCCTGGTATCCATGGTTCCTGCAACTTCCTAGTTACCAAACTATGCATCTTCTACAAAATTCAGAAAGTTTTGTGGCACTAGCCAGTAGCAGTAGTTTTAAAAAATGTCTCCAGAAACATATATATATATATATATATATATATATTTAGTTTATATATGTTGTTATAACTCTCCTTAGAGAGATATGGGTTGATTAATATTTTGCTGGTAAATTACTTTCTAAATTATACCTTGTGACTTTGGATATTTTAATTTATTCCTAAAACTCTCTTATAATTACGGGATAGGCAATGTTCTCTTCACTGTTCATGTGAGACTATTTTTGAGAGGCTTGGTGATTACTTGCTCTGCCTGAAACTGACATGCCAAATTGAGAGAGGAGTACATTGCACTGTGCTATTTGTTCAATCTCCTGTTTTTGTGGCAAAATTGCTACATTACACTGTATTTCTTCACAACCTAGTAGAGGGGCCTTTCCTTCCCCCAAATTGGAGTTTCTTGAGAAAGTAACTAGCTTGCTGGGAAGAGCTTGCTTATTTACAGTGAGTATCCTCTTGACATCAGCATGGGGTTACTTATAATTACATGCATATGCGTAAATAAAATGATTAGCTATTCTCATATAAACATAATTGTATCTCTCTAAAATAATGCATGCAGAAATGTTATAATCCAGCGATAAAGGGAAAGCAATCTACATGATCCCCTCCTTTGTATGTAAACAGTGGATCATGAAGATGGAATATGTTCCCTGTCACACATTCAGTTATTGAGGTCAATTACATCTGAGGACTCATTGAAGTATTAAACAACAAAGTGCCTTTTCCAATAATTAGCATTCTGTGTACAAAGCTGAAGTGACCTTTCTGCCGTTTTCCAAGGACAATCCATGCATTTAGCATTTAGCCAAGGATCATATTGAAGAGCAGCACACAAGAACTCAGTCAACTAGTTCGGAAACCACAGGCTCCCTTTACATCTAGTTGCTCCCCCTCCTGCCTAAAATAACTTGAGAAAATAAAACAGGGCATGTTGGCTAATCAGTGCCCATGGCTGCTGTATCACTTCTCCAGCTTTGAACAAATCTGAAGATCACACTTTAAAGAGAGGAATCATGAAATGCCTGGAGCTAAAGAAGTTTGATTTCCTCAGAGCACAATAGTTCACTGCAGCAGATCATTTAAACTCGCTGTCACTTAGGTTTCTTTTCTGAAATTGAAAGCATGGGTTAATGTGCTCATTCACAAAACATTCACCTAATTCTCCAGAAAAATGAGAATTTTCAAAGGAACATTTTCAAGTATGACTGCCTATTACATTCCTCCCATTGGCATTCTGGGATGGATAAGTATTTGTGAAAAGGTTGCTCTTTGATGGCTACTTTATGCGGATATAATAATATTTTCAGCTAATTTTTTAACACATTATTGATCAGGGGATTGTTTCAGACTAATGCCTATGGCTATAATACATTTCTAGTCAATAATGTGTTAAAAATGCAGATTTGCATTTATGGGACCAGCCAACTAATCATTGTATTATATTTAATGAGTATTTGCTACAATATTAAATCACCATCTCACTAAAATAATGGGGAAAGAGTTCAACATCACAAGTGAAAAAGGAGTAAGAATATGCATCAATAGTAAGAGGCACAGGGAAAAGACCAGATTGAGAATCAGGAATTATTCTGTCTCTAGCTGTGGCTGAGTTTGGATTAGACAGTCTGATCCTCTGTGTCAGAATTTCTCAGTTAATGGAAAAATATAAACTATACTGGAAACCATAAAGTGCTGTGTAAGTATGTTGCACCATGATATACTATTATGATTATTGCATGTAAGATGAAAGGAGTGATATAAGTAGTTTCCAGGGTTTATCAAGATTGTGGACTCCATGTGTCTGTAGTTTGAGCTTTAGCTCTGTAAGTATTATATGGTGCTTAGCCATGCTTAGTGAACTATAATGCTTATTCCCTAATTTAAAGAGATTGGACTTCTCCATCAGTGATCAGTGTACCTTCTAGTTCTATAGAAATAAAATCTTATTGACTGATGGTAGGAAGACTGATAAAATGCATTAGGGGACTGTTATTACTTCCTGTTGATATTTAGCAGGCTGAAAAAGGATCATTGGGCAACAGTATGAATTTTTAACATGACCAGTTCTTTCATGAATACAGTAAAGTTCTTATAAAAGACATGTTTGTAATGATGATTCCTTTTGCTTTCAGAGCTCAGCTATGCCTGGATTTTCAATGAATACCCCTCCTATCAGGATAATCGTCGCTTTGTTTCTCAAGAGACTGGGAATCTATATATTGCCAAAGTAGAAAAATCAGATGTTGGAAATTATACTTGTGTGGTTACAAATACAGTGACAAACCAAAAAGTCCTGGGACCACCCACACCACTGATATTGAGAAACGATGGTGAGTTTTCTGAGGTATTTCAGAATTCTGTTTTTTGTGCTCATAGGTTGAGTATGGGAAGATATGTTATTGGCACACAAAGCTTGACTATCTTGATTACATTTAAGAAAAATTGAATGCTTTTACATTCACTACCTATATTTTCTACACCTGTGTAAGAAATAAACCCAAGAATCCATTTTGCAAGACTTAACAGAAATATAATTTCTAATTTCATCCTCAATGCAATGTGAGTCTGTTTCTTCACACTTAAATTGTGTACACAGACAAAATGAAGTAGAAAGTTGATCAATTAGCTTATCAGTCAGCTCTATGTAATTTAGTTTTCAGTGTCCAGAAGGAAGTTTTAAGTTATCCAAGTAATTTCTGGGTGTGTAGTATTGAAGACATAATTCCAACCACACTGAAATGCAGAAGTGTCAAGTCTTACTGGAGATAGTTTTATGTTCCCACATTTTTGTGAGAATATGTCAAGAAAATAGATGAATTTCACCTTACTTACTCAGACGGATGACATGACAGTGTATGGTGATTCATCATGTGCTTTTTGAAGACAGTCTTACCAATTTGTATGCCAGACTTTAATAACATCATACCTTTTCCCCACTGTGAGTCTTTTTATGTATTCTGTTCCCTCTCCTTGAAATACTCTTCATTCTCTTGGTCCTTTGACTAACTTACACTGATCCTTCCAGCTTCTTCAAATATACTGCTTTCTCCAGGAGATCATCTCTGTCTCACCGGCTCCACCCAACTGTGCTCTGTCGGGTGCCTTCTCAAATCAACTCTGCAGAGAAAGTATGAGCATCCTTAAAGCACAGACCAAATTGTGGAATGTGGGGGCAAATAATATGGATTTCAGTCATTCAGTTACTTTTTCATGCATTTAACATACGTTTATTTAGCACTTGCTATGTGATAGCACTGTTCTGGGAGCCAGTGAACAAAAACCAAAAACCCCTCCTCATGGCATTTAAGTTCTGCAAAGGATTTAGGTAAAAACAAACAAATAAACCTAAACAAAATGCCAAATGCAGTTATTTTAGATAGTAATAAATAAAGGAGTATGCTGACACAGAGACTCTGTGGGGGCGGAATGAGTAATTTAGATAGGGTTGTCATGCAAAACCTTTCTGAGGGGGTGACATGAACTGATGCCCAAATGATAAGAAGTTGGTCCTGTGAAAGTCAGAGGGAGGCGCATTCCAGACTGAGTTAGCATCACATGCAAAGGCCCTGAGGCCTAGAAATAAAATTACTGGCATGTTCAGAAAGCAAAGAGAATATGAGCCTCATGGAGCATAATGACCAGTGAAGAGGGTGGTTTGAGTTGATGTTGGAGACTGGATTTTATTTCAAGTGCAGTGAGAATCCAATAGAGGATTTTATATAACAGAGTTATGTATTAAAAAAAAAAAAAAAAAGATTGCTTAGCTGCTGTGTGGCAAGTGGGCTTTTAAAAAAGCAAGAGTCAAAACTGGAAGTCCACTTAAAGACTGTTGCTGTAATTCAGTCAGTCACTGATGGCAGCTTGAATTAGCGGGTGGCCATGGAGCAAAGAGAAGGTTGTGGATACAGAACATCATTTGCAGGTAGAGCTGCCAGGACTTGCTAACACCTGGGCTGTGGGAGGTGGTGGAAGAGAAAATCAAGGATGACACATGGGTTTCTAGCATGGCAGCTGGGTGGATGGAAATGCCATTTACTGAAATGATTTTACTGAATGGGTTTCCAAGGGTGCAATTCAGAATTACTTTAGTCTTTATTATGAAGCATGACTTCTCCCCTGGCAAAAGAAAGAATTGATTATTTGGTGCTTCTAAGTCTCTCTATCATAATATTCCATCTGTCTATCGTAGTATGCATCTGCTCTATTCATATTACTTGTCACCCAATGCCATGTGATCAAACTCACACCACGGTTTTCATCTGGTTTGGGATAAGGGCCCAGCACAGTGCTTGCCACATGGCAAATGTTAAATGGATATGTTGCATTAAGCTGAGTTATATTAAATAAAACTGAAAAATCTCATCATTTTAACAAGAAACATAGGCAAAGTATCTATTCTTTCAGAAGCTATCAGTGCTGTCTCTCTGGACCTAAGGATAAAAATTCTGTTTCAACATATATGTTTTAGGGACATTTTGTACAAAATTATTTAAAAATACAGCCCCTCTGGCCTTTGCCCATAATACACTTATGCCAAAATGTCTGTCCAGTCTGTTCAGTTCAGTTGGTATGTCAAGGAGACAATATAATCGAATATTGACTCTGATGCACTAAGACACAGCCCAGGAGAAACATCACCCAGAGTAGCTGCTTCAAAGAGAAGGAACAGACGTTCAGGAACACAGGAAGTCCTCAGCCTGGCCAAACACTGCCTTCTGCTTATCCTTTGGATTTATCTCGACTTGCCTAGTATATCTTCATAGAGATGACAAATGTTTTTTATGAGAATATTTTATCACAAAATTAACAAGCTAAAGACCTCATTCTTCAGCAATTAATGCCCATTCATTCCTAATTTCCATGAGAGTTGTTGGTGAAAATTCATAATATACCTTTCCCATTTAGGCAGCAGTACATGAAATGGATACTCAAACTGTATTACTAGGCTCAAAATAGATTATTTCATTACCTCTTTTGTGGAGGTAAGAGAAAAGGGGAAATACAAATCAAGAAAAGATTGCAAAATAAAGATGACATTCTTGTGAAAATGTATGCTGTGAGAGTAAAATCAATGAAATTATCATTCTGCGCAATCTGGTAGGTAGTGAGTGTATTTTAGACTGGTAAGCACAAGGTGGGTATGGAGTTTGCACAAGCATCTTGGTAATTGACGCTCACTCAGAATTTCATATTCTCCTTCTGTCTCTGAAATATGAATAAGCAAGGCAAGGGAGCTTTTTGCCTGCATGCACTAATTGACATGGCTGACCATTTCCCTGACGAAGTGCAGATGTAGACACATGTAGCTTAAAGCACTAGATATCCTCAATACTCAGATTTTTTTTTTTTTCTAGAGTTTTAGCTGAGCATTCTAGACTGGGATTGTTTCCAGCCCAAAAGGTCACAGTGAGTCAGAAAAAAGTGGACAACTCCTGTCGACCCACATTCCAGTTAGAAATCAAGGGCAATGTGTCCCATGTTGATCCCACTAACCCTCTTTAGGTCCTAACCCCTAATACACTGAGGTTCTACGAGGGTTTTGTACTTGCTGTTCCTTTTTCCTCAACTCTTCACACGTCTCACGCCTTCCTACATCTCAGATCAATGACTGAAATGTAGAGCAGGGTAGTGTGGAGGTGAGCCGGGTTCCCTGAGTGGAATCCAGCCCCATCATTTATCAGGGATGTGACCTTGAACATCAGTTGAGCAACCTCACTGTGCTGTGTCGTCATCAGTCAAATGAGGGTAGCAGTACCTACCTCAGAGCTCACTCTGTGTGTGTGATTATGTGTAAAGTGCTTTGAACAGTGACAAAACAGCAGTACGGCATCAAGAACTTCCCTAAGATATGCTCCACAAATTATACTTAAAAAAAAAACAGATTATACAGAGTAAGTGGATAGCATTATCCTGGTTTTAAAAATGTTTGTGGATAATGATAGAGAAAACAGAAATCCAACTCTCCATAATGCTAACAGTCATAAACTTTAAACCAGTCAACTTTTAGTAGTAAAATGTTCAGTTCTTAATTTTTTTCTTTCTGCTTCTCTGTGTTTTCTCATTTTTCTGCAATGATTAGAAACCTTTCAAAAGTTTTTTTTGTTTGTTTGTTTGTTTTTAATGTTTGGTAAAAGGGATAACTGCAGTTCATTGGACCTAAAAGGCACTTCGAGATTCCCCCAATTTATTATTATTCTTCCAGAAAGAAGGAAACTAAGCATGAGAAAAATAAGTCAAAACAGCAGTGGGATCAAATTCTTGGCCTCAGTCACCATACTATTTAATTGAGGTTCAGAAAAGCTTTTTGGGTCTCTAGATTCACCTATTTATGTTATGATTTTGGGAATTTTTATTTTGGGAATTCTAAATAACTGTATGTTATACGTAGTGTTCATCTCCAGGAAGTAGTATAAAACTGAGAGCTAGACAAATGTGAGAGAATTTTATACCAGAGTTTTTTGTTTTTTTTTTTTTATCTAGGTATTTTAAAATTTGCTTGAAACAACAATATAACCTATCATACGGGAGAGGGCACCTGTTGCTTGGGTACCGTGAAAGAAAAATATTTCATTGAGAAAAATAGATCAAAATTATTTTTACCAGAGATACTAAACTAGTCCATGGATCAATATTAGCCTAATTGCTAGTTATTAATGACCATGAATTTGTTCCATCATGTGCTTCCTACACAGATTTCAAAGAATTGTACCTCTTATTTCCATAAACAAAGTAATGGGCTGCCCATACCAAAGCAGCATAACTATGAAAGAATTCATAGCTTTATATCATAATCATAATAGCTACTTTTTTCTGTCGTTAGTCATTACCCCTAACTTGCTCTAAAATGGCTAAAGATGGGAAAAAAAAAAAACCTAGCAGAGATTAGGACAGTCTTGGGAAAATGAGATCATGTCTGCGAGGTTGTTTATGTACTTTATATGCACAGGTACATCACTGAGCAGGAAAAATTACTGCATGTTCCTTGCCTTTTTTCTGTGTTCCCCTTGAGACTAGCTAGGGACTGGTTTGGCAGTTCCTTCGTTTGCTTATTAGAACCAAGGCAAATGTTGAACAGTTTACACCCAGTGTGTATCTGATGGATCCTTGCTTTGCACATTGATTGTTGAATGTTTTTGAATATTATCCCTAGTTAGAATTCTCAGTAGAAGAGCTGCTAGGGAATAGGAAACACTGGATTTTTCCTATCTTAGAATTTCAAGTTCACTCTCTGTGTCTCTTTCTTTGCCTTCTCCTTTTCCATATTTATATACATTGATAAACTTATACATGTAGGATATGTGTGTATAACTATACACGTGTTTATATACACAAAATATATTGTCTTTTGAAGTTAAAATTTAAAGCACTTTTTGAATGTTATTATACTTCACTGTCAATTTAAATTATTAGAAATTGGTGTTTTTAATATAACCAAAATAGCTGACCATTTTTTCCCAAGCCCTGACCCATTTCCCCAAGCTTTATTTTAATTAGCCACGAAAACTTTGCATTCAAAGCAAACTTTTGAACGCTTCAGCACTGAAGCATTTATTGTTTTCAGTGTACATAAAATTTTAACCTACTGGACAGGAGACCGGCTGATAACCCCAGCAGCCTAGAGTTTCAGAGCAGCCTAAGGTAGGACAGAAATAGATGTGCTGAGTATAGGCTTAAGAGTGTCTGTGATCGATGCCAACCAGCTTTGCCTTGTTTGTTGTGGTGTCACCTAGGATGCAGGAAAAGAAGGGTAGCACTAAAAATCGAGAAGGAAAAAAGCCATAGGATTCTGGGATGTGGTCCCAGATCTGCCACTAACATGAGACAAAACCTGTCACTTCGTTTGTCCTCAATATTCTTAGCTATAAAAATGAGTGATTTGTAATAAGTTATGTCTAAGGGTTCTTCGCATTTTCTTCTGAGATTCCAGTCACAACTTTCTACCTTACTTTATTCCAGTCTCAGCATTTGCATAGGCCACATGATATCAAACACAGCTCAACACACAGATGCTGTTCGTTGGATTAGACTTCTTCCTAGCACTAACAATGAATCCTAGTGCAAAACCAGAGCATCACGGACCATTTTGTGAACCTTCACCTCAATGACCATTAGATCTCCTTGTGGCTCAGAAGACTACATTTGCTTCAAATTGCCAAGTTTAAGATCAATGACTAAAAAGTGTGAAAGAGAAAACTAGAATATTCCAGAGTATTCTGGGTTATCTGTGTGCTGCTAAGTCGCTTCAGTCGTGTCCGACTCTGTGCGACCCCACAGATGGCAGCCCAATTGGGCTCCGCCATCCCTGGGATTCTCCAGGCAAGAACACTGGAGTGGGTTGCCATTTCCTTCTCCAATGCATGAAAGTGAAAAGTGAAAATGATGTTGCTCAGTCGTGTCTGATTCAGCGACCCCATGGACTGCAGCCTACCAGGCTCCTCCGTCCATGGGAGTTTCCAGGCAAGAGTACTGGAGTGGGGTGCCATTGCCTTCTCCGGGTTATCTGTGTAGTGTAATGTATTCTTCACCATGATACTATCATCTGTTCATAGTAAACTTTCCTAATATTGTCCCAAATTGGGTTAGATCCTCAAGTGAACCTTAACAGACATGATGTTGTCTTCTTGAATAGATCTGCTTCAATTGTAGGCCATTTAATTAGCCTAGCTGTCAGATTTTGAAAACTACTCATTAAGACAATCATTTTTTGATTGTAAACTTTATCTACAACACTTTTTGATGACTTAAACTTTAGATTGAGAAGGACAAAACTTTTGCCCGGGGAATAAGCAAGAGATGTGTCCTTGACTTGCATAAGATTTTTATATTACCTAAGATCTAAAGTTTATCCTCAAACACATTTCTTTATTTAACTCTCATTTCTATTTATATCTGTTCTGTGGTTTTGTCACAGCAATCATATCTTGCATTGATACCACATTTGAGGATCTTTGGGTGTAAAACATGTTTTGTGAGAAAAACATCTAAATGACTAAAGGATGTGAGATATTTTGCTAAACTGCCACTGCTTATCTGATTTAATAGTGTCTCAATATTTTGAAGCCTTGACAAACTGAGGAACTTGGAGTCAGCTCTAGACCTCAGGCGTAGTCAGATTCATTACAGGTCCATGGGGCCAAAGCTTGTGGATGGTCACTTCACTAGTCAGTTAGAAAGCATCTGTTAAGTACCCATTGTGTGTTTGACACTATAAAATAAAAAGATGTGGTCAGAATCCCTGGGAGTCTATAGTCTTAGACAACTACAAATTAATGAAAGGTCTAAAGTTTCATTCTTATTGGAATTATTGAACTGAGTTCCAGCAAACACATTTATAGATAGGGATTTCAAATGAAAGAGGACAGGAGAGATGTCCAGCTTAGAATAGAGATGACCTGGGCATTCGTTTGATGATGCCTTTGACCAAGAAACATTGATATTTTAGGAATCAGTGAAATAAAATGGACTGCAATGGGTGAATTTAACTCAGATGACCATTATATCTACTACTGAGGGCAAGATCTCTTACAAGAAATGGAGTAACCTTCACAGTCAACAAAAGAATCTGAAATGCAGTACTTGGGTGCAATCTCAAATGTAACAGAATGATCTCTGTTCATTTCCAAGGCAAACCATTCAATATCACAGTAATCCAAGTCTATACCCCAACCCCTAATGCTGAAGAAGCTGAAGTTGAATGGTTCTGTGAAGACCTACAAGACCTTCTAGAACTAACACCCAAAAAACAAGTGCTTTTCATTTTAGGGGACTGGAATGCAAAAGTGAAAAATCAGGAGATACCTGGAGTAACAGGTAAGTTTGGCCTTGGATTACAAAATGAAGCAGGGCAAAGGCTAACAGAGTTTTGCCATGAGAACGCTCTGGTCATAGCAAACACCCTCTTCCAACAACACAAGAGATGACTACACATGGACATCACCAGATGGTCAATACCAAAATCAGACTGATTATATTCTTTGCAGCCAAAGATTGAGAAGCTCTAAACAATCAGCAAAAACAAGACCAGAAGCAGACTGTGGCTCAGATCATGAACTCCTTATTGCAAAAATCAGACTTTCATTAAAGAAAGTGGGGGAAAACCATTAGACCATTCAGGTATGACCTAAATCAAATCCCTTATGATTATGCAGTGTAAGTGACAAACAGATTCAAGACATTAAATCTGATAGACAGAGTGCCTAAAGAACTATGGATGAAAGTTCATGACATTGTACAGGAGGCAGTGATCAAGACCATCTCCAAGCAAAAGAAATGCAAAAAGGCCAAATGGTTGTCTGAGGAGGCCTTACAAGTAGCTGAGAAGAGAAGCTAACGGCAAAGGAGAAAAGGAAAGATATGCCAATTTGAATGCAGAGATCCAAAGAATAGCAAGGAGAGATAAGAAAGCCTTCCTCAGTGATCAGTGCAAAGAAATAGAGGAAAACAAGAGAATGGGAAAGACTAGAGAGCTTGTCAAGAAAATTAGAAATACCAAGGGAACATTTCATGCAAAGATGGGCTCAATAAAGGACAGAAATGGTATGGACCTAACAGAAGTGAAGTGAAGTGAAGTCGCTCAGTCATGTTCGACTCTCTGCGACCCCGTGGACTGTAGCCCACCAAGCTCCTCCATCCATGGGATTCTCCAGGCAAGAATACTGGAGTTGGGTTGCCATTTCCTTCTCGGACCTAACAGAAGCAGAAGAAGCAGAAGATATTAAGAAGAGGTGGCAAGAATGCACAGAAGAATTATATTTAAAAGATCTTCACGACCCGGATAACCACGATGGTGTGATCACTCACCTAGAGCCAGACTTCCTGGAATGCGAATTCAAGAGGTGTTTGGGAAACATCACTCCAAACAAAGCTAATGGAGATGATAGAATTTCAGTTGAGCTACTTAAAACCCTAAAAAATGATGCTGTAAAAGTGCTGCACTCAATATGCCAGCAAATTTGGAAAACTCAGCAGTGGCCAAAGGACTGGAAAAGGTCAGTTTTCATTCCAATCCCAAAGAAAGGCAGTGCCAAAGAATGTTCAAATTACCTCACAATTGTACTTGTCTCACACACTTAGCAAAGTAATGCTCAGTACGTGAACCATGAACTTCCAGATGTGCAAGCTGGTTTTAGAAAAGGCAGAGGAATCAGAGATCAAATTTCCAACATCTGTTGGATCTTCAAAAAAGCAAGAGAGTTCCAGAAAAACATCTACTTCTGCTTTATTGACTACACCAAAGCCTTTGACTGTATGAATCACAATAAACTGTGGAAAATTCTGAAGGAGATGGGAATACCAGACTACCTGACCTGCCTCCTGAGATATCTGTATGCAGGTCAAGAAGTCACGTTTAGAACTGGACATGGAACAACAGACTGGTTCCAAATTGGGAATGGAGTACGTCAAAGCTGTATATTGTCACTCTGCTTATTTAACTTATATGCAGAGTGAATCATGTGAAATGCCAGGCTGGATGAAGCACAAGCTGGAATCAAGATTGCTAGGAGAAATATCAATAACCTCAGATATGCAGATGACACCACCCCTTTATGGCAGAAAGCAAAGAAGAACTAAAGAGCCTCTTGATGAAAGTTAAAGAGGAGAGTTTAAAAGTTAGCTTAAAACTCAACATTCAGAAAAATAAGATCATGGCATCTGGTCTCATCACTACATGGCAAATAGATGGGGAAACAGTGGGAACAGTGACAGACTATTTTGCGGGGGGGCTCCAAAATCACAGCAGATGGTATTGCACCCATGAAATTAAAAGATGCTTGCTCCTTGCAAAAAATACTATGACCAACCTAGACAGCATATTAAAAAGCGGAGACATTACTTTGCCAACAAAGGTCCATCTAGTCAAAGCTATGGTTTTTCCAGTAGTCATGTATCAGTGTGAGAGTTGGACTATAAACAAAGCTAAGCACCAAAGAATTGATGCTTTTGAACTGTGGTGTTGGAGAAGACTCTTGAGAGTCCCTTGGACCGCAAGGAGATCCATCCAGTCCATCCTAAAGGAAATCAGTCCTGAATATTCATTGGAAGGACTGATGCTGGAGCTGAAACTTCAAAACTTTGGCCATCTGATATGAAAAACTGACTCATTGGAAAAGACCCTGATGCTGGGAAAGATTGAAGGCAGGAGCAGAAGGTGATGGCAGAGGATGAGATGGTTGGATGGCAGCACTGACTCAATGAATGTGTTTGAGTAAGCTCTGGGAGTTGGTGATGGACAGGGAAACCTGGTGTGCTACAGTCCACGGGGTTGCAAAGAGTCGGACACGACTGTGCAACTGAAGTGAAGTGAACTTAACCAAGAAATGTTCATTGAGTGCCAGTTGTATTGTCACTAGGGATGCAAAAGTCTTTCTATGTCCTATTAGATGGTGGCCTGGCTTAGGAGCCTAATTGTAGACTGAGGCAGGAATGGGGCCAGTTTAGGGTGGATGGAGAATTAAAGCAGGATTATTTAAGCTTCAGCTCTGATCAGAGCTGTCCAGGACCAGTGAAGGTAAGATATGCATGTAAGGAAGCCTGACCTGGTCTTGAAAATCAGCTGAAGCTTCCATCTAACAGGGAGGATAAAAATTCCAGGAAGTGGACACAGTATTTGCTTAAACCATGAGTTGGCAAGCTTCCTCCTGTAGGCAGATCTTGCCCATGCCCTCTTTTGTAAATAAAGTTTAACATTTTTCTCCATAGAAATGTTAGGTATTTTTACTTAACTCCTAGATTATCTGTAATTTGTGTTACTATTGTTAAGGATATCTTATTTTTAATCACATTCTCTATTTTGCTTTTAAGTGATTAAGCATGGCAAACTTGGTGAAATCTTGTTAGTTCTATAATCTGTTAATTCTGTCAACTCTCTCAAACTTTGCTATCTTCCCCATTTCTTCTAAACCCAGTGCCTAGCCAACCCTTAGTTCATGGGCTACACACAACCCACCACCATTTTCATAATAAAATCTTACTGGAACATAGCCATGCCTATTTGTTTACATGTTATCTATGAATACTTTCTAGCTATATGGCAGAGTTGAATCAGAGATTGAGTGTCTCACAAAACCTAAATAAAATCCTTGCTGTCTCTTTGTACAAAATATTATTAACCTTGCTAATCTCTGACCACACGATAGTATCTTTAAATACACGACTATCCATCAAGACTTGTTCTTTGTGGCTCCAAAGACTTGAACTAGGACCAGAGTATACAAATTAGAGGGAGAGAGAGTTTAGTTCAAGTAGAGAGAACTTTTAGTAGTAAGAATATAAATGTACTTCATCACAAAAAGACCAAAGTTGGCTTTCTTTCACCTAAAAGGTGGTGGATTTATTCCCCAAATGGGAAACTCTCAGCAAATTACTTCAGAACTTGTTACAAATCAGGACTGTCTCAGGCAAGCACAGATAAATAGCTACTCTACTTTCAGAGGATCCAGCTTTCTGGAACCCAAGGATTGAACCCAGGTCTCCCGCATTGCAGGCAGATTCTTTACCATTTGAGCCAGCAGGGAAGCCCCCCTGCTGGAATAGCTCAGATTATCTCTGCATTGTAACTGTTGAGAAGTAAGGAAAGAGATGCAGGTTTGAATTAGGTCAAACAGTGGGGTTTGTTTTCACCTCCCACAGGTTTCTCTTTTAATAAATATATATATGTATTTGTTTGTTTATTTATTTATGGCTGTTTTGGTCTTAGTTGCAGCTTGCAGGATCTTTAGTTGTAGCATGTGGGATCTAGTTTCCTGACCAGGTAGATCCCCTGTATTGGGAGCATGAAGTCTGAGCCTCTGGACCATGAGGGAAGTCCTTCTCATGGGTTTTTGAAGTCACATTAAAACCCCACATGTAACAAGTGATAGACAACCTTCCAGTGTCTTCTTCTTTTCCAGCACTGGGGAAGTTCTTGTTTGCACAACTGTTGGCTCTAACGCAGGGGGATTCAGTGATCAGGGAATGAGTAGAGTGATAGAGAGTCCTTGGACAGTCCCCTCCATCCTACAGTGTCTGCTTCAACCCAGGGCAAAACAAGGCTTTCCTGAAAGAATAAAGTTCTGAACTCAGCCAACAAAATTAGTATGCCTAATCAGATATCTCCAAGTATTTTTAGAGAAGTGGGTTTTATATCATATGACTTATTCCTCAAGAAGAGCCATGTGGGAGTTCTACATAAGACAGTCTTTTGCAGTTTTTCTTCAGTAGGAAGTCCCACTCTGTGGAAGCTAGTAAAAGTCCCTTCTGTGGTTTAATTTACAAGCATAGATTCCAACTAAGGCAGGTGTTGGCAAAATCTTATGGCACAAAATTCTGCAAACTGGCCTCCTTCTGCCAAGACAGCACTCTGCAAATTGTAGTTAAACAAGCGTGCTGTGTGGCTGATTTCTCTTTTATAGTCTGCAATTTGGTGGTTATTTTGTCACATTCTGGTTCTCACAGACATCAGCATCAGCATTAATAGTTTTTCCAGTTTTGAAAGGAGGACAGTCATTGCCACAAGGGTTGTCTGCAGAACCCAGGCTCATGATTGGCTTTGTCACTGGTGGGATGTGCTTATTTGTCATCTCCCAGTGACTAGTCCGTGATGTCTGTTACCTCTTGGTCCAAAGCTTAACCCCTCATGGTTGCTACAGAAGTTCCCTGGAAGGCAGCATCAGCATCAGCTGGGAACTTATGAGAATGAATGTTCTCAGGCCCCATGTCAGCTTACTAATTCAGACACTCATGTCCTCCAGGTGATATAAAGTTTGAGAACACTGGTTTTGGAAAAAACACCTAGAAATTTGTAGCATGCCTTCCTTAGAAAATAAACATGGTTATTCCATAAACCATGGAAGGAGATCAAACCAGTCAGTCCCAAAGGAAATCCTAAATATTCATTGGAAGGACTGATGCTGAAGCTGAAGCTCCAATACTTTGGCCACCTGATGTGAAGAACTGACTCATTAGAAGAGACCCTGATGCTGGGAAAGATTGAGGTCAGGAGGAGAAGGGGACGACAGAGGTAGAGATGGTTGATTAGCATCACTGACTCGATGGACATGAGTTTGAGCAAGCTCCTGGAGTTGGTGATGGACGGGAAAGCCTGGCATGCTGCAGTCCATAGGGTTGCAAAGAGTTGGGCATGTCTAAGCGACTGAAGTGACTGAACTGATTCCATAAACTGTCTGAGCCAGAAGACGCTAGTGGTAAAGAACCCAGCTGCCAATGCAGGAGACATAAGAGCTGTTTCCTGGGTTCCATCCCTGGGGCGGGAATATCCCAGGAGAATGTGGCAACCCACTCCAGTAGTCTTGCCTAGAGAATTCCGTGGACAGTGAAGCCTGGCAGGCTATACAATCCATTGGGTCACAAAGAATCAGACACAACTGAAGTGACTTGGCATATACACGCACACACATTCCATAAACAATTAATTGTTGCCTGCATTTGCCACATACTATGCAAGACTTTGGAAAAGGGCAACTACAAATGTCATGAAGATAATGATCAGGTCTGTGATATGCACATTGTGCCCCCATGGTTATGGTTGGTGTTAAATGAATGTTTATTGAATTCATTAGACTGTAAATACAGCTAAGCCCCTACCTCCTGAAGACTTCCATGTATCAAATTTCAAGGGACATAGCTTTCATTGTTGTGGTGGTGGCATAGTTCTTACTCCCATGAATAGAAAACACTGACAATGCATCTTAATAAATTAAAACTTTTTTCACCTTATGTTTAAGATTGTCGATATAGATGCCTCTATTTAGAATTGAAAGCAAGAGTTTTCTCCAATGTATTAGATTGGCCAAAACATTTTTGGGTTTTTCTATAAGACATTATGGGAAAAATCTGAACAATTTTTTGGACAATCCAATATATATTTTCAGTCAGGAGAAAGGAAATATTGCTGAGATTATATGACCTGGTTGATCCTGACAACATTGTATGCACTTGAGCTTCAGCTTTACCTTGGTTATGTAGACCCACCTAGACCTTTCTATCTTCCCACCTTTCCATGTAGTTTGAAGATAGAAAAAGGATTCTGAAGCAGTTCCATCAGTGGCATCACTATTTGCCTAATTATTCTATAAATCACCAGAGCAGCTGTAGGCCAATTAAGTTCAAAAATGTGCAAGTGGTCAGGGGAATGACTAGAAAAAAATGCACTCCTGTTTTAAGGGACCCTGTGTTTCTTAAAAGATATAAAAGGCAACAGCTTTTTACATTGAGAGTAGCAAAGGACCAAAATAGTTAAAATGAAAGAAATAGTCAAATAAAAATGTAACGTGTGCCAGATGTAAGCAAATTCAATGGAACACTGCACAGGTGTTCCAAAAAATGTTCATAATGTAGTTGAAGAGAATGGCTTCTTTCATTTTGTCATGACTTAAATACTAGAACAGTCTTTATATGTAACTAAAAATTTTTAAAGAGCAGTGAATCCGTGCCACTCCATCTCTGATCCCAGCTTTGTGTCCTGCAACTCCTGCCATAGATGAAGTACAATCTTCATCATGACCGAGCACACTGTTACTCAGTTCCTGTAGCCATAAACAGAGATCACTGTGCCTTCACCCAGAAATCACTCCATGTGACCACATAAACAACCTGCACATATTATGTTTTCTCACATTTTAGAAAAGCATAGTCTGAAGTGAGTGAACTTGACCAATAGCCATGGTAATGCTTAAGAACAACTTCCATGCCCGAGAAGACTTAAATGTTTGGCTTAATGACTATTATGTGTCCCAGTATAAAGGGCCGCATTGCCCCATCTTACTCTCTTTCACAAATCCCTACCTATTGCAGTTCATTTTTTTCCCCCCGTATGCCTTAACTGAGCTGAGATTTGCGAGGAACAGAAAAAATCACAAGTACTTCCATTCCTCAAAGAAGTGAAAGTACAACAGAAAAAATGGCAAGTATATAAATAGCTATAAACATGATAGAAAACAGCAGTGCTATTTGAGAGAGCCCAGAAGTTTATTTGTAAAATGTTTTATGTTGGTTTTCTTACTGAGCACTTCTTAAGTGTGGAGACGAAGATAAAAGCTAGCATGAAAAAGACAGACATATTACCTGATATCATGGGGTTTACGATCTGTATGGAAGACAGAACTCAACATGAGAAATACATATGATAATTAACATAAAGGAAAGAAGATATTCACAGAGAGTGACAGCAGGCACCTATTTTAGATAATGTGATCAGAAACACTTTTCAAAGGGGGAGTCTTTTGAACTGAGACTTGAAGCAGAAGTCATCCATGTAAAAGTCATGGGGAACAAAAGAAAAATGAAAACATATTAAAATGTCCATAGAAACACTTGCATGTGGATGTTCATGGTAACATTATTCATTAAACAGCGGTGAAAACCATGCCATTCCCAAACCATGCCATAGTCAAAGAAGAAGCAACCTACATGACCAACTTGGGCTGAATTATATGCCCCCAAAAGATATTATATTTTGAAATCCTAACCTCCAGTACCTAAGAATACAACCTTATTAGGAAATAAATTAGTTAGATGAGATCATATTGGAATTGGGTAAATCTTTAACCCAATATGACTGATGTCTTTATAAGAAAACAGTGTTAAGACCCATGGAGAGAACATCATACAAATCAGAGGTTGGACTCAGAGAGCTGCAAGCCATGGAACACCCTGAACATTGATGACCACCACCACAAGCCAGGACGAGGCAAGGAAGGATACTCTCCACGGTCTCAGAGACAGCACAGCCCTGTCGACCTCTAATCTTCTGACTTGTGAGAGAGTAAATGTATTTTGCTTGAAGTCACTTAGTCTGTATCTCTTTCCAAGGACAGTCTTAGGACACTAATATAGCTGGAGAACAGATGATTAAAATATTTTTCTTCTGTCAAGTGGAATACTATATAGGCATAAAAAGGAAGGAATCACCAATACAAGCCACACCATGGATGAACTTTGTTAACATTATGCCAAGTAAAAGAAGCCAAATGCAAAAGACCAAATGTTGTATGATTTCATTTATATGTAATGTCCAGAAAAGGCAAATCTGTAGACAAAGCAGATTAGTGGTTGCCTGGGGCTGGGACGGCTTCTGGGAATTAACTGTAAACAGGCATGAGGGATATTATTTGGGGGATGGAAATGTTGTAAATTGAGTTATGGTGATGATTGCCCAACTTAGTCAATTTACTAAAAATCATTACATTATATGTTTTTAAAAGGAAGTCATAGGAGACCGTGAGAGCTAAGGCAAAAAGGTTTGATACTTTTTGGTCATTTACAGACTGCTGTGGGCTAGAGCATAGAGAGTGCTAAGGAAAGGGTAGAGGACTCTGAAGGAGAGGACTTGGAGTCTAAGCCATAATGGGTGAGATTTTAGGATAAGCAATCCAGTTCAGGGGGCCTCAGACACTAAGTAGTGATGTTTCAATTGCTTAGGACAAAGGTGTGTGAGATAGTTTTTATCCTTGGTGTATCTTTCATAGCTGGATTATAGAAACTAGGTTTGTATGTAGTGTTTTAGAATAAGGGGACTGGGAAAACCTGATCATGGCTGACACAGCCTTGACCCCCATATTTTCACTTTATCATCTCATCTCCCTTCCATGCATGAGGCACTGCAGTGGAAGTTGTCTTGATGTCCTGGGAGGACAAAAGACCTTTTCTCTTGGAGTTCCCTTGTGGGACTCTAGATCGGAATCTGCCTGCCAGTGAAGGAGATACAGTTTCGATCCTTGGTCCAGAAAGATTCCACATGTCACGGAGCAACTAAGCCTGTGCACCACAACTGCTGAACCCAAGCGCTAGAGCCCATGGACCAAAACTGCTGAGCCCCTGTGCTGCAACGACTGAGCCCATGCGCCCAGAGTCCGTGTTCCCCAAGAGAGGATGCCTCAGTGAGAATCACACACACCACAGCAAAGAGTACCCCCACTCATACAACTAGAAAAAGCCTGTGCAACCAAAAAATAGAGAGATGCAAAAAAAAGAGAACCTCTTCCTCTCAAGGCAGTTGTTTTTTAATTAACACTGCTCTTAGAGAACACAGCCACACACACAGCACTAGGTGTTAGCTTGTTCCTGCACTCAGAGTCATACTACTGATATTTATGGGATGATGAGTCACTTGTCTGGGCTGTTTGTTAGCAAGTTCAGCAGAAGTGTGTGAATGCAGGTGTTAGTAAGCACTCTCTCTTCATGGTCCAGCTGTGTGGCATATGCTCTAGGAAAGGCAATGGGACTCAGACTGGCCACAACTGACTGTGTCACCCATGGATTTAGTATATTTGAATTTAGTTTGGAAGTGTTACTCCTACAGTGGCGAGAGGCCATAGGAAAAGATTTAGACCAGAAATCAGGGACCAGGGTTGCAACCTTGAATGCTGGTCTGTTGTGAAACTAAAGACAAACTGTTTAACACTTTTTGGATTAAAGGCTTGCTTGTAAAAGACAGAGACAGACTAGAACTGTGATTTCCATTTTGGTGGAGGGTTTAAGGTTCTTTTTAGAACAGGTTGTTGCTAGGTATAGGTCCTTTCTTCAGAAGAGTGTACATCTGTGAATGCCAATATTAAGAATGCTGAACTGGGACTTCACTGGTGGTCCAGTGGTTAAGACTCCATGCTTCCAATGCAGGGGGTGTAGTTTCTATCCCTGGTCAGGGAACTAAAAATCCCACCTGTTATGTGGCAGGGCCAAAAACAATTTCTATTAAAAAAAAATTGCTGAACCAAATGATCTGAGAGATGCCTTCCATAGCCAATCCTGTCAGTCAGTCTATGAAAAGAAAATAACAAAATGACTATGTTCAGCTTTGCACAAAGTGAAGTCGCTCAGTTGTGTCCAACTCTTTGTGACCCCATGGCCTACCAAGCTTCTCCATCTATGGGATTCTCCAGGCAAGAATACTGGAGTGGGTTGCCTTTTCCTTCTCCAGGTCTGGTGACATATGTCCCAATAAATCTAGCAAGACTATTAGATCATCTGACACTAGGGGTTGACTTTTTGTTTTTTGCACATTGAAGAAATTCCCTTGCTGCTTCTCAGGCTATGAAGCTGCAGATAAAGAGGGTCACCTCTGGAAAATGCATAGAATTGTTTCTCTGAGCCATTGTTCCTGTCCCCATCCATACCTTACTTTTAACCTTTTCATCTGAATCCTTCGATCTCTTTTTTTCTCTAACTGTAGGAAACCTAAAGAAGAGATGAAATGGAGGATCCTATCATGTTTTAGTGAGCTAGATAATTTTAAACTTTATATTGCCACAGTTGAATCAGAGGCCATAGAAAATGGCTAGAAATTGAACAGAAATGAATGTATCGAAACAACTAGAGTAGTGGTAGAGAGCATTAAGAATGATTGATGAGAAATAATTCATAAGCATTTAGTTATAAAGCATGGACTTAATTTGTTAGGTTTTGCCACCTTGGCTTTGATTGTACAGTAATTTTTTGAGATATCGGAAAGTAAGAAAATAGGACCTTCAGGGTAAAACTACCGTTGGCAAGGTGGGTATCACTTACAGGCTATTTCCTATATTTACTTCCTATTATTATTTTATCATTGTTTCAGAATATAATAACAATATATGAATTTTGTGTTACCTTGCACATACCAACTTATAACTCATTCAGATTGGCCTTCAAAAGTGAAAGATAATTTGTGGTTATAAACTGATTACTCAGAAATGTTCTTTACAGAGACACAGCTAAAGCATGCACATATTTTTTTTAACATATTTAAAATTTTCTGCAGCGTGTTTCCAAAAAAAAATAATAATGTGGTATTAATGGTGACTAGGACTTAACCTCCCCCCCACCACTTTTTTCTTCCATGACTACATTTTTAACGAAGTGTTTTTGAGAAGCAGAGTTGTCCACATGGAGAATTTAATCCTAGGCAGATGGTGTGGTTCTGGAATACACATTTCCTCCAGCAATAACTGGGAAAGAAGCCACGATTCACGGCTGTTGGAGATAGGAGCCTCTTTAAATGAAGGGATTAATTGCACACACAATGATGTATAGGAACATTAACACAAAAACACTTGTGTATGTCTTAAAGAATCTCCAAGGCTTAGCTCCTTTGTTTATTCACAGGGGTGATGGGCGAATATGAACCAAAAATAGAAGTTCAGTTTCCAGAAATGGTCCCGACTGCAAAGGGAACAACGGTGAAGCTGGAATGCTTTGCATTAGGAAAGTAAGTTCTGGTTTCTCTCCTCCATTGTCCTCCCTCCAGCGTGGGCAAGTAAAGAAATTTCTTTGCACTGTTCGCAGTAATGGTTGACGAGGTAACTGAAAAGCAAGCCAAGCCTCTCTCACTGTGATTCTGTGTGTGCATCTTTGATTATGTCCTTTCACCATGAAGAAGGGATGTGGCATGACATAAGAGGAGTTAGCTGCCACTATGGACACGGCCACAAAGGAGAGGAGAATGGGCAGTTCTGAAAGTGTTTCATTCTATTACGATAACCTGTAATGTACATGTTGTCTGACCCAGAATGACAGGAAAACAATGGGCTTCATCTGAGGTACAGTGAAGCTGACTGTTGGAAAAAGATAGAATTTGATTTGGGTCCCAGCTTACAGAGTGTGCATCAAATTTTCCTTGTATTTCTTTTTAAATTGAAAGTCTCTTCTTTCTAGTTTTTTGTTAAAATTTATGTTATTGACAAAATAAATATAGTTGATTTACAATGCTGTGTTAATTTTTGCCCTATAGCAGAGTGATTCACTGATACATATATACATTCTTTTTCATGTTATTTTCCATTATGGTTAATCACTGGATATTGAATGCAGTTCACTGTGATATACAGTAGTACCTTGTTGTTTATTCATTCTCTGTATAATCATTTGCACCTGCTAATCCCAAACTTTCAATCCACCCCTCCCCCAACTCCCTCCCCCTTGTCAACCATAAGACTGTTTTCTGTGTTTGAGTCTGTTTCTGTTTCATCAGTTCAGTTCAGTCACTCAGTCAGTTCCGACTGTTTGCAATCCCATGGACTGCAGCACGCCAGGCTTCCCTGTCCATCACCAACTCCCGGAGCTTGCTCAAACTCATGTCCGTCAAGTCAGTGATGCCATCCAACCCTCTCATCCTCTGTTGTCCCCTTCTCCTCCTGCCTTCAATCTTTCCCAGCATCAGGGTCTTTTCCAATGAGTCAGTTTTTGCATCAGGTGGCCACAGTATTGGAGCTTCACCTTCAGCATCAGTCCTTTCAATAATTATTCAGGACTGATTTCCTTTACAATTGGCTGCTTTGATCTGCTTGCAGTCCAAGGGACTCTCAGATAAGGTCATTTGTGTCATATTTCAGATTCCATATATAAACAATAGCATCTTCTTTCTCCTTTAGCTAGAGATTGGCAAGACCTGATATTCTCTAAGGAGTCTCTTGTTTTACATGGCCATCTGAAAATTATTCACAACTTTATTATTCAATCTGCTGAGTTTTCTCAGTTAAGCCTACTTGGGAACCAGTAATTTTCCCTAGAGTGTCTATCAGAGGGCATAAAGAAAATGAAAAATAGATCAGTTAAGATTTTGCCAGTAACCCTGCAGAAAAGGTTTGGCATCAGTGATAAAAACTTTCACCTGAAATAAGAATTTTTAGTCATCGGTGCACTTTAATGATGCATGTGAATCTCTGTAGCCAACGTCATTTATCCAGCCAACCCACTACCAACTCCTCACGCTTTTCCTGGGCCCAGATGTTGGCTAAGGTAGGGACACTAACTTTTGCTCAACTTCTGTTTTAGCAAGTTATCTATATTCATATCATTTTGTATTTCACAGCAACCATGCAAGAAAGTTGTTCCATTTTTTTTTAGTTCTAAAGAAAGGATTCTTTTGGTTTTCCTGTTTTCAAGTCAGGGCAGTATACCCTACAGTAATATCTTTACTTGGGGGCCAAAAAATACAGCACTCATTCTTTATGTTCTGAAAACTTACTCCATTAAATATATTCTGACGTAGCTGTAGGATTGAACACTGTACTGACATTAAAAGTCAAGTTGTAAAACAACATGTAAGACCTGGAAAATGCCCATTATTTATCACTAAGAGACTAAAAGTAGATTGCTAAACAGTGGAAGATGATCCCATTTTTTATTTTACATATGCTCAGATGCTTCGGTCATGTCTGACTCTTTGTGACCCCATGGACTATAGCCCACCAGACTTCTCCATCCATGGGATTCTCCAGGCAAGAATACGGCAGTCGGTTGCCATGCCCTCCTCCAGGAGATCTTCCAGACCCAGGGATCGAACCCACATCTCCTGTATCTCCTACATTGCAAGGCAGATTCTTTACCACTCAGCCACCGGAGGAGCCCATATATATATATATTAGGAAACTTAATGCAAATAAAAGATGAAAGAACATAACTAGATGGTATATGAATGTGTTTGGTGAGTTCTGCAAGGTGGCACCTTGAAAAATCTATGGAGAAAGACAGCAATATTTATGTTGTTCCTACTTTCAAAGGGAGTATGAATTAAACTCCATTCACACTACTTGAATGGCACTAGAATGAAGACAAAGGACCCAAATTGGGCTCCTCCAGTCTACACAGAAGTGTTTGGGTATACACATGCAGCTGTGGAAACCTATCATCACGGCCCACTTAAGAGCAGAAAGACTCTGTCTAAGAACAGCTATTTGTACTGGCACATTTTAACTGTCTATCTTATCACATGTAAAGATACCCATAATGTACTTTTGATAGAGCCCTTTCCATATTTTGAGTTAGTTTCTGCCTAATGAACTTAAATTCCTCTAAAACAAATATAGTCGAGTTGATGGCTCTAATTTTTTAAATACCATTTCAGGTTTCCCAGAGAAGATTAGCAAGTCTTTAGTCTAGTTTCCTGTCTGTGTGTGTCTTTGTGAAAAATAAATAGGTAAATAATTGTACCCCCTGCTAGAAAGCCACAACTCAGAAGCTGTGGTTAGCTCCCTAAACCTTTGATCTGCAGATTCAGTGATGCCCTTGCAATTTAAGATGCATTCTAACAGTTTTGGCTGCAGAATGATAGATGCCTTGAGAGTACTTAAAGTCCCCACAGGTTGCCTCTTCCCTTATCTTGCTATTTCAAGATAACTTTCCCCAAACCACCCTCCTAATGGACTGCTAGAAGTTGGTAAGGACCCACAGAGGGTGTTCCAAGAGGCAAAAAGTGAAGCTGTCAGTTTCTTATCCACTGAGCCTTGAAACTGACACCACATCACTTCTGTCTTATTTTAAGTCATAGTAGCCACCTGATTCAAGCAGAAGGGGTCCTGGACCACATCTTAGTGGAAGGCATTTTTAATTCTCCACATTTGTGCATGGACTTTTTAAAATTTTTATATTTAATATCTTAGATGCACTGGAAAAAATGTAACAAGCATATAAAAATCTGTTTTTATTTCATTGGTAATATTATATATTATATGGAATACCTTCTTTAAGGTTAAGAAAGGTTATGTTATTTTAAGGGCTTCCCTGGTGGCTCAGCTGGTAAAGAATCTGCCTGCAATGTGGGAGACCTGGGTTCAATCCCTAAAGAAAATACAGAGTACATAATAGTCCTAGAGATGTGAGTATCGCTGAAATTAGAATAGTGATACAGGAATAAATGACCTTTGGGGAACACTGTCTGGTGCCAGCTATATACTGTTTGGAACCAAGAAGGAAGGGATTGTAACGAGCATAGATTCAAGTAAAAGAAAGTTTCTCTAACATGATTCACTCCCTTTTTTTCTTGCCACCAGTCCAGTACCAACTATTATCTGGAGAAGAGCTGATGGAAAGCCGATAGCAACCAAAGCCAGAAGACACAAGTCAAATGGGATTCTTGAAATCCCCAATTTTCAGCAGGAGGATGCTGGCTTGTATGAATGCGTGGCTGAGAATTCAAGAGGGAAAAACGTAGCAAAAGGACAGTTGACTTTCTATGGTAAGGTAGTGATTCCAGTTTATCATTTGTTGACCTTCTTGGTATTAAAGCCCATAAGCTAGGAGATGTGCATTCAAGGTTTTTCAGAAGGATTGTTCAAAATACCATTGTGTAAAACCCTGTTTGCTGCCTAATTATCATCCCCTGGGTTGTTCTGGGTGGGGAAGGGGAGGGTGGGGGCAGTGGTGTGGAGACAGCAGAGGGGAAGATACAGGCTGATGTGTTAAGGGATGGATATTAGTGTGAACACACTCACAAAGGACCTATTTTTCCTGCTGCCGTCAAGCTGTAAACCTGACACGGGAAATGTTTTGTTATCCCTCCTCCTGATTTATTTATTTCTCAAGCTCTCTGCTTTTCTTCATTCAAATTTTGACTTGGAGCTCGTGTTAATCCTTGGTAATTGCTCCTATTTGGTAGCGATTTAATGTGGTACCATGAACATTTCAAAATGCATGCTATCCAAATTTAGTTCTTATCAGAGTGGAGCGTGACAAATCTATCTCACCCCATAGACTCTTTCTGTGCAGCTGCTCCTATTCCAATCAGATCATCGGCATTGATCCAAACAGAACACAATTGTAAAGCTTCTAGCACGTGGTCATCCATTGAGCCTGTCTTGGAAACACAGTTAGGGTATCAATTTGGAATCCAGAAAGGGATTTCATTGGATAGGCATTTTGAAATCAAATTGAGTTCTCCCAAGTTGGAACATGCCTGAATCCCATGGGGTGTTGAAAATAAATATTATAGATTGATAATTATTTAAGAATGGCTTAGGTGAACAGCAATGTATATTAAAGGGATAAGACTAGTTCTTTAGGGGCAAGTTGTAGCAAAGACTTTAAACCTTCTGATGTCTTACAACAACTGATACCACAAAAGTCTATTTATTTCATCAGGTCTTCTTCCAGAGCATTTTGGATGTCAGATATGGGGAAAAGATTTTGTTCAGTAGTCATGTAAGATTTTTTAGAAGCATGATTAGAAATTGGATGGAGGAAGATCCAGAGAGAGGAAATGGGGTGGGATGTGGGACGGGGATTCAGGATTGGGATCTCATATACACCCATGGTGGATTCATGTCAATGTATGGCAAAACCAATACGGTATTGTAAAGTAAAATAAAGTAAAAATTAAAAAACAAAAAAAACACAAAAAACAACAACAACAACAAAAAAAAAGAAATTAGATGGAGCTTTTGAATATCAGCTAGACTTCAGCAACCTACCCATCTGGCATTTTGGACTCATACCTGTGACGTTGCCCAAGGGATACAAGAATACACATGATGTTAGCCAGTCCTTCACATGATGACTTGAGCACCAATTGTTTAAATAAATATGCACCTTTTAAAATTACCCATCTTCCTTCAACAATACTAAAAGACCAACTCTGCTCATGCCAGATGACATACCTGATACTTGATCTTTGCTCTTTCATAAACTATGATGGTTGACACTTTATTTGATTGTAAAGCAGAAGACATCACAGTTCATTGTTAGAAAAACTTAAGACTGAAGGTTACCGATTTGTTCAGTGAGATGCAATCACTGTCTTTTTAAAGTGTTTAGGGTACATTTTTCTCTTCAGTGTAATAATAATTTCTCCTACATCAAGTAGGAACAGCCTGAAAATGCTCAGGTTAATGGCCAGTGTTTTCCTTTTTCAATTAGTTAGATTGATTTTTCCATTCAGTAGTTGTGATCCCTAAATGTTAGTTGTATTGCTCAATTAATTGATTGAAGTAATTTTTCACTTTCATGGTTTTCTTTGAAGTGAAATATCTGTTTTTCAGTATATTAAAAACTTAGGAAATATTCTGTCACCAGGAGTTGGCATGGTGCTTTCTAGTAGGTCATGTTTCCTACACTGGAAACAGACAATTCCAGAATTAGTCTTCTGGAGAATCAACTTCATCAATAACCTTCTGGAGAAACAAAGAAAGGTTTTCTGGGACCCAGCCTTGGAGATGAAAATCTGATGCTAACAGTGTTTCCCTTTTAAATGAAGTTGTCTGCATTCATCCATGGGGAAAAAAAGCCAAATGAAATGTGCCTGCTTTCTGAAGATAACTCAGCTTTTTCTCCATTGTCAACCACCCTAGGTGTTAGAAGCTTGTCAGATCAGTTGACTTCATGATGCTGGGCTGTTGCATCTTTTTTATCCTTTTGTTTTCCCTCAACTAGCAGCATATTGGTGACACGGAAATTATCGAGTTGTTTTCATTGTCACGGGAGAGCTTAATTATGCAAAAGTGCTTGGCTGTCATTTTTTTTTTTCTCTGTGGTCTCTGTTGGGTTTTCTCAATACCCAGTGTTCCCAATATCCAGCTGCCTAGATCTCCAATTTAAATGAGTTGTTATATTTAAAATCACCATATATATTTCACAAAAGGGGAGGAAGTAGTCCCAGTTACTTATCCATGAACATGCTCTCTTTGTTGACAAGAGAATGTCTGACAGCGTTAAGATGTGCTGTGTTTGGGGACAATATACCTTGGGTTTCAGCTTAGAGATCTGCTCATCCTTTTTGGTTCCAAGTTGCTGCATCCCATTCATCCACTCTTCACTTGAGAAACCAGACAGGTGTGCTCACTTCTGTTCTAGCCTGACAAAATGGCAATTTTTCTGATCCCACACTGAAACCATTTAACCTTCCTCCAAAGGCCTGCTGAGCATGGTTTCATTGCTTCTACATTCCCTGTATAAGGGTCATAGGAGCCTGTATTCCTGGCTGGTGTGTTTCCACTGTGATTGTGTCTTTAGCTTAGCATGTGCTGCTCATGTTTGGGAAAAATTGAAGCTAGTTCAAACATGAACATTTTTACCCATCTCCATCTTCCCGAGTTTTTTGTGCCATGACCTGTACTTGTCTGTGTGGTTTAATCTGCTCTTTCAGGTATTTTTCAGCATTTAAAATTTACTGAAATAGATGTTATATTTTCAAGGGTACATTACTACAAATCTTTGTTGCTTAAAGGTTGACATGTTCCAAAATGACTTTAATATATTATTAATTTGTTCAAATAATTTTTTTTTATTGCCAACCAGGTGGCAGAGCATTAAACACTTAGGACTATAGGAGCAGACAGGCAATTCACTATTATGCAAATAAATGAACTAGAAAATTTCATAAGGTGATAAGAGTCACGAAGAAGGTGGTTAGATGATATGATAGCAGGTAACCAGGAGCAGAAGAAGGACTTCCCTGATAGCTCAGTTGGTAAAGAATCTACCTGCAATGCAGGAGACCCCAGTTTGATTCCTGGGTCAGGAAGACCAACTGGAGAAGGGATAGGCTACCTACTCCAGTATTCTTGGGGGTTTCCCTTGTGGGTCAGCTGGTTAAGAATCCGCCTGCAGTGTGGGAGACCTGGGTTTGATCCCTGGATTGGGAAGATCCCCTGAAGAAGGGAAAAGCTACCCCCTCCAGTATTCTGACCTGGAGAATTTCATGAACAGTCCATGGGGTCGCAAGGAGTTAGACACAACTGAGCGACTTTCACTTTTCAGGAACAGAAGGAAGACTTCATAAGATAAGGCAGCCAGGGAAAACTTGTCTGAGATTTGACTTTTGAACTGAAACCTGAAGGATGAAAAAGAGCCATGCTTTCAAGGGGTAGTGCTTTCCAGGCAGAAGGTAAGGAAGAGCAGAGGCAGAAGACTACTTACCATGTGTGAGATGCATCAAGAAAGCCAGCGTGGCCAAGTCCTTGTGAGAAAGGATAAAGGGTTTAGAAATAGGAGGGTGGCAGATTAGGCAGTACTCTGTAAGCCAGGCACTGAGTTTGGGTTTTATTCTGATAATGGGGAACCACTGTGAGATTTTAAATGGGGAATGACTCAATTGTATACATGCTTTTAAAAGATCACTGTGGTTATTCTGTCATGATTAGATTATAGGGAACCAAGAGTAAAAGCAGGATAGTAGTAGTTAGTAGTATAATCACTCAGTCGTGTCCAACTCTTTGCGACCCCATGAATCGCAGCACTCCAAGCCTCCCTGTCCATCACCAACTCCTGGAGTTCACTCAGACTCACGTCAATCGAGTCTGTGATGCCATCCAGCCATCTCATCCTCAGTCGTCCCCTTCTCCTCCTGCCCCCAATCCCTCCCAGCATCAGGGTCTTTTCCAATGAGTCAACTCTTCACATGAGGTGGCCGAAGTACTGGAGTTTCAGCTTTAGCATCATTTGTTCCAAACAAATCCCAGGGTTGATCTCCTTCAGAATGGACTGGTTGGATCTCCTTGCAGTCCAAGGGACTCTCAAGAGTCTTCTCCAACACCACAGTTCAAAAGCATCAATTCTTCGGCGCTCAGCCTTCTTCACAGTCCAACTATCACATCCATACATGACCACAGGAAAAACCATAGCCTTGACTAGACAGACCTTAGTTGGCAAAGTAAAAGATAGCATTTTTGAAAATGCTATCTAGGTTGGACATAACTTTTCTTCCAAGGAGTAAGCGTCTTCTAATTTCATGGCTGCAGTCACCATCAGCAGTGATTTTGGAGCCCCAAAAAATAAAGTCTGACACTGTTCCCACTGTTTCCCCATCTATTTCCCATGAAGTGATGGGACCAGATGCCATGATCTTCGTTTTCTGAATGTTGAGCTTTAAGCCAACTTTTTTGCTCTCCTCTTTCACTTTCATCAAGAGGCTTTTTAGGTCCTCTTCACTTTCTGCCATAAGGGTGGTGTCATCTGCGTATCTGAGGTTATTGATATTTCTGCCGGCAATCTTGATTCCAGCTTGTGTTTCTTCCAGTCCAGCGTTTCTCATGATGTACTCTGCATATAAGTTAAATAGCAGGGTGACAATATACAGCCTTGACGTACACCTTTTCCTATGAGTACAGCTTAAGATAGATTCATCTTCTCTAAGACTGTATAAACAACCAGAAATAGTTTTGAATGACAACAGGTAATCATTCTAATAGCAATTTAAATTATTTCCCCCCATTTTATCTTTTCTTTTTTTTTTAAGGGCTAAGGCTCTTGATGGCTTTTCTTTCTATTAGAAATTTCTGGTTTTGGACAGTCAGAGAGCCAGATACCTCTGAGAACTGTTTGATCACTAAGGTCAAATTATATCTGTCTGCAATATAAATTGTTATTGGACAAGATGCTTGCATGATTCCAGTGGCTGGATTATGCATTGACTTAGGTCGTTTCTGGCAGTTGTTAAACAAAAGATTGGAATGAAGAGCTTGTTCATTTATGCAAGAGTGTCAAGTAAAACACAGTCATTTAACCTTGTATTTGAATTTGTATCTTGAGAACCAGACTAAAGAGTCGCTTTAAAGGAGACATTCTTCTATTCAAACCTTGAAAGAATATGAATGGCCAAAACAGATGGTTCTGTTTTAATATGTGAATATGATTAATTCTGTTTAGTATTTGGGATTTACATATATATATAATGCCCAAAAAGCATTTAGACATAAACTTCTTTTTGAAATAATAGGGCTGAATCAACCTGTTCAAGCCTTCCATGAAGCTATTTTTTTAGATATGGTGTTGCAAAAGAACCTAGATATTAAGTGATAAATGCCACGGACCCACATACAGTATCCAAAAAAAAGTTAAAGGAAACAGTATTTTCTCTTATGCACTAACGTGGACCATTTGTTATCCAAGGACTTTGAACTCAGTGACCCACAGAGATATATAGAGATATGAATAATTTCCATCAGGCACAGAACTGTTCTATTACAAAAAAACTCGCTCACTTAGATATGATTCATCCAATCTAAGTTGAGTGGCAGGAGAAACCTTCACTGTGTGGGTTTTTGCCCTGTAGATCTGCAATTGGCATGTTAAAAGAAAGATTATCTCATCCTTTGCCATATATATAATACAGTATTCCATTCTCAATCCCCATGTGCCCCTGTCCAGATATTGACTTCAAGAGGAATGTGTTTATATCATTTCAAATTTGGCTCCTATGAATTCATTTTACTTCAGGAGGAGTAGATTTTTGTCCTTCAAATCTGGTTTCTGAGAATTAATTTTACTTTAAAAAAAAAAAAAAGAAAAGGAAAGTATCTGATAATGTCTCACAAAGACTGAATTTGTTGTTTATTTCACCTTGACCAGCACAAACCACTACCATTGAGCATTCTTCTTGAGCACCTTAACCTCTGTAACCCTGTTGGAAGAGAGAATGAGCCCTCAGAAGGGTTTAATTAGTTAGAACTTTGCAAGGTCTTTTCAAAATCCTCTCAAGGCCCTTCCTTCCCTTCACTTCTCCCTATCCTCTTTGAGATTGCAGGGTTGTGTTTCCAGCTCTTTCTGTGTTTTTGAAAGAAAGCCATGAATAAGCCCAAGAGTTACAGGAAATCTATGACATTGAAATCTCTGTCTCTGCATGTGGTTTTGATGTTTCCTTTTTGAACTTCAACTTGACATTGCTTCATAAGTTACATTTGCCCTTCCATTTTATTTTTCTTCCTCACTCTCTTTGAAAAGTTTGGCTTCGTTATTAATATTCCACACAGATTCCTATAGTTTTTCTTGTTTGCTTTGTTTTCATAGACCCTGTGGGGGGTAAATATTCAGCAGGTTGCGTGTGAAATCAGGCACACAACTGCCATTAGCCTCATCAGTGTTGCACATCAAATCCTCCAGACTGAGAACTGAAAAGGTAGTTAGTATCTACTATTGGAGCGCCCTTTGCAAAGCAGCAGGAAGATAAAGAACAATGGCAGACTTGCAGCTCCTTCAAGGATAAAGGTTACAACCCTGCATTCAAGTTAATACTTCTTGATGTTATAACTTATTTTGGAAGCTGACCCTTTCAGCCTCCCCTCATTTGAAACAATGCATCATCCCCATCAGTAGAAGATTTGTAAAATTGTGTTTTGCTCTTTGAAAAACATGAGATTTGCTTATAGATGGATAAAAGGAGAAAGTAGCATTTATTCAGGTACCTAGGGACCTCTGCTGGTTAAGTGAGTTGTTTTTCCAGTTTTTTCTTTTTTCCATTATTGAGAAGATAAGCTTGAGCTCAACATTAGTTATTTCCTTTTGAATTAAATTATGGATGATCGGTAACTCATTGAATAAAGATACTGAGGTCAAGTCGGCTAAGAGATATTTTAAGAATATTGAGTAGCATCTTCTAATTAAATATGAATACCAGTTCTAACTACTGGGTTCAAGTTGGTAGACATCCTTCTGTGCAGGTGCACAGTGCGAAGATGCATTCAAGAATGACTACTCTTTGCTTCTGCACTTTGAGCTGAGGGTTTTCTGTCTAATTACGTGTGCCATTATAGTTTACCAATAGCATGAACCATGCTTTAGGGAAGGCTTGATATTATGAAGACTTTTTAGGGAATGTGGGCTAGCATTGTCTTTATTTCCCTTAAGTACAAGGAGAGAAAATGGGACTTTATTTGAAGCATGAAGAATGAGGCACAATTTTGGTGGTAGGAGGGAGTCGTACCCCAGTCCCCAGCCTCTTTGGCAACAGGGACGAGTTTCACGGAAGACAAGTTTTTCACAGTCCAGGGGTGGGAGGATGGTTTCAGGATGCTTTGAGTGCATCACACTTATCATGCACTTTATTTCTATTATTATATCATCTCCCCTTCAAATCATCAGGCATTAGATCCTGGAGAGTTGGGGACCCCTGGAGTACGGCATTGGGAAGTGTGGGAATTGAGTGGTCTTGAATTCCTGTGTTAGGCAGGGCAGGACCCAGTTCCTTAAGAAGGTTTTGGTAAAAACCAGGGCTCATTCAGAGATTTGGAATTGTAAGGCCATATGCTAATAGAAAATATTCTATCAGCATGAAAAAAAGGTAATAATAGAAAATGATGACAGTCTTGAAGGAGAAAGGAGTCACAAAAATTATTTATATGATGCATGTGAGAGACACATAGAAATATAGTGGCTTAAAGAAGAAGTTTCTTTCCTTCATACATATCTCTCCAAAAATAGGCATGTGGGTCTGGGGTTGCTTTATTCCAGAAGATCATTCAAGGTCAACATCTTCATCCTACATAGCTTCATCTGTGAGCCCAAGGCTATTTCACTTGTCACTTTCTAATCAGTGGGAAAGAAAAATGAGAATCCAGGGCTGGTATCTTTAAGTCAGTATCCTGGAGGTTGCCCTCATCACTTCCACACACATACTACATATCATTGGTATGAACCTCATCCTATAATTACCTCTAGATGCAAATAAAGGGAAATACAGTGTGTAGCGAGGAAAACATGAGCCCAGCTTAAAGTAACAGAGTGGTAGTGGGAGATTTCTTTTATTAAAAGGTAAAAATGAAGAATAGATATTTGGGAGGAGGAGCAGTTAATTTTACCCCTATGGCTCATGATAGTTTTGCTCATTTTGCCTTTAGTGATGGAAAAAACAGCCACATAGGCTGCAAAAACAGGACATTCAGAGTTGGACGTGAGATGGGGTGTTTTATTCTAAAACTACCCACTGAACTTCTACCCAGCTTTGAAATTGACATAACTTCTGGGAAATTAATTTTATCTTAAACCCTTTTTTTGTCCCTTGATTGCATATGATAAACATGAGTTGAACATGCACTGAATGTACATCTTTGCTTTATGAACTGCTGTAGCTCAACCAAATTGGAGTCAAAAAATAAATGACATCCACGTGGCCATTGAAGAAAACGTCTTCTGGGAATGTAAAGCCAATGGAAGGCCCAAGCCTACATACAGGTGGCTGAAAAATGGCGAACCACTGTTAACTCGGGTAAGCAAATGAATGAAAAGTGTGTCTTAATATTGACTTTAATGTGGCATGTGGTCTTGTTGCTATGGAAAGAGAAAAATGACCAGTTGTTTCCAAAATTATGTGCAACCACATGCCATTAACAGTGGAACAAGTGAATGTGGTTGATAGATAGAAACTGTACATAAATCCAATTTTCCAGCATTGCTCAACCTTGTTAAACATCCATACCGGATCTTTGGTCTCCAGAGATTAACGTCACTGGCTTTACAACTGGAGAGTTAGGCTGAAGGTCTGGATCATGTAATTGTGCTAAGATACAAGTTTGCATGTACAAGTGAGGGTGTAAGACTCTCCAGTTCTCCCCTTCAGTGCGGTTTTATATTGTCTTCTGTCTGGGAAGACTAGTGAACAACACAGTCCAGTACATGGACCAGCAAAATGCTCACTGTGCCTCAGACATGTAGCAGTGGCGTGTGCAAACTCGAGACTGACATCTCTTAATGGAACAGAAGGAGAAGAACAACTAAAAGCGATGAGCAGAGTGGGAGGCACCAGTCTGTAGGCCCTGAAGCAGGCAGTAGTAGCTGAAAGCTCAGATACTAAAAATCCTCTTTGGAGACCAGGTTGCAGTATCCCTGTAGCTAAGGCTTAAGTGAAAAAGCAGCCAAACTGTTGCCTGGCTTAACAGGACTCTGTGATGTGAGAGAGGTAGAAGGTACCAGGCTGCGTCTTCTGCTGGCTCTGGGCAGGAACTGCATTAGCCTCAGTATCCTTGCAGATCCCAGGACCTGAGAGAAGCCATGAGTCTGGTTATTTCTGGACCAGCAGCCCAGGGAAGGGCTTCCCTGGTAGCTCAGCTGGTAAAGAATCTGCCTGTATTGCAGAAGACCCCAGTTCCATTCCTGGATCAGGAAGATTCCCCTGAAGAAAGAAAGGATAGTCTCCCCACTGCAGTATTCATGGGCTTCCCTGGTAGCTCAGCTGGTAAAGAATCTGCCTGGAATGCAGGAGACCTGGGTTTGATCCCTGGGTTGGGAAGATTCCCCTGGAGGAGGGTATGGCAACCCACTCCAGTATCCTTGCCTGGAAATTCCCATGGACAGAGGAGCCTGGTGGACTGTAGTCCATGGGGTCACAAAGAGTCAGACATGATTGAATAGCTAAGCACACAGCCCAGGAGATGAAGTGGAAGTAGCCACCCAATCTGCTAAATGGGTGGAAAGACAGACAAAAATAAATCCTTTTCAAAATACACCTGCATGCCAATATTCCAAATCATATGCAAAAAAAAGAAAAAAAAATTTTTTTAGAAAGGTAACCAACCTGTAAAGCAGTCTAACAAAGAAATCTGAATAACCTTGTCGGGAAGGCTGAAAGAGATAGGAATCATGCCTATAAAAATAAATGAGGTAGAGGGACCTTAAAATGAGGAACAATTGTGTCCAGTTTAATTTTCCCACTGAATTCAAATTTTTGCTGAAATATGACATTTTCCCCAGGCCCCAATTTGACAGCCAGTTTCTTGTGCTCTGGTTTCCTCCCCCATCAGCCCCCAGGCAAGAACAACCACTCTGAGCTCCGGCCAGGATATCAGCCCTTGCAGCCACAGAAACAAGCAGATACAACAAGCCTAGTCCACACTGTGCCACCCACACCTCCTCCTGTCACTGCAGGGCTCCTGCTGGTCCCATGATTCTCTCAATTCTAAAAGCCAGGCTCAAATCACTTGAGTGTAGGTGCCCAGGTAACTGGCATTTTCCTTCCTCTATTTAAGGTGAGGGATCATGGATGCCAGGCAGCTAAATCACAACCCTAGGGCAAACAAAAAATATTTTACTTTTTAAATGGCAGGTCTCCTGGAGAAAAGGAGGTCCTTTAGGGTATTTATAAAAATTGATGCCTCAAGTTATGTAGCCTCAGGCTGATGAATGAAGATGGTCTATTGTTTGATACACTCACTTTGCTGTCTTCAGATTGGCTACCAGTTGATGGTCCTAAGCTTAGTTCATGCCACCAACAGCAGTCAAGTAACAGAACATTAAATTATCAATACTTATTCTTTATTCTTAGTAAACTTCAACAACATTAAATATGTGTTTCTGCTTCATCCAAGAAGAGTACAGTCCTTTTAACCCTCGAAGTGTTGCCTGCTCATAATTTGAGTGTTTTAGCTACTCTAAACAGTAAATTTGCTTGTATTTCCCACTCCTCACCCCCAGTTAGCACAAAGCCTTGGAGTGAAAAAAAAAATCATTTTAAATTTAAAGTTCATCTGGTTAGAGGGGATATTAATCTGAGTGGTTTCACTATTAAATCAATGATAACTCAAGAGAGTCCTACAATTTAAATTCCATTTACCAACTGATGCACAGGTTGTTTCATTTAGCATCTGACCTGCCACAAGTTTAGTTGACAGATAAATAGCTCATGTTATGTAAATTGTTTATATGATGGCAATTTTCCTCCCATTAAGCCCCTTTGATATATAACATGTAGCAAAGATGCCTTAAGGTCTCAGTTGTAGAAGGTCATTGTTTTGTGTTCCTCTTTTCTTTCACAGGATAGAATTCATATCGAGCAAGGAACACTCAACATAACAATAGTGAACCTCTCAGATGCTGGCATGTATCAATGTGTGGCAGAGAATAAGCACGGAGTTATCTTTTCCAGTGCAGAGCTTAGTGTGATAGGTGAGTCTTTATACTGGAAAGAACAAAAAAGTAAAAGCTTTTGAAATCACTAAACTAACATGTACTTTTCCAAGCATAAATATTCCACCCAAGAAAAAAGGTTGATGAAATCTTTAGACTGAAGATATCTCTCAAGAAGGAAGGAATGCATTTTACAAGCAGTAAGAGGAGACTACTTTCTAGATCAGCTTCTTCTGATGCTTGCAATGGGTGATGCACTTCCCCGGCACTCATTTTTATTCCTCTATCAACCCCTCTTCTAAACTGTGCAAAGTTTCTGAAATGTGTTGGTGTCTGTTGCTATCTGATTGGGTGTAAACTTGAGCTTGGAGAGAGAAAGAGCTGCCTTAGGTGGACAGGTTTGTTTGAATGTCAGGCAGAGTGCATTTTGTTCTTTCACATATAAATTTTCCAGACTATACACTATGGATGGCCCCTCCAGCTCCATCTTTCAACATGTACCCCTTTCCTTCTGTTCTTCAGCAGTGCTGAGCTTTCTGAGCTGCTTGTTCACCACCTTCTCTTCCTCCACAGTTCACTGGTCCACACTGTTCCCTCTGCCTCAAATGCTTTTCTGTCCCCTCTTCATTTCATTTACTTCTTCCCAACTCAGAATTGATTACATTCTTTGCAGACAAAGATGGAGAAGCTCTATAGAGTCAGCAAAAACAAGACCGGGAGCTGACTGTGGCTCCGATAATGAACTCCTTATTGCAAAATTCAGAATTAAATTGAAGAACATAGGGAGGACCACTAGGCCATTCAGGTATGACCTAAATCAAATCCCTTACAATGGAAGTGACAAATAGATTCAAGGGATTAAATCTGATAGAATACCTGATGAACTATGAACAGAGATCTGTGACATTCTACAGGAGACAGTGATCAAGACCATCCCCAAGAAAAAGAAATACAAAGAGGCAAAATGGTTGTCTGAGGAGGCCTTCCAAATACCTGAGAAAATAAGAGAAGTTAAAGGCAAAGAAGAAAAGGAAAGATATCCCCATATGAATGCAGAGTTCCAAAGAATACCAAGGAGAAATAAGAAAGCCTTCCTCAGTAATCAGTGCAAAGCAATACAGGAAAACAATAGAATTGGAAAGACTAGAGATCTCTTCAAGAAAATTAGAGATACCAAGGGAACATTTCATGCAAAGATGGGCACAATAAAGGACAGAAATTGTATGGACCTAACAGAAGCAGAAGATATTAAGAAGAGGTGGCAAGAATACACAGAAGAACTGTACAAAACAAGATATTCATGACCCAGATAACCACAATAGTGTGATCACTCACCTAGAGCCAGACATCTTAGAATGTGAAGTCAAGTGGCCCATAGGAAGCATCACTATGAACAAAACTAGTGGAGGTGAAAGAATTCCAGTTGAGCTATTTCAAATCCTAAAAAATGATGCTGTGAAAGTGCTGCACTCAATATGCCAGCAAATTTGGAAAACTTAGCAGTGGCCACAAGGCTGAAAAAGGTTTCCTTCCAATCCCAAAGAAAGGCAATGCCAAAGAATTTTCAAACTACTGTACAATTGCACTCATCTCACATGCTAGTAAAATAATGCTTAAAAGTCTCCAAACCAGGATTCAACAGTATGTGAACTTAACCTCCAGATGTTCCAGCCAGATTTAGAAAAGGCAGAGGAACCAGAAATCAAACTGCCAACATCTGTTGGATCATCAAAAAAGCAACAGAGTTCTAGAAAAACATCTACTTCTGCTTTATTGACTATGCCAAAGCTTTTGACTGTGTGAATCACAACAAACTGTGGAAAATTCTGAAAGAGATGGGAATAACAGACCACCTGACCTGCCTCCTGAGAAATCTGTATGCATGTCAGGAACCAACAGTTAGAACTAGACATGGAACAACAGACTGGTTCCAAATCAGGAAAGGAGTACATCAAGGCTGTATATTGTCACCCTGCTTATTTAACTTATATGCAGAGTAGATCATGAGAAACTCTGGGCTAGATGAAGCACAAGCTGGAATCAAGATTGCTGGGAGAAATATCAATAACCTCAGATATGCAGATGATACCACCCCCTTATGGCAGAAAGTGAAGAAGAACTAAAGAATCTCTTGATGAAAGTGAAAGAAGAGAGTGAAAAAGTTGGCTTAAAACTCAGCATTCAGAAAACTAAGATCATGGCATCCGGTCCCATCACATCATGGAAAATAGACGGGGAAACAGTGGAATCAGTGACAGACTTTATTTGGGGGGGGCTCCGACATCACTGCAGATGGTGACTGTAGTCATGAAATTAAAAGACGCTTGCTCCTTGGAAGAAAAGTTATGACCAGCCTAGACAGCATATTAAAAAGCAGAAACATGACTTTGCCAACAAAGTCTAGTCAGTTCAGTTCAGTCGCTCAGTCGTGTCCAACTCTCTGCGACCCTATGAATTGCAGCACACCAGGCCTCCCTATCCATCACTATGGTTTTTCCAGTAATCATGTATGGATGTGAGAGCTGAACTATAAAGAAAGCTGAGTGCCGAAGAACTGATGCTTTTCAACTGTGGTGTTGGAGAAGGCTCTTGAGAGTCCCTGGACTGCAAGAGATCCAAACAGTCCATCCTAAAGGAAATCAGTCCTGAATATTCACTGGAAGGACTAATGCTAAAGCTGAAACTGTAATACTTTGGTCACTTGATGAGATGAACTGACTCATTGGAAACGACCCTGCTGCTGGGACAGGTTTAGAGGCAGGAAGAGAAGGGAATGACAGAGGATGAGATAGTTGGATGGCATCACTGTCTCGATGGACATGAGTCTGAGCAAGCTTCAGGAGTTGGTGATGGACAGGGTAACCTGGCATACTGCAATCCATGGGGTCGCAAAGAGTCAGACAACTGAACTGAACTGAACTGGAGACTGCCTCTCCCAACTCCATATTGGCTTCCTCAGGAAGTCATACCTGGCTCTATGCCCAGGTCAGCACCTGCTGTTACAATTTTCATCCTGCCTTTTAATGTCCTTGATATCATGCTGCATTTTCATTTACATTTGCTAATGTGATTTCTCTGTCTTTTTCTCTCACTGCACTTTAACTTCCCCATGATGTCAATGACCATACTTGGTTTCACTCATTTAATTATCAGGACTTAATGCAATATTGCCAACATCCACTGGATCATGGAAAAAGCAAGAGAGTTCCAGAAAAACATCTACTTCTGCTTTATTGACTTCCATTCCGAAGGAGATCAACCCTGGGATTTGTTTGGAACAAATGATGCTAAAGCTGAAACTCCAGTACTTTGGCCACCTCATGCGAAGAGTTGACTCATTGGAAAAGACTCTGATGCTGGGAGGGATTGGGGGCAGGAGGAGAAGGGGATGACCGAGGATGAGATGGCTGGATGGCATCACTGACTCGATGGACGTGAGTCTGAGTGAACTCTGGGAGATGGTGATGAACAGGGAGGTCTGGTGTGCTGCGATTCATGGGGTCGCAAAGAGTCGGACACGACTGAGCGACTGAACTGAACTGAACTGAATGCAATATTGAAGCACATAGTATGTACTCATTAAATATTGAATGAATGTAAAGAATGAATGACTGCACTAAGTGATGAAGGAGTTGAGAGACTTTTTAAAAATGAATTAATGAGTGAAGTAAATCTTTGAAAATAGTGGTTAAGTGAATTAAGAAAGCTCTAGGCATTAAAAAAAAAAAAAACTCCAGACCATCTACTTGCATTTGTCTTATAGAAAAATCTTTACTTTGACTTCAGAAGTTATCTTTAAAGTCTAAGTAGCAGTTCTTCTTGGAGCATAATAGAAAGGTTATAAATAAGAGAAAAGCAACACACAGAGAGAGCTGATTCCATAAGTCCTGATAAATTTGCCCGATTCAGAGTCCTGACTTGCCCTTCTGCAGAGCACTTCTTGGTACCTGGCATGTGGATCTGATATGGATTAAGTGGATGCTCCTGAGTTGAATGTTAGTCCACCCATGCAAGGTAAAAAAGAAAGGAGCTGCTTCTGTAATTGTTGTCCTCACCAGCTTCTTTACCTGAACCAACACCCAATCAAAGATAAGCATTTTTGAGGATTCATGAAGTTGCAGTCTTTCAAAGAGGCCGTGGAGGATTCTGTGCTCTTGGAGTCAACATCAGTGTGGCTACTGTAAGGATGTCCCCCACACACATACCTTCCCCACTATAAATGTTAAGAACGATAATTCCAGATTCCCAGGACAGGTACAATGGTCCCATCCTGGCCAAGTGGGCTCTGATTGTTGGTAGTTGGAGCTGACTGTTGTAGAGCACAGTTCACAAAGGTAGATCATGGTAGAATGTTCTGCAGAAAGAAGTGTATTCTTTGTTAAACATAGTGTCAACTGGTTAGAAAACAGCTACAGTGGAGGGTGTGTGGCCTCAGGAATGAATCACATTGTCTTTAGACCCTCCAGGCAAAAGCTGTCCATTTTAAAAGTCTGGGGATGCCATTATAATTATAAAAGATTTTGTAGGTCCTTTTGTTAAAATAAGAAAATTTGATGGTAACAAATGACTGGAAATCACAGGATGTAATCATGGAGTAAAGATAGAGGATGACTACAGTCCCCAAAGCAGAGCCTGAAGTGAGAAAGGCTATTAATGATTTTTATCTAGAGCACTTACCCAGAGAGGAGCATAACAGCATGGTTGCAAAGAGTTGGACACAACTGAGCAACTGAGCGACAACAATGAAATGTGTGTGTGTGTATACATCCATCTCTAGATATCCATATCTATATCCATGTGCACACTAAGTCACTTCAGTTGTGTCTACCTCTTTGCGATCGTGTGGACTGAAGCTTGCCAGGTTCCTCTGTCCATGGGGTTCTCCAGGCAAGAATACTGGAATGGGTTGCCATGCCTTCCTCCAGGAGGTCTTCCTGACCCAGGGATCAAATCTGTGTCTCTTATGTCTCTTGCAATGGCAGGCAGGTTCTTTATCACTAGCACCGCCTGGGAAGGCCAATTTATATCTATGTCTATATATCTATCTGATATGCATATCCTAGGATCCTCACCAGATCCTTTCTCTTCCCTCTACCAAGGGTTCAAGGCCTATGAGGTGATAATCACTGATTCAACTCTTACATTCAGAGGTTTATTTCAAGTCATTTCCAGTTAGAACTAATTCCATTTGAATTCTTGGTCTGAGTCCTTTCTTAATTCCCTTGAGATAAGCAAGCAAGATCAGTAAAGATGAAATGCCTGAGAAGTTATTTAACCTCCTTCCCTGATCTCAGCTTTATTGAGTGTAAGAACTGTAAGACGTGTCAGTAAATTATTCAGTTCCAAACAAGTGATACAAATAGTAAGTCTTCCAGAAATTCAGGAAAGAGAGTTTGACCAGTGGACTGAGCTAGTCAGGTGAACCTTGAAAAGTAATTTATATTTATACAGGCAAAAGGAAAAAAAGAACCAGGAACAATGCAGAGTGAAAAGGCCTGAACAAAAGTTATAAAACATCTAGATAGTTTCTTGCCCATAGAAAATCCTGAATGTTTCTCAGAAATTTTAATTCAAATACATAAAGTGTATTGGCAAACTTTCAACTTGAAAGAGGAAGATGGAAAAATTAATTAAGGGCCAATTTTGAATAAACTTAGAAGTTCTCTATTTAATATCCCATTTTTTCCTGCCACAGAAAATCACACTAGTATATTCCAAGTGAATTAAAGGGCAGTTAAGTATTGAATGAGTAAATCCCTAGAGTTCTTATTAAATGAATGAAGGAGAAGACATTTGATTATTTAAAAATACACATATGTGAATATTGTTTGAGTAAGCTTTAATACGGTCACTTCCCTGGTGGCTCAGACAGTAAAGCATCTGCCTATAATGTGGGAGACCTGGGTTCGATCCCTGGTTCAGGAAGATTCCCTGGAGAAGGAAATAGCAACCCACTCCAGTACTCTTGCCTGGAAAATCCCATGGACAGAGGAGCCTGGCGGACTACAGTCCATGGGGTCGCAAAGAGTCGGACACGACCAAGAGACTTCGCAAGCTTTAATACAATCGTGTTTCACAAGTCACTTTGTTTCTTGCTGGGTGGTAATAGTTTGACTCATAGATTTAATAATGGATTAGTTATTACCTGTATTAGAATCTTAGGGAGGTTGAATTGAACCAAGAAACAAAATGAAAACAAGATATTTCAGTATAAGGAAGAAAAGAAGTATGCTGGTTGCAGCTATTGATCCATTATCAGCATCCTCCAGTGCTAGAGAGGAGATTCCCTTCCATGCTGGGAAACAGCCTTAAAGTCATGAATAAAAGATGGTTAGGAAGCATATGTTTAATAGGCTTTTCCCTTAGTCTTGTTTTATGTATTCTGTCTGGGTATTTAATGTATATGTAACGTTTCTATATTTAATGGATTGAAACTGCTAAATAATTAACCTAGGTGCTGGGTGATTTACTCACTGGGTGGGCAAATGCTGTAGACTTTTAGCTTGAGGTCAGTATATTAGAGTAGCCTGGTGATGAGTACTTTCAAATAGAAATAATACATCCTTGTTTGTGACTGACCTATCACAGTTCATAGTTTATTACTCCTCAAGGCAACTGTTTCCAGACTTTTTCTCCTATGTTAGCTTCTGTCATGGATGAGATTCACTTGTGTGATGTACACCTGTGAGCAACCACAAAATTTTCTGGGTCATAGAAAAGTGTGCTGGAATTGGAACAGCGAACTGAGTCTTATAATCTTAGGGAAATTTGAATCTTCCTCAAAAAAAAATACAATTTAAAAAGCCAAATTAAGTATTTTATTAAGATAACTTTTCTAATGAAATATTTCTATTCATGTCTAATGTTTGTGTCCACTCAGATAGATGATCATGTTGGTACCAGGGGATGCTGATTGAACTACCAAACTTGAAATTTTCTGTGCTGCTCCATACAGAATCCCAATGTCATCCTGTATATATATGGTGGCTCCATGGTAAAGAATCCACCTGCATTGCAAGAGATGTGGGTTCAATCCCTGGGTTGGGAAGATCCCTGGAGAAGGAAATGGCAACCCACCCCAAGATTCTTGCCTGGGAAATCCCATGGGCAGAGGAGCCTGGTGGGCTACAGTCCATGGAGTCAAAAAAGAGTCCGACACAACTAAGTGACTCAACAAGAAGAGCAAGGATAGAGTATGCTAAGACCTCAAAAGCTGAGGCAGGGGTTAGGTACCTGTGAGTCACTGGAGGAGTGTCCTCTGAGCAAAACATATAAGAGAGAGCAGGCTTGCTGTCTTATTATCTTCATACAGATAGAGCTACTCAAGGAAGGTTAACAAGGATTTAGCAGTTGAAGCTTTTAAAACATATAAGAATGATTTTCAATCAGCATGTTAGTTGTTGTGTAAGAAATGATGTTCTAAAATGGCTTTAAAATATTTTTCCTTGAATAAGAAATCATCTACCCTTGTTTACCGAATAAGAGCTTGGCTTTCAAACCTTCATAAAAAGGAAAAAGGGCTTTTAAAATTTTATATTGGAGTATAGGTGATTAACCATATTGTGTTAGTTTCAAGTGTACAGCAAAGTGGTTCAGTTATACATGAATCTATTCTTTTTTCAAATTCTTTTCATATTTAGGTTGTTATGTAACATTGAAGAGAGTTCCTGTACTATACTGTAAGTCCTTGTATATTGTCCATTTTTAATGCAGCAGTGTGTACATGTCAATCCCCCACACTAAAAAAAAAAAGAAAAAAAGGCTAATCCTACTTGTTGGCAGTGATACTGTTGAAAGATCTTGAAATGGTTTCTGTGCTTAAAAAGTATTCATCAGTTATGATAGTGCCTGAAATGTCAACAGTAGAGATGAATTTGTCTTGCATACCCACATGGTTGAGATATAACTACTCAGCAATAGAAAGGAATCACTGTTAATATATTCAGCAACCTGGGTAGCTCTCAAGAGCATTATGCCAACTGAAAAAAAGAAATCTCTGAAAAAAATCATAATGTATGATTTTATGGATACAAAATATATGATTTTTTTTTTATATTCTCAAAATGAAAAAACTGTAGAGTTGGAATACAGATTGATGGATTCTAGGCATAGGGAATACAGAAGGGGGTTGAATGCACCTCTAAAACGGTAGCATGAGAGAGATCTTTGTAGTGATGGAAGAGTTCTGTATCTTTATTTCAGTGGTAGTTACAAGTCAAAGTACTTGACAAAATAAGACAGAACTCTACACACCTTATCCATGATCAGCTTCCTTTCAATGTTGTACTGGGGTCACAAATATTGTATATTAATGCATATTAATGTATATATGGAATATATGGAATCTAGAAAAATGGTGCTGATGAACCTATTTGCTGGGCAGGAATGGAGTCATAGACATAGCATTGTGGACACAGTGGAGAAAGGAGGGAGTGGGACAGACTGAGAGAGAAGCAGTGAAACATACACCTTACCCCACGTAAAAAACATAGCTACTGGGAAGTTGCTGTATAGCACAGGGATCTCAGCTCAGTGCTCTGTGATGACCTAGAGAGATGGGATGGGATTGGGCCAAGGTTCAAAAAGGAGTGGACATACGTATACTTATGGCAGAAACCAACACAAGGTTGTAAAGCAATTATCCTCCAATTACTTTAAAAAAAAAGATGTAACCATTGGGGAAACTGAATGAAGGATACACTGGACCTTTCTGAATTATCTTTGCAACTTCTTGTGAATCTGTAATTATTTCAAAATAAAAAGGATTTTTTGTTTTCAAACAAAACTGTATTTCTTTTCAGCTTAAAATTCTCTAAAATGTCCAGGTAGCTCCTTTGAATCTGCCTGTAATGTGAGAGACCCAAGTTTGATCCCTCGGTCGGGAAGATCCCCTGGAGAAGTGTATGGCAACCCACTCCAGTACTGTTGTCTGGAGAACCCCATGGACAGAGGAGCCTGGTCCATGAGTCACAGGGAGTTGGGCACAACTGAGCAACTAACACACACACAAAAAAAAATGGAAATAGTGGAAATAGCAGAGTAGAGGAATAGGTAGAAAGAATTTACTCTGGAAAAATATTGAAGCACTTTGTGTACAATATAGGTATTTTATTTAATCTTAAACCTTGTGACTGTCAATATTATTAGTTTGGTTTGATAATAACTTTCCCCAAAGAGCCAAAGCCCATAAACGAGAGCAACCGCGATAGGGGGAGCCTGGGGGGAACAGGGCATTCAGCAAATTAGACCAAAACCAGCAGGGGTGACTATTAGAGTCTTAGAAGGAGCACATCACGGTAATCCTACAACAGAAAATTCTGACTTCAGAGATTGTTGAGTGTCTCCTTTTGAATGTCATCCCCAATCAGAGAGACGGATTTTGCATCAGCCATTCTGAAACGATGGACCTAGAAAGACTATCTCCACTGTAGCCAGTGTTCTAGCTACCTACCCAGCGAGGCAGGCGAGGCTTGGGGTTTTAATATCTGATACCAGCATTATCTCCTCAGGGGTGGCCATACTTGAATGAATGCATTTACTTGAGCTTTATTTTCCATGGGATGATGAGGTAATAGTTAAAGACAATAGAAAAAGGTTAAAATAATATGAAATTCTGAACTTCTGAAAGGGTCAGCCTTAATAGTCCCTGTCAACTGGCAGTGATCCCAGTGATGTTTCTGCAGGTTTATAGACCAGGCACACGTAATTATCCTTTCCTTTAATAACAGAGTAAAACATCACACCCATCTATTTCCCAGGTGGGGCTGCTACTGCACACTCCGTTAAACAGTTATCATTCTCACCAACTCCCTTGAGAAATGATCCTAGGGCACAACTTCAGTTTTCAAGGGTTCTGTTGCCCACTTAAAATACCCTTGACATGTGACCAAGAGTCATTTAATTAAGTGAAAGCAAACAGTGGAGAATTGCATAGAAGGTTTCTCTCAGCCGGATGCTTCTCCTAGGTAATGTAATATTAATATGTTAAAGATCATTGATAAATAATAAAAAGTCGCCTTGCCCGCAGGGACGAGGTCCTGTAGTGTGACTTATTCCAACACTGGGACTGCAGCGCCCTCTAGTCGTTCCTGTAAGAAACGTTGTCCTCAAAGTGCATTAGATTGAGCAAATGAGGAGCTCCCAGAATTGGCACTACTCAGGCTCAAGCGGGTCATTTGACAATTGGTTTTATCTTTTCTGAACCATTAGGAACCCACTGAAGTTTCACCTTGAATGTGCACTAATTTTTTCCAGTGCCAACAAAGGTTGAATTCTAACAATGCCCTAATGGGACCTTATCAATAACTCTTAGAAATCTGATTCCCTGTGAATATTAAATTAAACAGCCACCTTTTGCTTTGCCTTCAAGCCTCTCCTGAGCTGAAGGCTGGGAATCAGAATAAATAAAGGGGACAGACACAAAGTGACTCATAAGCTTGAGGGCATCTCAGGTGTGAAAGATGGCCACAAAACGGCGGAGTATTAAGAAATCTATTGATGGGTCAACTATTCAAAAACAGACGAACGTCTGACAATTTTGTCTGCGAAAACATTGCAGCTTATAGCGGCAACTGATAGATTTGTAGAGTTAGGTAAAACTAGAAGTACATTTAAGCAAGCTGAACAAACAAGGAGAACAGATATAAATTTATATTTCCTTTTTTTTTGTTAGTGAAAGACATTCAAAAGCAGTCTTATCTCTAGGATATCCCAAAGATAATAGGCACATACATAGTGCAGCACAAATGCTTTTGAAAGTGAAATGTGCATTTTCTGCCTTCTGTGTGGCCGATATCATGCTATTTCAACGCCCGTAAAAGCAATATATAGTTTTTTGACAAATACACCCATGTGTTGTGCACGGTTTGATTTATGTAAACTCATTTTGAATGCAGTTGCAGAATTCCTCCTGAACAGATGAAAAATGTCTGCCTAAAGTGATAAAAATATATGTGTGTAGAATTTCAAAAACAGACGAACGTCTGACAATTTTGTCTGCGAAAACATTGCAGCTTATAGCGGCAACTGATAGATTTGTAGAGTTAGGTAAAACTAGAAGTACATTTAAGCAAGCTGAACAAACAAGGAGAACAGATATAAATTTATATTTCCTTTTTTTTTGTTAGTGAAAGACATTCAAAAGCAGTCTTATCTCTAGGATATCCCAAAGATAATAGGCACATACATAGTGCAGCACAAATGCTTTTGAAAGTGAAATGTGCATTTTCTGCCTTCTGTGTGGCCGATATCATGCTATTTCAACGCCCGTAAAAGCAATATATAGTTTTTTGACAAATACACCCATGTGTTGTGCACGGTTTGATTTATGTAAACTCATTTTGAATGCAGTTGCAGAATTCCTCCTGAACAGATGAAAAATGTCTGCCTAAAGTGATAAAAATATATGTGTGTAGAAAGATATAGTTTTAAGAAGGAATTTTTATATGTTAACAGATTTGTAACTCTATTTCACACAATACCCTTTAAAAAAAAAAAGCTTCTAGAGACTTGTTTTTTTTTTTTTCCACATTACTGTGTCAGTTCAGGTGTTTCCATAAGATGGGAGTGAGTCTATTCTGATATAAGAACCTTTGTGTGTTGAAAATTAGCATGTGTGGGAGTGGTGAATGGAGCAATGAGCTCAGTATAACAGATGCTTGCTTTGCCCATGCATCTCACTGGTTCCAGCAACCAAGAACAAAGCCCACTATCTCAGGTCAACACAAGGCTAGTCAAGGCAGATAGCATACTGACTGTGTCTCATTTAGCCCATATTCTTCCTCTTGACTCAGTTTTGGCCATGTTTCAACATGACTGTGTTTAAGAGTGTGGCTCTCCTGAGCCTTTCTGCACTTTGTACTTGTTTTATAGTTTACCATTCTCAGCTCTTCACTTTCCTGCCTTCCTTGTTTCACCAAGCTGTCTTCATATATATACACACACACTGAAATCCTGTTTTGTTTTGTCTGTTTGTTTTTTTGTTTTTGTAGTGTTTATCTATTAGGAATTTAAGCTGTCTTTTTAATCATGCTGACATATTTACTAGAATGATTATTGTTTTTGTTAGTATTCCTGTTACATAAATATTGAGTAGGTCTGTCCTGACCTTATATTTCTAAGAACCCTATAATTTTCATTTTGTAATTTTGCAGATCATACAGGGAATGCATTTATCTCATTATAAGCACAAGCATTTGTACTTGCAGTCTCTTTATTAATTGCATTTATCATTATGGAATTACTCTTTGAATTATAGACTTCCCTCATGAATCCAAGGCACACGGATTGAAGTATCAGTTGCCTACTAGATTCATTTATATAATTTAACCTTCACTGAGTAAAGCCAGCCCCATGTGTACATTTCAACACCCCATTAAAAAGTAACCTTCCCATCTTTCTTTCTGTACACTGAAAATATTTTCATAACAGAAGCACTTAATGAAGGTTTAACTTGCTTCTGCTGAAACCTTTTATTTTTTAATCACTAACATATGGTTTGTGTACATTTAAAAAAGTTGATCCCCATCCTCCCCACCCACACACATACATACTCATTCCCTGAACTCCTCTAAGTAATTTGTGGCTAGTGTTTGTATTTAAATTTCACATTCAACATGGTATGAAATTATAAATTCCAGCAAGTTAAACTACAGGGAGTCAGGGATTTTTAACATGATAACAGCTCACAACAGACCCTAAAACATGAATGCAATTAATGCAGAAGGAAATGGGAAATTTTCAGAAAGGTTTCTTTTATATTTCTTTAAGGATATAGAGGAATATCTTTTGTTTTAAGAAGGAAATTATTTAATGTTATTTCCATGTAACTACATATTTGATGTCAACATGAATGATTTTTTTAGAATATTGGTAGCTAGCACGGAATAGAGTTTTCTAAGAGCAAGTCACAATTTATCCTGCAAGAACCAGGCATTGCATTAGGCAGTGATAGTGGAAAGCTGATCTAAGTCATTATTTTTAAGGAGGAGCTCACAGAGGGTGATGCTGTAGACATTTCAACACATCCTCTTATGGAGACCTGCTCAGAGTGCTTTGAGAGAGAACAAAGGTAGTAACTGTCAAGGAAGGGGTGCTTTCACCTACACAATCAGAAAAGTGCCTTATGGGCTTTTGTTTCATCTTTCCCTTTTGCTTCTGTAAAACTTAAAAGATTTTCTTCAGCTGAACATAGAGTAGCTTTCATAAAGAATCCCTCACTATGTATAGTTTTGGAATAGCAGAAGATCTTCATGTTGGAGTTTACCAAATTCATCAAGCTATACACTTTCAATGGGCACATTTTACTGTATACAAACTATAGCTCAACTTTTCATAAAGCCTTCAAAACTTCCAGTGTTACTCCTATATCAGAAAAAAAAAAATGCAGCTTCCTCCCTTTTATGTAATAAGTGCATTACAGAAAGAAAAACTTTAAAGAATGATCTAGTGGATTTTTTCTTCGATAATAATTATTTCATTTTCTGTATTCTCTTCCAGCTGTAGGTCCAGATTTTTCAAGAACCCTCTTAAAAAGGGTAACTCTTGTCAAAGTAGGAGGTGAAGTTGTCATTGAGTGTAAGCCAAAGGCTTCTCCGAAACCGGTCTACACCTGGAAGAAAGGAAGGGACGTATTAAAAGAAAATGAAAGGTATTATCTTGAAATATTTTAAGTATGTGGTTAACCCATAATAATTTATAGGTTTGTTGTTAATAGTCCTAGAGGAAAGAATTTATGATCTGCTCTTCATGAACTAACTGTTAATCAAAAAGCTGAAACTTTGGGAAAGAGTTGTAAATTAGCAGGTCTTCATATTAAGATTCTAGAAAGCCTTTCTTGCACAGGTAGACCACATGATCCCACATGTTGAAGGCTGTTGGAGTTGCCCAAAGATGTGCAACTGGAAATACCTTTTTTAATTTTAGCTTAAAATTTATTTGTAAGCTTGCCCATCTTTCTCCATTCTATTAATACCTCCTTTTTTCCCCCATAAACAAGTAATTCCAGTTCTTCTTTGCTATGGCAACCCCTCAAATATTTGGCAGTGTCTAGTATGTCTCTTGTTAATCTCTCCCTTTTTTTGAAACTGTCTTTAATTCCAGAACTCATTTTCAAATAACATGGCTTTTATTATTTTAATCATGTCTTTTTAAGAACTCTATTTCAAACTTATTTTTGAAAAGTTTTTTTTTTCTTTCTGATAGTGAAACTCTTCAAATGTGTGTTTCCTATTATACATGAATTATGTTTATAATGCATGCTCTTTTATGCAGTGTAATTATATGGGTTGTTTGGGGGTTTAGGTCATATTGTGACAAATGGCAGTTATCTCTTAAAACCTTTTCTTGGCTGTCACCTCTATAAAATATCTCCCACGCCTTTCTGTAATCTACTCAGATCTGTTGGAAAATGGTAATTGTGCATGAGTCCGTCATGCATAAGATAACATTTACCAGCTGTATACATAATGATTTTAATTGATGCTAAAGGTCAAGTACTCAAAGATGTCATGGGGAAGCCTGTAAAAATGTGTGCGTATCAACTTTAACACCTGCACACCTTTGGATTTACATATGCAAAGTAGATCATCACACTGATGATGTTGTCCTTATTAATGATTTTTGCAAGCCCGATATGGTTTATAGAGGGTATATTCATACATAGTAAATGCATAATATGTGTCTCTTTCTGATTTCTGTTATATCAAGAAAGTGGTATAGTTTACTGATTACTGACCTGACATTCAAATCTGGAGCCAATGTTGGAACTTGAGAGCACAGTTTCTTATTTTATGTACCACATACATTGTTAGATTAAGGCCACATTTTAAAAGTTTTAATATAACATTGATATGAAGAAAAATATTTTAAAATAATATGAAAAAAAGATATATGAATAAGTGAGGTTTGAATAACATGGAAGATCAATCCAGGAGAGGCTAATAAAATTTGCTGCTATCACAAGCACCCTACAGTGTCTTAAAAGGAAATTTCTCATCCACACTGCATGCCCACCAGAGGTCTGCTGGGGGCTTTGCTGCTCTCTAAAGCCTAGGCTGGTAGAATAGCACTCTCTGGAACATTTAAATTGCAGACAGAAAGAAAGAAAGAAAGTGAAGTTGCTCAGTCATGTCCAACTCTTTGCAACCCCGTGGACTGTAGCCCGCCAGGCTCCTCTGTCCCTGGAATTCTCCAGGCAAGAATACTGGAGTGGGTTGCCATTTCCTTCTCCAGGGTATCTTCCGAACCCAGGGACTGAACCCAGGTCTCCTACATTACAGGCAGATGCTTTATCCTCTGAGCCACCAGGGAAGATGGAAAAGAGGGTGGTAAACATGTGAATTGAAGCTCTTCCTTTTTGCTCATGTTTTGGTGGCCAAAAGTCACTTGGCTCTTCCCAAATTCAGCCCAACAGGGAGATTCAGTCTTTCTGTGTGCCTAGAAGAAAAAGGACAGCCTAACTTTTTGAACAGTATTAATGATCGTTCAACATGACTATAATTTAAGGCAATGGCACCCCACTCCAGTACTCTTGCCTGGAAAATCCCATGGACAGAGGAACCTGGTGGGCTGCAGTCCATGGGGTCGCTAAGAGTCGGACACGACTGAGCGACTTCCCTTTCACTTTTCCCTTTCTTGCATTGGAGAAGGAAATGGCAACCCACTCCAGTGTTCTTGCCTGGAGAATCCCAGGGACGGGGGAGCCTGGTGGGCTGCCGTCTATGGGGTCACACAGAGTCGGACACGACTGAAGTGACTTAGCAGCAGCATAGGTTTTTAAAATTAACTTTGGGAAAATGATATACCAAGAATTACTTTTAATAAGTGAATTTGACTTCTTTTATCATTTGACTTACCACAAAGCTTATCTCTCTCCAACTTTTTAAAGTTTTTCTTCTGACTTGATTGATAGGGTTCAGCTATAGCCTCAACATTGCTATGGCACTGAAGGTATCTTTAAAGCAAGGAAACTCCCCATCATTACTCAGGTCCTGGTCTTTATCACCTCCACCTCCGCCATCACCAGGCACGACCCAAGCTGTCAGCGTTAGCACTTTTTATCCCCATAGGTGCTGTGTCCTCACTGTCCTCTTTCTCGGTTCCACCTCTCTCACAGTGTATTAAACAGATAGATTGATTTTCATCATGAAAATGAATTCGAAAGTGGACCAAGTGTAATTCATTTTTTATTTTTTTAATAAGTTTATATTAAAAAAATTTAATGTTAAAACAGTATGGGCCACACATCCATGGACCAAGTTTACTGGGACAAGTTTACTGGGCTGCTGGAGTACGAGAAAGATAAACTCAACTGAACTTCCTGTAATTTCTGAAAAGGGTAAAAAATAAGAATGATATTACTGATATTTCCTTGTTGACGGACAAGAAATTCTGCCATTTTCCTCTGTCTTTTTGATAAAAGAGAAACGTAAGTGAATAAATGAAGAAAAGACATCATATATAGGATTCATAAGTGAAAAGTTTACAATTCCTATTTTAGAAACGAACTGACATTGCTAGAACAACACAAAAGGAAAAATTTGTTGACTATGTACAGTGTTGAGTAATAGCTTCCAATATACGGACTTGTAATTCTCTTTTGAGATGTGGAATCCTAAGAATCAAAAGGCAAGCCATTAACATTTGAATGATTTTTTTAAAATTTTATTGAAGTATAGGTGGTTTACAGTATAACATAACATGCTTAGTCACTCAGTCATATCCAACTCTTTGTGACCCCATGGCCCACCAAGCTCCTCTGTCTATGGGATTGTCCAGGCAAGAATGTTGAAGTAAGTAGCCTTTCCCTTGTCTTATAGTGTTGTGTTTATTTCTTCTGTATAGCAAAGTGATTTAGTTATACATACTCTTTTTCATATTCTCTTCCATTATGGCTTATCACAAGATATTATGGTTTATCACAGAACATAATTCCCTGTGCTATGCAGTAGGACCTTGTGTTTTATACATCCTATATATAATAGTTTATCTCTGCTAATCCCAAACCCCCATTCCTTCCCTTGCCTGCCCACTCTCCCTCTTAGCAACTATAAGTGTGTTCTCTGTGAGTTTGTTTTTATTTCACAGATAGTCGATGTATCAGACTTTAGATTCTACGTATAGGTGCTACCATGTTGTATTTGCTTTCTCTTTCTGACTTACTTCACTTACTATGATAATCTCTAGGTTCATCCATGCTGCTCCAAATTGTTTCATTCTTTTTGATGGTTGAGTAATGTTCCATCATGTCTATGTGTGTACCACATCTTTTTTTAAAAAAGTATTTTATTTATTTGTTTGGCTGAGTTGGGTCTTAGTTGTGGCAGGTGTGATCTTTGATCTTCTTGTGGTGTGCACATGCTTTTTAGTTGCGCCATGCTAACTCTTGCAGCATATGTGATCTAGTTAGCTGGCCAGGGATTGAATCCGGGCTCCCTGCTTTGGGAATGTAAAGTCTTCGCCACTGGACCACCGGGGAAGTTCCTATAGCACATCTTATTTTTCCATTCTTCTGTCCATGAACACAGGTTGTTTCCCTTTCCTGGCTGTTGGAAGTAGCGCATAAGTGAGCATAGGGGTGCATGTATCTTTCTGAATTACAGTTTTGTCTGGATATATGCCCAAGAGTTGAACTGCTGGAACATACAATAAGTCTATTTTTAGTTTTTGGGGTTTTTTTTGAGGCCCCTCCATACCGTTTTCTGTAGTGGCTGCCCCAATTTACATTCCCACCAACAGTGTAGGAAGGCTGCCTTTTCTCCACACCCTCTCCAACATTTGTTATTTGTAGACTTTTGAATGATGGCCTTTAACATTTGAATAAGAGATGATTAATCTCAATTATGGAATATTGCTATAAACCAAGTTTCAGTGGAACAAAATTTATGATCAAGCACCACTTTTTATTAACGTTCTCCCTAGAGCTTATGGTTTGACTTAGCCAAATATTACTTAAGTGATTTTTAATTTTAATGAATGGATAAGAAAGCTGTGGTACATATACACAATGGAGTATTACTCAGCCATTAAAAAGAATTCATTTGAATCAGTTCTAATGAGATGGATGAAATTGGAACCTATTATACAGAGTGAAGTAAGCCAGAAAGAAAAACACCAATATAGTATACTGACACATATATATGGAATATAGAAAGATGGCAGTGATGACCCTGTATGTGAGACAGCAAAAGAGACACAAATGTATAGAAAGGACTTTTGGACTCTATGGGAGAGGAAGAGGGTAGGATGATTTGGGAGAATGGCATTGAAACATGTAAACTAACATGTAAGAACGAAGCACAAGCCTATGTTCGATACAGGATACAGGATGCTTGGAGCTGGTGCACAGGGATGAGTCAGAGAGATGATGTGGGGTGGGAGGTGGGAGGGGGATTCGGGATTGGGAGCTAATATACACCCATGGTGGATTCATGTCAATGTATGGCAAAACCAATACGGTATTGTAAAGTAAAATAAAGTAAAATAAAATTTAAAAATAAAAAAAAATAAAAAATAAAAATTTTAAAAAAAAAATAAATAAATAAATTTAGCTAATCAGCTGCCTGCAAATGAGTTTACAATAAAAGCATAAGAAGTAACATTTTTTTTTAATGTTTACATTTTGATCTTATTCAAATTGTGGTGGTATAGTTACCTCAACGGGTATGGATGCAGAAATACTAGTTTAATGTTAGCGTGTGAACAATTTTAAAAATACTTTTGTATGTGCTTATTTTGGTTTTTAAAGGCTTTAGAGATTTAAATCATATTTACACTGGCCTCATATATATTAAACCAATCATCTAAATGAAAGATTTAATCTTTAATTTTTATAACTTCGTTATTGTGTAGGCAGTGTATCCATAAGCATAAATATTTTGTTTTCTTGTATATTTATCCAGCTATCAGAGTAAAGGCAATATCAGTCATTTAAAACAGAGATGGTTTGTCACAAAGACCCAAGTACTTTAGTTTTCAGGAGACGCCTCTACTCACCACCAAAGCAGTGGAATTATTTGGATTTGTTGAGCAATTAAGCCATGTAACTGAAAAAGGTTGATAATTTTGTTTACTGTTTCTGGACAGAAGGCGTTTGAGGCAGATGAGATTGATCTATTACAAACAAAAACATCAGAATTTAGAAATGACAGAATCATTAATAAAACCTAGGCTCCTAGAATCATAAGGAGACATGAAACCAGCTCACATGGACTCTTTTGGTTTCAAGTGACAGAAACCCAACTCAGACCTGGCTTCAGTACAAAGGGAGTTCATTGGCTGCACACTTGAGAAGAGCAGGGCCAGGCTGGGACTCGAGGTGGGCCTGGGTTCAGGTGCTCACACGGTGGCCCTAGTACTGGCTGGCTGGCTTCCTCTCTCACTGGTGTCTTCCTCGACGTTGGCTCCATTTTCTGATGGGCTCTCCTCTCCTGTTGGTAGGATGGCTGCTGGTAGCCCCATGCTTTCCCTCTTTTCTAACTTCTCACAGCTGTAGAATAGATGCCTATGGCATGGGATAAACCTGCCTTGGTCAGTGATCTTCCCTGAGCCAGTAACATTCAAGGGGATGTGATGCACTGATCAGAAGGTCATGATCATATGCCATCCTAAGAGGCACTTGGGGAAGCTCCACCTAAGACCTTGAGGACTGAGAATGAGACAGGGCTTTCCCCAAAGAAACATAGGGTCCTACAACCAGAGGAAGAGTAAGTGGACAGGCAACAGCAGTGTCCAATTCCTACCCTAGTCATGGAGCTCAGCTTCCATTCCCAGACAGGGAACCCCACAATGAGTGGACCTTCACCATCCCTGGTTATGTCTAACATGAGGACCTGACTAATTTTTAGAGTACTTCCTCATAACAAATATCCTTGTACTTTTCACTCATTGTTTCTTGCTCTGCTTTCTGAAGTTATATTAAGAAAAAATATACTTCTCTTCCATCATGCCTCTTCCCTTTATATACTGACATGCTATTCTCAGGCCATCTTTCACTTATTTTCCAAGTCCAAATCTTGATGTTATTTGTATCATGTTATTCGACATCCTCTTACTGTCCTAAACGTTTCTTTCAATGTCTTTCTGAAAGCCAGAATTAAATCTGCCATTCAGAATTAAAACAGTATTAATAAGGGAATAAGTGTCTTGAACTCTGTAGCAAAGATTGATGATTATTATTACACTGTGTCCCTAAAGAGGAAAAAACATCTTCAGTGAGCTTAGATTAGTAAGGCAAACAAGTGTACATCATAGAAAAACCACTCCCTCCCAATGATTATTTTAAACAATTAACTTAGTGCTTAAAGGGGTAAATCTAGCAGTCTGGAAAATTCACTTAGAGAAAATATTTTATTTCTCACTGAAACTGAAGAAATTAGTGAAATGTTACTTTAGTTAACCATGTGTAAATAAAGCCTTCTTATTCTAACTCATGTTTAAGAATGTCTCTCAAATCCTTTTAAATGTTAGGCTAATACATTATGTCAAGCTAATGGATAATAATTAAGTATAGATATACCACTGAATGTTTCTGGAAAGAATCTGAAACTTACAGCCTGCATCTCACAGGCATGGTTTCAGAACAGCAGAAGGACTATTCTGCCAAACTAGCTGACACAGATTTTGATCAATGAACAAAGCATTCATTCAGTGCTTGCCATATGTTGAGCCCTTTGCCTGGCACTGAGAAGAGAGAGACGGAGGAGACATAAACCCAGCCCTCAAGATGCTCTCAGATAAGTGCACGGGCCCAGTAGCAAAATAACAATATGTTTTTCAATCATAGATGATATATTTAGAAGGCTCATTGGATTTGTAGGCCAACAATAGATTGTGGAAGCCTTGAATTCAATGTCTGTAGAGTTTAGGCTTGAACTCCTAGAGAAAATTGAAGGATTTTATGCAAGAGAGTGCACCGTCATATACGTGCTGCAGAAGGGTTGCTCTGCTTGCAACATGGAGAAAGAATCGGAGTAGGACAAGATTAGGAGCACAGAGAGACCAGTTCCAGGCAGTATGATAAAATGAAAACCAAAAGGACTTCAGTGTCAGTCTCCTGATAGTATAGGAGGGAAGACAGGTAGATTTTTTTTTAACTTAAATGACTTATTAAGCAGAGATATTTTTAAAAGAAGGAAGGGAAAGAGAAAGTGACTCCTAAGATTCTAACTTTGGAAAACTCAGCAGTGGCCACAGGACTGGAAAAGGTCAGTTTCTATTCCAATTCCAAAGAAAGGCAAAGCCAAAGAATGTTCAAACTACCGCACAATTGCACTCATCTCACACGCTAGTAAAGTAATGCTCAAAATTCTCCAGGCCAGGCTTCAGCAGGACATGAACCATGAACTTCCAGATGTTCAAGCTGGTTTTAAAAAGGAAGAGGAACCAGAGATCAAATTGCCAACATCCACTGGATCATGGAAAAAGCAAGAGAGTTCCAGAAAAACATCTACTTGTGCTTTATTGACTATGCCAAAGCCTTTGACTATGTGGATGACAATAAACTGGAAAATTCTGAAAGAGACTGGAATACCAGAGCACCTGACCTGCCTCTTGAGAAATCTGTATGCAGGTCAGGAAGCAACAGTTCGAACTGGACATGGAACAACAGACTGGTTCCAAATAGGAAAAGGAGTACGTCAAGGCTGTATATTGTCACCCTGCTTATTTAACTTATATGCAGAGTACATCATGAGAAATGCTGGGCTGGAAGAAACGCAAGCTAGAATCAAGACTGCTGGGGGAAATATCAATAACCTCAGATATGCAGATGACACCACCCTTATGGCAAAAAGTGAAGAGGAACTAAAAAGCCTCTTGATGAAAGTAAAAGAGGAGAGTGAACAAGTTGGCTTAAAGCTCAACATTCAGAAAACGTAGATCATGGCATCTGGTCCCATCACTTCATGGGAAATAGATGGGGAAACAGTAGAAACAGTATCAGACTTTATTTTGGGGGGCTCAAAAATCACTGCAGATGGTGATTGCAGCCATGAAATTAGAAGACGCTTACTCCTTGGAAGGAAAGTTATGACCAACCTAGATAGTATATTTAAAAGCAGAGATATTACTTTGCCAACAAAGGTCCATCTAGTCAAAGCTATGGTTTTTCCAGTGGTCATGTATGGATGTGAGAGTTGGACTGTGAAGAAAGCTGAGCGCTGAAGAATTGATGCTTTTGAACTGTGGTGTTAGAGAAGACTCTTGAGAGTCCCTTGAACTGCAAGGAGATCCAATCAGTCCATACTGACGGAGATTCAGCCCTGGGATTTCTTTGGAGGGAATGATGCTGAAGCTGAAATTCCAGTACTTTGGCCACCTCATGCGAAGAGTTGACTCATTGGAAAAGACTCTGATGCTGGGAGGGATTGGGGGCAGGAGGAGAAGGGGACGGCAGAGGATGAGATGGCTGGATGGCATCACTGACTCGATGGACGTGAGTCTGAGTGAACTCCAGGAGTTGGTGATGGACAGGGAGGCCTGGCGTGCTGTGATTCATGGGGTCACAAAGAGTCAGACATGACTGAGCGACTGAACTGAACTGAACTGAACTGAACTGAAGATTCTAACTTGAGCAGCTGGTAGATGGCAGAGCTATTGACCACAGTACTGAGAAGAGAAAACTAAGTTCGAAAGGGGAAGATAAAGAAATGAGTATTAACGTGAAATCTAAGGTGGCTTCAAGTGGTGATGTCACATTCAGATTGGAATTCCCATTCAATGTCACTTTCTCAGCAAAGATTTTTCCCTCAAACCTATTTCAAATTGTAAATACCACCACCATCCTCTTCTCATGCTTTATAATTTTCATAGTTCTTACTACCTTCTAACATGCTGCATGCTTGCCTTTTTTCCATTATTTGTCTTCCCCACCTCTCCATTTAATGGTAATGTAAATTCCATGAAGACAGAAACTGGTAAGAGTGTGTGTGTGTGTGTGTGTGTGTATGTCTTAAACAATAAAAATTTATTATCTTATAGTCCTGGAGGTCATAAGTCAGAAATGATTCTCCTTGCATTAAAATAGCACATTTCTTTCAATGTCTTTCTGAAAGCCAAAAGTAAATCTGCCATTTGGAATCAAAATAGTATTGATAAAGAAATAAATAGTCTTATTATATCCTTAAGTAATGCATTCCTTCTGGAGGTTCTAGGGGAGAATCAGTGTCTGGCTCTCTAGAAATCTCCTGCATTCCTTGGCTCATAGCCCCCTCCTCCATCATTGGAGCTAGCAAAGCAAGTCCAGTCCAGTAGAATCCTCACATCAGATCACTTCACCCTCCTCTTCTACTTTGAGGTTACTTCATGGTTACCAGGGGCCCTTTGTGTTTTGTCCCTTTCTGTAATGAAATGGCAACTGGCTCCAGTGTTCTTGCCTGGAGAATCCCAGGGACAGGGGAGCCTGGTGGGCTGCCGTCTATGGGGTCGCACAGAGTCAGACACGACTGAGGCAACATAGCAGCAGCAGCAGCAGCACCTAGGATGGTGCCTGGTACAGACTAAGTGTTCAGTGAATGAATGTCCAACAGGAAATGTGGGTCTGAGTTCGGGAGAGTAAAGACAGAGACCCGGATGTCACCGATTGATAAGAAGCTGTGGAGTGGATAAGCACACCCAGAGAGTTGTGTAGAATGAAAACACCTGTGAATCAAAGAAAGAAACCTTGAGGAATGGCCACATACAAAAAATGGGTGGAAGCAGAGCCCACTGGGAGGGGGATTAAGAGATGTGGGAGAACCTAGGAAACAGAAACCAAGGGAGCAGAAAGGTTCAAGAAGGAGCAAGTGCTTGCTGCTTCCAAGAGATGACAAAATAATGGCTCAAAGATGGCCACTGCTTTGAGGAACCTTAATATCACGTCAGGGGAGCACCTTGAGGCCACTGTGGACATGTTTCAAAGGCACAATGAAATGGTACAATTGTCCATATTCTTAGGCATTTCTTCCCAGACTGAAATACATGTATAGGCCCACAGTATAATCAGATCAAGTCTAACATTCTGTGAGACTGTTCATACCAAGTGAAGTGAAGCCACTCAGTCGTGTCCGACTCTTTGCGACCCCATGGGCTGTAGCCTACCAGGCTCCTCTGTCCATGGGATTTTCCAGGCAATAGTCCTGGAGTGGATTGCCATTTCCTTCTCCAGGTTCATACCAAAGAGGAATAAAATTCCTGTGCCTTGACTAAAGATCCCGCAGTCTTCTGCCACAGGGGAATAAGATCATGGCCCTACTAATTTGCCTCTCTTCCCAGAAGTCTTTGGAAGAGTTGAAATTCATGTAATATGTGGAAGAAACTCTGAGCAAGAAACTCTGAGCACAGGGCAGCAAAACTCTTATGTTGTATATAAGGTGTGAAACCCTAGTCTAAAGATACTGGCAACTGGGAGGCAGAGCACATGCAATGGCAGGTATTTGCCCAGAAGGTTGATCGAATCCTTGCGTGGAAAAGAAAGTTTATTGCTTCAGGCATTCTGTTTCTCTTCTGGAGGCAGAGTGTCTATATATGTGCTCTTAATGAGAAACTCACCCTCAGGATATCTCTTACAGTTACTGCAGAGCCATATAGCTCTGTTATTAGGAATTCTGCCCTGGGGAACAATTATGTTATTGCAAGAATTAGAGGCAGTTCATCTCCATAATAATGGAAATCCTGCCTTGGAGGCAAAACAACATCAAAGCAACTCGAGCATCATTGCTCTAGATAGAATCTGTTGCCCCGCTTATTGGTAATACTATTTCATTTTAATTTTGCATGTGTAGTCATGGAAATAGACTGAGCTTATCTTACTCTCCAATTTAGACCTGGAACTTTTCTCCCTTTCCTTCCGTTTGTCTCTCCTAGAGCCATGCATAAAATAGTTACAACTTCGAGCTCCCCTGAAGAGTCGTTGCAGCAGAGTTTAGAGAGATTTGTTTTTAAAATGTGTGTTAATGGTACACAGACCCTGTCCTGTGGAGACTCTGTAAATTTAGCTCTCAGTCACCGGTCTTTTCTGCCTCAATATAGTTATATCTTGTGTTATGATCAGGAATTAAAGTGATGTCCAAATTCAGGCAGGAGCTACCTACCACCTGTTCTATTCATGTGCTCATGGTTATTGGTTATACCTAAGGATATGCTGGCAAGAGAACTGAATTTTTATATGGAAGTATTTAAAATTAGTTTCGCAATATAAAGACAACACCTGATGATAAAATCCTTCCGGGTTTCTTCAGCATTCATTCTTTCTTTGTCAGTCAGTCCCCTGCCCCTGTCCTACTCTCTGCCCTTATTATCCTGTGTATGGACTTTGCAGCTGTTCAGCTGACCTCTTAAGGGGTTTGTTTGGAACCAGCCTGTACTCAAATCTTTCACAACATGAAACTCCCCGTATCACAACCCTGATTAATTAAATTCAATAAACATTTGTCACATACTTCCTTTGTACAGATTCATTTGAGCTTATGAACAAACTACTGCTACTGCTAAGTCACTTCAGTCGTGTCCGACTCTGTGTGACCCCACAGACGGCAGCCCATTGGGCTCCACCTCCCTGGGATTCTCCAGGCAAGAACACTGGAGTGGGTTGCCATTTCCTTCTCCAGTGAATGAAAGTGAAAAGTGAAAGTGAAGTCGCTCAGTCATGTCTGACTCAGCGACCCCATGGACTGCAGCCCACCAGGCTCCTCCGTCCATGGGAGTTTCCAGGCAAGAGTACTGGAGTGGGATGCCATTGCCTTCTCCGTATGAACAAACTATGTATGTATAAAACAACATATGTATATATACTTCCCAGGTGGCGCTAGTGGTAAAGAATCTGCCTGCAATGCAGGAGATCCTGGTTCAGTCTCAGAATCTGGAAGATCCCCTGGAGGAGGAAATGAAAACCCACTCCACTATTCTTGCCTGTAGAATCCCGTGGAGAGAGGAGCCTAGTGGGCTACAGTCCATGGGGGTCACAAAGAGTAGGACACGTCTGAGCATCTGAGCCACATGAACAACCTAATTTAAATCTGAGTTCTACAGGTGCCATTTAAAAAGGGAGAGAATTTCTACAGTGGTTTAAAGGAAAGAGACTGTTCATCTTTTAAAGGTATGATTTTTTAACAGTATATAAAATATCATTCTGTAGTCTCAACACATACGCATATCCATATTTTGATAGACATGCAAAGAATAAGCCTGGGAGAATCTCCCCTAAATTTTAACAGTGATTTCCCTAAAAGTTGGGACTGTGGATTTCTTTCTCCTACCTGTTTTCCTTCCTTCCTCCCCTCCCTCCCTTCTTCCTTTCTTATTTCCTTCCCTCCTTCCCTCCCTCCCTTCCTTATAAATTTTGTGTTTGTGAGTTTGATTATTTTATTAATGTTTATTTCCCATAATAGTCTGAAATGCCCATGAGTAAAGATGCCATGTGTGTTTGAGCACATGAGTGCCCCCGACTCCTGGTAGACCCCAAATTCAGTATGCAGACTGCTGCTGAGCTGGCTGCATTGGGACCAACAGAACTACATTTAAAAATACAGAATCCCACTCTATGCCCAAAGATTCTTTCTAAGGAATTCTGAGATGAGACCCAGAAGTCTGAATTTGTTTTGAACTCTCGCACGTGGTTTTAATGCAAAGCCAGGTGTGACACTGTATTAGTGGTTTCCCATTAGCCTGAGAGCAGACAGTCCATCACATAATCAACAAGACCCTATACTGGTCAGGCTCCCGCTGTCCTGTCCCCACTGTTCTTTCTTACTCTTCCCTCACCTGACTTCTTGGGCTATGTGGACCTCATGTCAGTTCTTCAAATGCCCTTATTCTTCCTGCTACAAACTTTTCAACATGCTATTCTTTCTCCCCCAAACTCTCTTACCCAGGACTTGACGACCTACAGCCCCCCAGCCACATCCAACCAGCCCTCCATGTGTGTTTGCACAACCTGCAAGCTTGAGAATGGTTTTACATTTTGAAGTGGTAAGACAAAAATAAAAAAGGAAACACATTTTACAACATATCAAAATTAGATGAAATTCAAATTTCAGCATCTACAAATAAAGTTTTATTGGACACAGCCCCATACTATTCTTGAACAAATTGTCTAGGCTGCTTTTGTGCCCCAGTGGGACAGGATTGAGTAGTTGCAACAGAAACCACCTGGCCTGCAAAGCCTTTAATATTTACAATTTGACTCTTTACAGGAAAAAAAAAAATCTGTCCTTCCATCCATCTCACAGCATGTTTTTGGCTCCTCTGTCCATGGAATTCTCCAGGCAAGAACACTGGAGTGGGTTGCCATTCCCTTCTCTAGGGGATCTTCCAGACCCAGGCGTTGAACCCTGCATTGCAGGTGGACTCTTTACCATCTAAGTCACCAGGGAAAATGGCCACTTCTACGGAGTTCATGAAATGCAAGTTGAAGAGGAAATAAATTAGGTTGGAAGTCTGAATGCTGTCTCTTCTGTTTCAGTGGCTCCCAAATTTCTCTCAAGGAAACTTCTTTTCAGGCCCCCAAAGCCTTGCACTCCCTGGAGAAATCAGCCAGGGGAGCTTTCAAGGTGAAGACACAAAAGGTGAGGGGCAATGAGAGTGGAGAGTATATATCTGATTCTCTTCCCCAAATTTCTAGAAAGCAAGTAAAAGAATGAAGCAATGGGAGCTCTTCATCCCAGGTTGAGGATCTGTGGTTTTATACTGACTGTGGTTTTGCAGAGGGCTTTTTATTTTAATTTGGTGATTATAAAAATGATTTTTACAATGATAAATGGCCTTGTGCAGTTGAAAGAGGAGAGAGAAGATAGAAATCCCAAGACTCACTTCCTAAGTTTTATAAAATTCAGCTATTATGACAGTATATACACACATGAAACAACTTGGAAACCACCAGTGAAGTTCAAATTAACATAATATCTTCCAAACAGAGCTAGGTGACAGTGCTTAGGGAATACACCGAGAAGAGACTCTTAAGAGTCAGGCAGGGTCTGCCAGAATTGGCTTCCAACAGGAAGTGAGTTTAAGCAGTTGTGAAAGAAAGTGGTCCACACAGGGCTGCAGAGGGGGAAGCAGGAGGTCTCTGTGTGGGGGCTCGTGTCTGTGCAAGATGAAGGGGCAGACATGAGCAAGTCAAGAGGGATCCAGCCAAGTGGAAAACTGGGTGTCAGTCGAGTTTAGATGGAAGAAATGGAAGAATAATTGGTAGGGAAATGCTTCAGACTTTTCAACAAGAGATGATTAACACTTTGAAATAATGTTGACAGATATAAACTAATAGTGACAGAAACGCTGTGAGTCAGCTTGGCTCTGAAGAAGCTCCGAAATCTCTAGTTATTAAGTTGAAATGAGACTTTGATCTCCTTTTATGTCACTAGCACCTTCATGAATAAACCCTGGGCTTTGGGAATTGCTGGGGATTCAGGATACTGGTTACCTTGGCTCTTTTCCTATATTTCCTGGTTCTCTTGTGGCCATCACTTCTCTCCCATTTTTGAGTAATAATATTACCTAGCTATTTTTCAGTCTTTACCGTGCCCTCTGCTAAACAGTTTATATATGTTTTCTTTCAGTCTTCAGAAAAACATCACGAGATCAGCCCTATTATGAACCCCATTCTTAGATAAGGAAACGTGAGCTCAGAGAGGGTATTCACCCTACCTGAAGTTGCAGAGCTTGGTAATATTAGGGCTGGTGTTCAAACCCATGTCTCACTTATTCCAGAAACTCTGTCTGCACCAGCTTTGTCTGAGGAAGGAATGAGCGTGAGGTGCTTCTCTCTACTTTAAGAGAGCATGGAGTCTCATGGTAAGTCAATAAGTGAAAGTGTTAGTCGCTCAGTCATGTCCAACTCTTTGCAACCCCATGGACTCCTCTGTCCATGGGATTTTTCCAGGCAAGAATACTGGAGGGGGTTGCCATTTCCTTCTCCATGGGATCTTCCCAACCCAGGGATCAAACCCAGGTCTCCCACATTGCAGGCAGATTCTTTACTATCTGAGCCACAAGGGAAGCTCAAGTCAATCAATTGGGAGCTAATATACACCCATGGTGGATTCATGTCAATGTATGGCAAAACCAATACGGTATTGTAAAGTAAAATAAAGTAAAAATAAAATTAAAAAATAAATAAATAAATAAATCCACCCCTTATTAACAACAATAACAACAAAAATATTAGTAAAAATAAAACTCTGCTTTCATTACCTCCCTTTCCAAACTGGAATATTGCTGACATCTTTAATATGGATAAGTTGGCCAGAAACAACCTTTACTGTTAACTCATTTCATTTTTTCAGTAGTAAATTGGCAGCCTTCAGATCCATGGTTTCCTAGTTTCCTGGGGAAAGGAAGCATAATGGTCTGACTTCAGGGCTGGGTTAAAACCATGTAAGCCCCTTGGAGAAGAGGTAAATTAAGCCATTGAACCACCTCAGCAGTGCCTTTGTTCAGAGAAAATAGCTCTGCATCATCAAATGGATTTAAGTGATCATGAAAACATTCAAACCAAAGTGGCACGTAATTAAGAGCAATTAGAACTGAAGTGATGTGACTGGATATTAAAACCAGAAAGGCAGTGTTTGTTCCTTCTCAGTAGAGACAAGGCAGATAAATGTGGGTTCCTCCTAACTTTGTCATCTCTAGAAATAGAATCTGCTAGACTGTGCGGATGCTATGTAAATATTGAAGGTCTAGTATCATGTACTATGTTTGACCCTCTATTTCTGTAGTGGAGTTTTATCCTCATATTTCAGTCACAGATATGCCAGAGTTAATTAGATCTCTACTAGTAAATATCCATCATGGTGTTTCTAAATCCCTTTTGCCAAATGATCTAATTAGAGCAACACTTGGCTCTCTGTATAATTACAACATATGGCACCTAGAGGGTACATATAGTAGAATTATAGGTTGCCTGATGAGAAATCCAGGTGGTGGATAAAAGACTCTATTAAACAAAGTTGCTGTGTGTGTGCATGTGTGTCTGTGTTGTAATGTATACAATTTCTCCACCTCTCCCCAGAATAATAAATATGTTGTAATTCAACTGTCCTACCCACATGAGACATAATTATATCCTAGAATAGGCGTTTTAAATTTTTAAGTAAAACAAATCATTGATAGTATTATCGTAAATTATTTAACCCTCCATACCTCTAAAAATTACCATGTGTATTAGTCAGCAATGCTAGAAGCAGCTCTATGTAAGAGGAGTTATTCGATGGGATGTGTTCTTCCATCCAGGCAAGATAACCTGCTCAAATGGCTGCAAAATATGTAGCAAAAATAGTACTGAATCCTTTGATCAATGATAAAAAGGGATTTTTAATATCTGCTTATTATCTGTGAAAGTAGACTAACTGCTTGGGTAGATGATGAGTTCAGTGTTATTGTGTTGAATTTGAAAGGCTTCACATGCAGAGGTATCCTGGACCCCACTTGGATGGGCTCCTAAGAGTCAGTGGGACACATCTTTTCCTAGACCATATTCACTGATGTCATGTTGATGACATTGACCATGGTGGGAGTATTTACACCATGGGAGGTGGTATACATTGGGACATTCTTTCCATAGAGGGCCAGTTGTTAAACACTTACCAACATGTCATCACTTGCTGAGACATAACACAGTTCAGAGTTGGCAATGCTAGTTTGGGGTTCATGGAAGAGATTAAGACTAGATAAATTATCTTCTTTGAAGTGATAAGAGTGAGTAAGTTTCATTGAGAAAAAAAAGGGGAAAACAAGAGATCTGATCTGGATAGATTCTTCTGAACTGTGACAACTGTGTGAAAGAGAAAAAAAAAAATCATAAGAAAGCTAAGAGGCGAATCAGGAGACTGGGGTGTTGGTAAGAAATTATGGGTGTCATAAATGACAGCTTTTGACACTGTCAGTTATCATTGAGAGGTTTTAAAGCATGAGGACTTTCCTAATATAGTGCGCAGGGAACTCCGCTCAATGTTATGTTGGAGCCTGGATGGGAAAGGAGTTTGGGGGAGAATGGATACATGTATATGTCTGGCCAAGCTCCTTTGCTGTCTGTGTTGAGACTGTCACAACATTGTTAATGAGTTATACTCCAATATAAAATAAAAAGTTAAAAAAGAAAGAAGACCTCAAACTATATTTTGAGAGGAGATAATGAAGTCAAAAGTAACCTTGAAACAAACACTTTCCATAAAAGTTCTACTGGCTGGATCTAAAGTTGGATGTAGTAACTGATTTTTGCAGGTGTCAAATAGTGAAAAGAGGAATATCAGATATACTGGGGAGGAGTGACTTGTTTGTGGCAAGAATCTTATTAGGATGGAGGACATTGGGACATCTTTATAGCCTGAGGGGCTCACACAAAGGTAAAGAAGGAGTTAACAGTGTAAGAGAGGGAGATATTCTCAAGGAGACAGGAGGGTATTGGACCTGAAATCAATTGTTATGGGAAAGAAGGATGTGCCTGTCTTCTCTGACTTTGGGGAGAAAGAGAGGGTGGGTGAGGGCACAGAGAAGGAAGTATAAAGAGGGAGTTGAGGAATTCCATATAATATGGCCTTGACCATGGCCTTGACCATGATCCTGATAAAATGAGAGTCAGAGTCATCTATGAAAGCGTGAGCATGGTGGGAGGCGGGGATTGTATGCTTGAGAAAAAGAGATGGCTGAACTGTCACCTATGGTCAATGTGACAGAAATTAGATAAGATTTGGATTGTGCTTTTGATATTTTTCAGTTGCTTCTGCACACATTGACTTTCCCATGTATTGATTTGCTCTAAAGGGTTTTATTCCAAAAGAGATAGTTTGTTCCAAAGGATGCATAAAATTGTTTCAGAAAAAATGAAACTGCCTGCTCTTAACACCAAGAAAAATGTTTTTTAGGTGAATTCAATATGTTCTGACTCAGAAGAAAAAACAACGCACTTTAAAATAATTATTCCCCCTTGTCATTTTCTCAAGGACTCACACACCTTCAGTCACCCCTGCTCTTTCCTTCATCATCAAACTCTCCTTCCTCTTTCACTTTTTGTTGGATCTTTCTGGTCAGTGCATCTTCATCTTTCTCATCCACTTTGCGCTCCCCTGCTTCCACCCTGTCCCAGGATAATCCCACCTCCTCCCGTGGCTTTAAACTCACCATCTATACTAAGAACTCCCAAATGTACATCTTCAGTGCAGGACTGAACGATTTGAGCTCAACATGCCTCAGACAGAACTCATTCCAGCCACCAACATGCACCCTAAAACCTGTTCTTCTACTTGCACCATCAGTCAGAAATCTAGAAATCGTCTTTGATTTCCCTCTTCCAACATCACATGTGTCCAGTGTATTAGTACATTTTGGGGATTGTACTTCCAAGGGATATATAGACCCTGCCTCCTTTCCATCTGCTTTTCCTGTGCCCTCACTCAGCCACCATCTTCTCTTATTGGACTATTCCAATTGTTGTTGTTTAGTTGCTGAGTCGTGTCTGACTCTTTACAACCCTCTGGACTGCAGCCCACCAGGCTCCTCTGTCCATGGGATTTCTCAGGCAAGAATACTGGAGTGGGTTGTCATTTCCTTCTCCAGAGGATCTTCTCAACCCAGGGATGGAACCCACTTTTCCTGCATTGACAGATGGGTTCTTTACCACTGAGCCACCAACCCTTAACTATTCCTGTCTACATGTCAAAGATGGAGAAAGCTTGATAAAAGCTACAGATACTCTCAAGTTTTTCCTGACATATTTTTCCACAAGGGTGTTAGTCATTACAACTGAATAGCTAAATCAAAAGCAGACCAGCTATTTTTTATATGAAATAAAGGCATGAATGACTCAGGCCTACAATTAACCAAGGAAGAACAGTACTTGATTCCTGGTTCCTCTGATGTGAAGAAACTGAAAGTTCAAGCACAGTTCAAGAATACACAGCAGTTTCTTAGAGGCTTCATCATCATCTTTGTTAATCTGACATCCCGCAGTGTATGTTGAGTAGTAAATACTTGGTTATAAAGTATAGATATTATTCAGATCATTATATTATACAGTTTTAGAATGCTAGGTATTTATATTGGCCACAAGTAGCTCCCTACCAATTGGCTTAGAAGTGTTTGCTTTGCCCCGAAGGAATATGCACTTTGCCTACAGGTGTATGCATCTGTATGTGTGACTATATAACAGTGGAATTGTGGTTCCATTGTTGTGTGAAAATCCATTGGTGAGTTATTCCTCAAAAGTTCTTAGTATTTAATTCCTGATCACTTCTATCTTTATCATTCAAATATGCATAGTCACAAGGCAAGAACATGGCCTAAAGAAAAGTGGATTTTGTTTTGCTTTTAGTTTTGCCCCTACCTTCAAACACTCACAGGAACATCACATCTGCTTTGTTAAATTTTCTATTAACGTCAGCGTTTTGAGATAACTAGAAATTGTACTTTTCCATTTTATTATTGGGACCACTACAGCACAGATTAAAAAATAAAATTGAATCTAAGTAGTAGAATTTTAGAGCTAAGAGTAATATGCAGTTGAGAACTCTTTAAACTAGCTCCTCTTCTATTATTCTACATACATCTGCTTTCTAATAATTACTCAAAGCCGAGACCCATGATGTTGGTGATGGAGCATTTATCATTTCTGCCATTTAATATTTAGTCCACACCCTTCAGGACTTTGTCACCTCTGAATTCACTTTCTGTGTCTCCCACAGAAAAGAAAAGTGGGAGGCAGGGTAGAAAGAAGGAAGGAAGGAAAGAAAAAAAGAAAGCAGAGAGGGAAAGCGAATCTTAGAAGACAATCCACCTTTTCCACTGGACCAGTAAGATCACCTTTTGGTCTAGTACCTATGATTTTTTTATGCAAACAATGAAGACACCTTTAGTTAGCCTAACATGGCACATGCCCCTTGCCCAGAAGGTAGATATATGGCAAGCCTAAAATAGAAAGTTAAAGGAAAAAAAAGCAACTTATTAATATTAACTAAAGAAGCTGAAAGATGAAGTTTCATATCAAAAATATGTCAATTTCAGGTTTTTTTTTCTTGTTTTGTTTTCTTATCTAAATGTCTCTTCTTGCTTTAAATCATTTTCTTATTAAAAAGCTTACATTTGAATTCTTTTTTCTTTTATTTTGGTGAATGAGTGAAAGTCGGTCAGTCGTGTCTGACTCTTTGCAACCCCATGGACCATACAGTCTATGGAATTCTCCAGGCCAGAATACTGGAGTGGGTAACCTTTCCCTTCTCCAGGGGATCTTCCCAACCCAGGGATCGAACCCAGGTCTCCCACATTGCAAGCAGATTCTTGCAGCTGAACCACAAGGGAAGCCCCTTTATTTTGGTAGTGCTGGAAAATGAAGTCATGACTGAAAAAAAAAAAAAAAGGATTCAATCACTCTTTTATTTTGATCAAAGTATAACAAATCTTTAGTAAATTGTAAAAAAAAAAAAAAAAAATTATAAAAGCATCATTTTCATGCTTTGAAAATTGGACTTTTCAACAGTGAGGTAAAAGATTTGGAACTCTTCTCTCCTATTTACATGTGCAAGTAAGAATAAGAACATTATGTGTGTGGGGGGGGGGGGCGCGGGTCCAGAGATCTTCTTTAAAGGATGAATATCTTTTCATGTAACTAGTGTAATCTCTGATTATGAGACTTTTAGAGTTAGATAAGCTTTAGCGATTAATAAGTCAGTCGTTTTTCAATTTGTTTTGTTTCCACCCCCAGCATACCTGTGGACTGCAACATATTCCTGTTGCTTGAAATGATTAATCACACCGTTTACAGGAGAAAGAGGGGATGGAAAGCAGTGGAGGGAGGGAGCCCAGGAGTGTATAAGAATCTCAGGGTATGGTTTGAAACAATTCCCTCCAGAACGTGCTGTCCTGCATCGCTGCCCAGCCTGCGGGGATCACTGGTGCCCCAGCACCAGCACTTTTGGTCTATGTTTATGAGAAAACAGGGATTAGGTGACTCACAGTAGGTCTCACAACTAACTATTAGCAAGTTCACGGTCATGTAACTGTGTGTCCAAACTAAAGAAACCCCTTCCCTTTCTTGGTTTGGGAATAAACCTTTATAACAAGAGTAGGGTTTAGAATCCCAGAAGGCTATCACGAGAAGGTCTCCAAAATCCTCTAGCCAAGATTCACTGAACCTTGCTTGCAGAAAGGTTTTCTTTGGCAAGCACATTATCCAACATTGCTGCTGCTGCTGCTGCTAAGTCGCTTCAGTCGTGTCCGACTCTGTGCGACCCCACAGATGGCAGTCCACTGGGCTCCGCCATCCCTGGGATTCTCCAGGCAAGAACACTGGAGTGGGTTGCCATTTCCCTCTCCAATGCATGAAAGGGAAAAGTGAAAGTGAAGTTGCTCAGTCGTGTCTGACTCAGCGACCCCATGGACTGCAGCCTCCCAGGCTCCTCCGTCCATGGGATTTTCCAGGCAGAGTACTGGAGTGGGGTGCCATTGCCTTCTCCAACATTATGCTTATATTTTTTAATTAGATTTCAACCATTAAAATTAAAATTTGGAATATGTCATGTAAATCAGATTGCTGATTTATTTTAAAAGATATCTAGATAATCTACAACAGCCAGCCTGCATTTTTATAGACTCAGCTTTCCAGAGGTGAGAAACAGCTACCCATTTAGCAAGGGCGTGAAACCTCCAGTTATCTTCGCAACCCTTGTACCCCATGTTAAGATGTACTGTCAGTCGGCCATTTATCACTGCTCTTGAATTATTGTTTTTCTTACAGTAGAGTTTAAGTAAAAGTAACATATTGATGGTATCTGTTTCTTTATAAAAATGAAAATAAAATTTGGCCCAAAGGCCCACACATTTCCAACAAAAAATATAGTAAAATAGTGTTTTCTTATGCTTATAATTAATGTTCTTGCTTTCAAAAATAAGCAGAGTGTATTGTGAAAACTTATTCTCATACACTTGGTTTGTGCAGATGACCCACCTAAAGCCCTGTAGGCAACAGCGTCTGTAAATCTAGGTCTAGCTCTGTCCCTTTGTGTCAGTGAAAGTTTGGAAGAACAAGGTAGGGATTCTTGAGACTAGCTATGGAAGCCTGGACAGGAATCTATTTCCTGACATCTAGCACAGCGTTGCTTTTATTCTCCCACGAATGGTTAAATAATAGGATCTCTGATTTGTGTCTTCCCTGGTGGTTCTGCTAATCCCCTGACATTTCATCCTCCTCTTTTTGTTTTTGGTTCCTCTGTCATACTGACATGGATGACAGGTTGTAAATTATCCCTCTTTCCATACTGTATTAAAATTTGAACATGAAAGCTACGGTCAGACCTTTCTTCTGTTATACATAACATACATCTAACAACACCCCAAGTGAGGGTCTAACAACACCCCAAGTGAGGGTTTTCTCAGCTGGTTTTCCTGAGCAGCTGATTGTTACCTGACTTAGTGCCTGATAGATAAAATTGAGGATTAAACTTGCCTTTTAAACTAAGAAATTATTCTTTTCTAACATTATTGTTCATATTAAATTCCTGTGCCATTAAACCTGTCTCTTTTAAATGGATGGGCACTGGGTGCATTGTTTATTCAATTTAATTGCAGGGAGGAAAAAAAAAGCCCTCATACAAAGGAAATGGTTGTTTGAACTGGTTTTTACCAGTCACAAGTCGTGTGAATGAGTGTCCAATTAAATAGTGGCTCACTAGGACTTGTCTAATAGTAACATCTGTTATCTTAATTAAACAAGTTACTATATAAAGGCGCTTTCATGGCTCACTTTGTTAGAGTGGGTTCTGACCTAGAAACTGGGAAGGCTTGTTCTCTTTGGGGGATTTTATCCTTGGTGGTGCTCCCAGTCGGCCCCATTATGTTGTAGACCTGACAGGCTCTGTGATCTGCAAACCTCTACATTTGTTCAAGCCCACAGACCCTGGGGAAGTGGAACCAATAAAATAGGAAGAATCCTGGGCAGGAGCGCTTTGTGTTCACTCTGCTTTACTTGGGTATCATGACTTGGAGGGAGGTTGCCAGGGGCGCAGGGGAGGGGTGTAAGTGATGGAGAAGGAGAAGTCATCAAATGTGGATTGACTATCCATTGGTGCCAGGACCAAGGAACACCCCTGCCTTCAGGAATGGACCCACCATCCTGTATTTGTATCTTTGAAATCCCAAATTCTCTGAAAACAGGAGGGATATTTTTCTTTTCTTTTTCTTCATACTAATTTCTTTGTTTATTTTTGGCAATTTTGTAGCTGACTCATCTAGTGGCAAAACCAAACTGAGGCTCCAGACTTTGTCTTTTTATTTTTTTATCTCATGTTTAATCGTGCATTGATTGGATGGTTGTGCATGTGTGCTAAGTCACTTCAGTCGAGTCTGACTCTTTGCAACCCTGTGGACCATAGCCTGCCAGACTCCTCTGTCTGTAGGATTCTCTAGGCAAGAATACTGGAGTGAGTTGCCATTCCTTTCTCCAGGAGATCTTCCCGACTCAGGGATTGAACCCTCGTCTCTTATGTCTCCTGCATTGGCAGGCAGGTTCTTTACCACTAGCGCCACCTGAAAGGATGGTTACATGCCAATATTTGGGGGAATATTATCTAAAATAAACTATGTGCCATAGTATGTTTCTTAATATTAGAAATTCTAAATTCTAAATCACAATTTTGCCCTAGGATTTTTGATGAGAGATTATAATATTAGATCATAATATTTTATCCTCTGTAAAGAGGATAAAATAAACTGAGGCTCAGTGATATTAAGCATCATGCTCAAGGTACAGATGTACTTTGTTTTATTGCTTGTGTTTTTTATGAACGGAAGGTTTGTGGCAACCCTTCGTCAAGCAGATCTGCTGGTGCTCTTTTCCAACAGCAGTTCTCACTGCATGTCTCTATGTCACATTTATATTTCAAACTTTTCCATTATATTTATGATGATAATCTGTGATCAGTGATCTTTGATGTTGCTGCTTGCTGAAGGCCCTGGTGACGGTTCACGTTTTCAGCAACAAATTGTCTTTGTATTTTGAGGGATGTACTTTTGCCAACTCTTTCAGTTAGTTCTAATCACACTGTATTTCTCATTAATGAAAGACATTCAGCTCTTCTCTGCCTCAGGGCCTTTGCCCTTGCCTTTCCCTTGGATCAAAAAACACCTTGAACAGTCTTCAGTGTCTGGCTTCCTCTTGTCCTAGATTGTAGCCGACATGTCACTTCTCCTGGATTCATAGATGAGATAATATCAGAAAGAATTTTGGATAGCATGGGAAAAAGTTTAATATCTATTCAAAAAGTGCCTTTTTACGTTTGTGCCATCTCCCTAAGCTTGTTGATCCTGGCACTCTGCCCTCTCTGTGGATGGAGATGTTGATGGACATAGCTGAACCAGCCAAGCCCTCTCCTTCTTCAGGAACTAGAACTTCCCTGTAGGCAGAATAGGGTTAGAGCAGAGTCCTTTGATGGCAGCTCCCTGGGGAGACCACCTCTTAGATTCTGTTCCCTACATCCCCAGAGATATTTATTGTTGTTTTTTCCCCTGAGCTGTTCAGTAGGTGCTCATCAGTTATCTATTTTATAAACTTAAGAGTATATTTACATCAGTCCCAATCTCTCAATTCTTCCCAACCCCTCTTACCCTCTTGGTGTCCATACATTTGTTCTCAGCTTCTGTGTCTCTATTTCTGCTTTGCAAATAGGTTTATCTGTACTATTTTTCTATTGGAGAAGGAAATGGCAACCCACTCCAGTGTTCTTGCCTGGAGAATCCCAGGGATGGCGGAGCCCAATGGGCTGCCATCTGTGGGGTCGCACAGAGTCGGACACGACTGAAGCGACTTAGCAGCAGCAGTAGCAGCAGCAGCAGTACTATTTTTCTAGATTCTACACATATGTGCTGACACACAATATTCACTCTCTTTCTGACTTACTTCACTCTTTGTGATACTCACTCAGTCCATCCACTTTTCTGCAAATAGCACAATTTTGTTCTTTTTTGTGGCTGAGTAGTATTCCATTGTATATATCTAACACCTTCTTTATCCATTCCTCTGTTGATAGACATGTAGGTTGCAGAGCTACTCTATGATTAATTGCTATGCTTTCCAGGCCATTTTTGTTCAGGATCTTATCTAGTTTGAGAGCTACTTAATATCCTTCCAAAATGTTGCATAAGTTAACCAAGGTCTGTTTCAGTTACTTACAACCTCATAACTCTAACTGATATAAGCAAACAGATGGATCATCTATAAGTAGCTTTTTTTTTTTTTTCATTCAGTTCAGTTCAGTTCACTCAGTTGTGTCTGACTCTTTGCAACCCAATGGACTGCAGCATGCCAGATCTTCCTGTCCATCACCAACTCCTGGAGTTTACTCAAACTGATGTCCATTGAGTCAGGGATGCCATACAACTATCTCATCCTCTGTCATCCCCTTCTCTTCCTGCCTTCAATATTTCCCAGCATCAGGGTCTTTTCAAATGAATCAGTTCTTCACGTCAGGTGGCCAAAGTATTGGAATTTCAGCTTCAGCATCAGTCCTTCCAGTGAATATTCAGGACTGATTTCCTTTAGGATGGACTGGTTGGATCTCCTTGCAGTCCAAGGGACCCTCAAGAGTCTTCTCCAACACCACAGTTCAAAAGCATCAATTCTTCAGCACGCAGCTTTCTCTGTCCAATTCTCACACCCATACATGACCACTGGAAAAACCATAGATTTGACTAGACGGACCTCTGTTAGCAAAGTAATGGCTCTGCTTTTTATATGCAGTCTATGTTGGTCATAACTTTTCTTCCAAGCAGCAAGCATCTTTTATTCTCATGGCTGCAATCACCATCTGCAGTGATTTTGGAGCCCCCAAAAATAAAGTCTGTCACTGTTTCCATTGCTTCCCCATCTAGTTGCCATGAAGTGATGGGACCAGATGCCATGATCTTCGTTTTCTGAATGCTGAGTTTTAAGACAACATTTTCACTCTCCGCTTTCACTTTCATCAAGAGGCTCTTTAGTTCTTCTTTGCTTTCTCCCATAAGGGTGTTGTAATCTGCATATTAAGGTTATTGATATTTCTCCCATCAATCTTGATTCCAGCTTATGCTACATCCAGCCCAGCATTTCTCATGATGTACTCAGCATATAAGTTAAATAAGCAGGGTGACAGTATACAGCCTTGATGTACTCCTTTTCCTATTTGGAACCAGTCTGTTGTTCCATGTCCAATTCTAACTGTTACATCTTGTCCTGCATACAGAGTTCTCAAGAGGCAGGTCGGGTGGTTTGGTATTCCCATCTCCTTCAGAATTTTCCACAGTTTATTGTGATCCACACAGTCAAAGGCTTTGGCATAGTCAATAAAGCACAAGTAGATGTTTTTCTGGAACTCTCTTGCTTTTTCCATGATCCAGCGGATGTTGGCAATTTGATTTCTGGTTCCTCTGCCTTTCCTAAATCCAACTTGAATATCTGGAAGTTCACGGTTCACGTACTGTTGAAGCCTGGCTTGGAGAATTTTGAGCATTACTTTACTAGCGTGTGAGATGAGTGCAATTGTGTGGTAGTTTGAGCATTTTTTGGCATTGCCTTTCTTTGGAATTGGAATGAAAACTGACCTTTTCCAGTCCTGTGGCCACTGTTGTGTTTTCCAAATTTGCTGGCATATTGAGTGCAACACTTTCACAGCATCATCTTTCAGGATTTGAAATAGCTCAACTGGAATTCCATCACCTCCACTAGCTTTGTTCATAGTGATGCTTCCTAAGGCCTACTTCACTTCTCATTACAGGATGTCTGGCTCTAGGTGAGTGATCACACCATCATGATTATCTGTGTCATGAAGATCTTTTTGTACAGTTCTTCTGTGTATTCTTGCCACGTCTTCTTACTGTCTTCTGCTTCTGTTAGGTCCATACCATTACTGTCCTTTATGGTGCCCATCTTTGCATGAAATGTTCCCTCAGTATCTCTATTTTCTTGAAGAGATCTCTAGTTTTTTTTGGTTTTTTTTTGTTTTTTTTTTTTCATTAAATCTGCCTTAGAAAAATTAGGAAAAAAGTGAAAGTGTTAGTTGTTCAGTCATGTCCAACTCCTTGCCACCTGTAGCCCACCACTGGGCTCCTCTGTCCATGGAATTCTCCAGGCAAGAATATGGAGTGGCTAGCCATTTCTTTCTCCAGGGGAGCTTCCTGACCCAGGGATTGAACTCAGGCCTCCTGCATTGCAGGTGGATTTTTTACCGGCTGACAATTAGAAGTAATCCTTTAATGACATTTGGGTATTGATCTTAGTTCTTAAACGTAATTACATCTTATCCCATTTGAACTAGACAACTTACTATCTGGAGTATCTTTAAGGGCCACTTTGAAACATTTTGTTTCACAAAAGTATTTGCATTCAACTTATCAGGTTACCCACCTGATTAGGTACAGCAGCTGGAACTAATGGCATTGTTGAGTATATAGAGTGGTAGGATTCCCTAGAACTAAAACAAATGCATGCCCTCCAGAGAATTCTTTTCTCTAGAAGGAGAGCATGCCCTGGAGTCTGATGCTGCCACCCCCGCTGGTGAGTGCTCAACATTCAGGTTCTGATGCTGGTGTCTGTGAAGTTCTTTGGGGAAAACCTTTTGGCTGCCTTTGTGCAGACTCAGGTTGTGGCATCTGTATCCTCCCAGACTGAGTCATTACACTTCCCTGCTTCATTGATTCTCACTGAAAGAGATTTGGAAAATGGGGTTGAACGTGCCAGAGGAGTTTGGGAAGCCCCTAACGCATCAGTAGCTTGTTATATAAGCATCTTGTACTCAGCAGTAAGACCTGCCTCTGTCTATGATGATGAGCAGGTTCTCATCCTAGTGACATCCAGACAGGTTACTTTGCCCACGTCTGTGTGTGACACTCGGGCCCAGAGAGGCTGAAATAGACCCTCTTTCAGCAAAACAAATGTCCTTTGCCCTGACAGCGGTGATGGCACTGGGGCAGAATGTTGAAGGCAGCATGGGACCTCTGACCTAGGCTGTCATTGAAACTCCCCTGTCAGCGTCTAGTGGGTGTGGAGAAAGAATAGATACTCCAGTATTCTTGGGTGAATTGATTTCAACTCTGCATGGAGACCTCCTTGAATCCCAAGATGGTCTAATCTCTTTTCTCAGAGCTCATGCACTTTTCATTTGAAGCCACAATTTTTGGTTTAGAGTCTGACTCCTACACTAGACTATTGAGCCTCATGAGGAAAAACTTGCCTGCCTTGCTCATTGTGGTATCTTGACCTTTTAAACGTAGTATTTAGCAGGTAATAGATACTAAATGGGGCTTCCCTGATGGCTCAGCAGTAAAGAATCTGCCTGCAACGCAGGAGCCACGGGTTCAGTCCCCGGGTCAGGAAGATCCCCTGGAGGAGGGCACGGCAACCCACTCCATTATTATCACCTGGAGAATCTCCATGAGCAGAGAAGCCTGGCGGGTTACAGTCCATAGGATCACAAAGAGTTGGGCATCACTGAAGTGACTTAGCATGCATGCATGCACACACAGATATTAAATCAGTACTTATAACTTCCCACAATGAAAGTTTTATTCCTTCATGTAGATATACCAGAACAGCAAATATGGCTCATCTCTGTATGACAGTTCCATTTTTTTTCTTTCATTGCAAATCCTTTTTGCAAGAGTCAAAATCGTAGTATGTGTGAATATATGCCTCTAGTGACTTCACCTTCTAAATACTATTTTCGAAAGCAGTTTGTTTTGGAATGCCAGAATTTTAACCCCTAAAAAGTCACGTGTGTCACAGTTCCTTGTGCTGGGAGCACTTTGATGACTGAACGAACTAAAAGAAACTTGACAGATTTAACATCAGCTAAAGTAACACCTGGGGGATTCCCAACCCTTTACACAGATGCCTGGGGAGTTCTGGAAGTCACCCAACCCAGAAAGGCCAGGCTTGTACCTTTGGCCTGAAGCCCCAAATCCTGGAGAGAAATCCTGCTGCCTCTGTAATAAGGAGCTTCTTAAAGCAGAGGCGAAAAGCCTCACAAACAGAGAAGAAAGATAAAGAACATAAGAACTAGTTTTTCCCAGAACAGCCTTATCGAAAAGGCTTACATAATTTTGCAGATGTAGATGGGCCCTCTCCCCTCTCTGTGCTCATAGCTTCTCGTGAGTTTGGAACTCTTAGTCCCAGACACTCTCAGAACTTGAGGCTACTGCAGTGATCTGATTTGATATGAAAAGAGCTTGATTTGGGGAACAGAATTCGTGGCCCATTTTTGCCATCTCCATGAGCAAATCACTTAAATTCTTGTCTTTAAAATGCACTCAATAATAAATACCTCCAGTGTTCTGGTGAAACTTACATCAGATGGCAAAGTGCTTTAGAAATGGTAAAGCCCTGTAGAGATTTTATTCTACAGATTTTAAATGTATACACATTTTTTTAATGGCACTCTCATACCTGTTTTATAGCTTGACTTTTTTATTTAAAATTATATAGTCGATGCCATTTCATAATGGAAGCCTAGAGTCTATTTTCATTTGTTGTCATTTTCATTTGTAACAGCTTGATCATATGTCATTATATGAGTTTGTCAGTTCCCTAAAGTATTTCAAATTTTAAACAAATCAGTATCTTCTTGAAAAAATGCTATTTAACTCACTGCCATTCACATTACCTACTTAAAATCTCTGGGATTATGATGAGAATTATAATAATAACTTTGGGAATTTCTGAGCAGCCACATTTAGGGCATCTCTACCAACATAATTACAATAACAGCTAGCATGTATTAAATGCTTAATATGTGCTAGGTGTATACTTTATGTGAATCTCTCCAGAACTTTCCAGCTCGTTATTATTATGCTCTCTCATCAGCATTTACTAACTTACCCATAGCCTTTCAAATGAGTAAGTGGCAAAACCATAGTTCATTTGTAGAGTTACCTGATTCAAAATTACATACACACCATCGTATGAATATTCCACAGGATCGCAAGCTCACCACATCTAGATCTGATCTCACCATCTCACTCTTCCCTTAAATGTGTCTTCCCAATATACCCCATCTCTATAAAGGGTACCATCACCTACCAGACTGCCCTCACCATAAGCCTTCCCCTACACTGCCCTGAAACCACTCTTGCTAAGGTTAATGACCCTTCACAAGAGTGTTAATGTCAAATCTAATGACTAGTATACATTCTTCAACTTGGTCTCTCTCTGCAGCATTGGACATAGGTATGGGTCACTCCTCCTAGGGTGAATCTTTTATTTTTCCCTATATCCAGCACCCTGGCTTACTTTATATACAGCAGTTACTTCTTCTTAGTTAAGTATGTTGTCTTCTCATATCTACAATATCCATACTGACCCAGGACCCAATGTTTAGGCCTCTTATCTATCTATTCCCTCTTCCTAGCTGTCTTGTCTTCATCTAGTTCAGCCTTCTAAACTTTCTAAATGCTTAGGTAGTCCAAGTTTTATTTCCAGCCAGGACTTCTATAAACTTAAGAGTAGTGTATTCAGTGGCATATTCAACATCTACCTGATCTTTGCTATACATTCCAGCCTTGCAGTTTTGACCGTAATACATGAACCGTCTTTCCCTCAGTTAAAGGTAAGGGAAGTTGTCAAGCTTGGTTGGGTCTACTGATTTAAATGACAGATCTCCAGACCACCTGGAGGAAATTAATTGGTTGATGGAGCCATTAATTCATCCGTCCATTCATTTAAATATTATTTAGCAACAATATCAACTCACTCCAGTATTCTTGCCTGGAAAATCCCCATGGAGAGAGGAGCCTAGTGGGCTGCAGTCCACGGGGCTGCAAAGAGTTGGACACAACTGAGCGACTAAGCACAGCACAGCAGCAGTATTGTGTGCCAGGTACTATGCTAAGACTCTAGATGAAAATTTAGAGCCACTTATCTAAGCAATAAGTGATCTCAGGTCAAACTGATACCTATAGAACCAGCTTTTAGTTTCCATAATACATAGTGAATGGAAGATTTCTGAATGTGAGAATCATTCATTCTCACTTTTCCTTTTCTAAAATATGCTTTAGTTCTTTCCAAAGTAAGGAAGTGGAGATTTATTTGTATGTCATACAAGATAACTGCAGACTTATAAACCTGACCTGAGGGAGACTGAGTTTCCATTCAGAAATCTTACCTTGATTGCCTACACATCACCCAACCTCCTCTGGTCCCTCTGCTCAATGTCATCATGTCAGCTTGTCTCCTAGAGAGAAAGAGGAAACTTCACTGAAATGAACAAGGTCTTTCACCTTCTCCCTTTGGGTTACATGAAGAAGCTATTTGTGAGCATTGTCCCCCTGTGCCTAGTGGGAACTTGCAGAAGATCAATTACTACAGATGGACAGTATGTCTGGTCTTTTTCCACATATTAAATTGTCACTGTGTCAAATGTCTTGTCATCAAATATGGTGCTGCAAGGAAATTGCAATTATATTTATCAGGTTTTTTTTTTTTTTTTTTTTGCTCTGACCTTTGGATTTCATTCAGTCTACAGAGAATCCCTCTAGGTGGTTCAGAGAACATGTGTCATCCAAATCAATAGGGCCAGCAATGCCTGACTTCTTCCTCCTCTTTTCACCGAGGGGGAGGGCTGTTCATGTACCGGAGTTAGAACTTTTCATGCCTAGGATGGATAGTGAAGACCTACAGCCTCGGTGCATTTAATGTTGCTATGTAATAACTTCATAGGCATGCAATCTAGGTCTAGTCAGTAATTGCAACAATACCATATGGAGTTTTCTAGCATTTTTATCCTCTCTGCCTGGTACTAATTTTAAGCTTCTGTCTCTGGACAATTTTGTTTAGGTTTTTAAATCTTGGCTTTTGTTCTCTAATCTTTTTTCTCTCACGGTAAGAAGTTCTATCATAAGAATTAAGTAGGTTATAAAACTTATCTTTAACTATAGTCTCTCTCTCTCTTCCTATCACCTGGAATATTTTGAAGGAACACATGGCAGATAAGAGTGGGCTGATTCTCTAGCCATTAAACCTTATTTTAATACTGACTAAAGCAAAACTAGTCATGAAGGTGAATCTGCCATGAAAAGTCTTATAAAACATTCCATAGTTTTAGCAATCTTTAAAAAATAGGAGGCAAAGGAGACAGCCAGGTGCTCACCAAAATCTAAGAACTGAAAATTAAACATCACACATAATGAGTGACAGTAGGTGTAAAATCAGATTTAAAGATAAAATATTCCCTAGGACTCAAGTCTAATATAAATCTTATGTGTTAGCATGACTCTGCCAAAATCATAGTAAATGGTATTTGCATGTGTCAATCAGATGGCGTGTCTTAGGTGTTTATTCTCTTTGCAAGTCACAAAATAAACACAAGCTCAGCAATTCTCTGATGACTCTTTTCCTCCTCTAGGCAAAAAAAAAAAGTAGCAACTCCAGACCTCAAGTCTGCAGATGCTTAATTCCGGAAGGACATAGTGAGAATCATTGTTCAGAAAATCCCAGAATAAGTCTCATTGCAGATAGTTGAGCTAGTTGGATCATGTGATCATCCCTAACCAATCACTGTGTCCAGAAGTTAAATTCTCTGATCAGTAAGCCTGGCTTCCATGTTTCACTCCAAGGTTTAGTGGTAAAAACCTGACAATATTATCTTGCTGAGACTGGAAGAGGGGTGGCTTTTCAAATGCTCTTTGCTAGATACAGAACTAGTAGATGCCGGGCATAGCTATCTATACAAGAAGAAGGTGTCAAAATGGAAGATACTGTGTATGGAAAATAGTATGGAGGTTTGTTATAAAACTAAAAATAAAACCACCATATGACCCAGCAATCCCACTTCCTAAGCATATACCCTGAGGAAACCAAAATTTGAAAAAGACATATGTATCCCATTGTTCATTGCAGCAGTATTTGCAATAGCTGGAACATGGAAGCAACCTAGATGTCCACTGATATTTGAACAGATAAGGAACTTGTGGTACATATACACAATGGAATATTACTGAGCCATAAAAAGGAATGCATCTAAGTCAGTTCTAATGAAGTGAATGAACCTAGAAGCTATTATACAGAGTGAAGTAAGTCAAAAAGAGAAAGAAAAATATTATATTCTAAAATATATATATGAAATCTAGAAAAATAGTACAGAAGAATTTATTTACAGGGCAGCAATGGAGAAACAGACATAGAGAATAGACTTACTGACAAAGGGAGATGGAAGGAGAGGGTGAGATGTATGGAAAGGGTAACATGGAAGTTTACATTACCATATATAAAATAGATAGCCAACAGGAATTTGCTGTATGGCTCAGGAAACTCAAACAGGGGCTCTGTATCAACCTAGAGGAGTGGGAGGGGAATAGAGATGAGAGGGAGGCTCAAAAGGAAGAGGATATATGTATACCTATGGCTGATAAAACAACAAAATTCTGTAAAGCAATTATCCTTCAACTAAAAAATAAATAATTAAAAAAAAAAAAAAAACTAAGAGAAAAAAGGAAGACAGTGTGGGAAAGTGAAACCCTCAGGCACTGTTGGTGGGAATATAAATTGATGCAACCACTGTGGGAAAGAATATGGAGATTTCTCAAGAGATTAAACATAAAATTACCATATGATACTTATAGGTATATCCTTAAAAGAATTGAAAATATGAACTTACAGATTAACCAAGAAAAAAGAGAGAATGAGAACGAAATATACTCATTGGAAGATACTAATGAAAGATACTAATATGAGAATGAAAGAGGAGTATCACTACAGATCATATGGACAGGAAAAGAGTAATTAATACCGTGCTGGACTCAGCACCCACAAATTTGATAAACTAAATGAAATGAGCCTGTTGCTTCAATACACAATCTTCAAAAATTCACACAAGAAGAAATCAGCAATCTGAATAGGTATATCTGTTAAAGATACTGGATCAATAATTAATAATCTTCCAAAACAGCACATTGCCTAGATACATTTACTGTTCACTTCCACCAAAACATTTCAGGAAGAAATTATACCAATAAACTTATAGTCTCTTTCAGAAGACAGAAATGGAGGGAATACTTCATTCATTCTCTGAGGCCAGCATTACCCTAATACTGAAACCACACAAAGACATGTGAAAAGAAAGCACACTTGACACTTGAACAACTTGGAATAGAACCGTGAGGGTCTACTTATGTGAATATTCTTTCAATAAATACTACGGCATTACATGGTCAATGGTCCATCTGAGTGCACAGATTTAGAATCATGGGTGTGAAGGAACAATAATGGGACCTGAGCATTTGTAGATTTTGGCATCTATGGACGGGCCTGGAGCCAATCTCCCATGGATGCCATGAGATGACTGTACAGATCAGTATCTCATGAATATAGATGCAAAAATCCTCTCCCCACTGGTGCATTATAGGGATAGAGGATTAAGAGGTACAAACTATTACGTATAAAATAAGCTACAAGGATATGTTATACAACATAGTGAATATAGCCAATATTTCATCATGAATTAAAAAATAACTGTCAAGGAAAGATGAGAAATACATATTACTAAGTGAAATAAGCCAATCTGAAAAAGTAGAAATTGTATGATTCCAATTATATGACTTTCTAGAAAAGGCAAAACTATGTAGGCAGTACAAGGATCAGTGGTTGCTAAGATACTGAAACATGGAAATTCGTCAGCGAAACTCAGACTGTTGAATTCCCATGGCAGCCAGCCTTGAATCTTCCCTGCTACCTTTGCAATGTGTTCCTTTTAAACATTATCGTAAACAGTCTTCATTTTTTGAATTATCTCTGTCATCACCCCCCCCCAGTACAATTGTGGTGATAAAGTGTACCTCAGGAAGCATTATGATATAATATAGAAAGCAAGAAGTCCTTTAAGATGCAGAAAAAGTGAGGGATGCAAGAATGCAAGGGAGGCAGAAAGAAACTCAGGATAGGGGAATCAGAGAAGTCTTCATAAACGACAACACCTAAGAGGTACCTTGGGCTTCGCAGGTGGCCCAAGGGTGAAGAATCCTCTAGTTCAGGAGACATGACCTTGATCCCTGGTCGAGAAGATCCCCTGGAGAAGGAAATGGTAACCCACTCCCATATTCTTGCCTGGGAAATCCCGTGGACAGAGGAGCCTGGTGGGCTACAGTCCATGGGGTCACCAAAGAATCAAACACAACTTATCAACACAACACCCGTGGTGGATTCATGTTGATGTATGGCAAAACCAATACAATATTGTAAAGTAAAAAAATAAAATAAAATCTGAAAAAAAAGAGGTACTTCACATGATAAGGAAGCAGTGCATTTGTGGAGAGGGTAAGAGAAGGCATTCCTTACATTCCATGAGGCAAGTGGTAAAATTAAAACTAGACTTTAAGAATTTAGATTGTATGAATTTCTAAATTCCTACATAACTCCAGAGCAACGGGCATAAAAATAAAAAAGCCCTTGCATCGACTAGTTCTCTTGGCCAATTCGTTTGACAAAGTTGTGCCCCTAGGAGGCAGAAGAGTCAGCAGTCTTTCAGGTATCATACCTACAGACATAGACGTACTCATAATTAGAACTACTGAGGCATTAATTGAAATCAAAGGTCTCAACATGTGTGCCAGAGCCTTCCTCTGGATCATACTGAATAAAATATATAAGCAGTTAACGATAGCTCTAAACTATTTCTTCCTTCACAGGAATAAATATCATTAAAGGAAATTATGGCAATATTTTGACATCAAGAAAAGAATATTACCCTTTGAAGTCCTTTTAGGTCAATGCAATTAGCTTCTAGGGGGAAATGTATTAAAAAATAAGGAGTTGTGTGATGTTTTCAGAGCAAGCTTTCAGAAGGCAATATATTATTTTGTCCATAATATGTATAGAGTTTCTTTGAAAAGCTCTTTAAAATTATAACTACCTAGTCATGGCACCCCACTCCAGTACCCTTGCCTGGAAAATCCCATGGATGGAGGAGCCTGGTAGGCTGCAGTCCATGGGGTCACTAAGAGTCGGACACGACTGAGCGACCTCACTTTCACTTTTCACTTTCATGCATTGGAGAAGGAAATGGCAACCCACTCCAGTGTTCTTGCCTGGAGAATCCCAGGGACAGTGGGCCCCCGTCTATGGGGTCGCACAGAGTTGGACTCGACTGAAGCAACTTAGCAGCAGCAGCAGTCATATTTCAGTGTGATAAAACCAGAAAGTCCTCAAGTCTATGTGAGGTGTTTATGAATTCTTTAGACTGATTGTGATTTTCATAGCCCTTTTCACATTGATACCTCTCAACCTGTTGTGTGAAAACCATTGAGGAGCATCCCTGGTTTTAGAATTGGTATAGACAGTTCAGTTCAGTTCAGTCGCTCAGTCGTGTCCAACTCTTTGCGACCCCATGATTTTAGCACGCCAGGCCTGCCTGTCCATCACCAACTCCCGGAGTTCACTCAGACTCATGTCCATCGAGTCCGTGATGCCATCCAGCCATCTCATCCTTGGTCGTCCCCTTCTCCTCCTGCCCCCAATCCCTCCCAGCATCAGAGTCTTTTCCAATGAGCCAACTCTTCACGTGAGGTGGCCAAAGTGCTGGAGTTTCAGCTTTAGCATCATTCCTTCCAAAGAAATCCCAGGGCTGATCTCCTTCAGAATGGACTGGTTGGATCTCCTTCCAGTCCAAGAGACTCTCAAGAGTCTTCTCCAACACCACAGATCAAAAGCATCAATTTTTCTGCACTCAGCCTTCTTCACAGTCCAACTCTCACATCCATACATGACCACAGGAAAAACCATAGCCTTGAATAGACGGACCTTAGTCGGCAAAGTAATGTCTCTGCTTTTGAATATGTTATCTAGGTTGGACATAACTTTTCTTCCAAGGAGTAAACATCTTTTAATTTCATGGCTGCAATCACCATCTTCTGTATAATCATAAGGGATTTGATTTAGGTCATACCTGAATGGTCTAGTGGTTTTCCCTACTTTCTTCAATTTGAGTCTGAATTTGGTAATAAGGAGTTCATGATCTGAGCCACAGTCAGCTCCTGGCCTTGTTTTTGTTGACTGTATAGAGCTTCTCCATCTTTTGCTGCAAAGAATATAATCAGTCTGATTTCGGTGTTGACCATCTGGTGATGTCCATGTGTAGAGTCTTCTCTTGTGTTATTAGAAGAGGGTGTTTGCTATGACCAGTGCATTTTCTTGGCAAAACTCTATTAGTCTTTGCCCTGCTTCATTCCGCATTCCAAGGCCAAATTTGCCTGTTACTCCAGGTGTTTCTTGACTTCCTACTTTAGCATTCCAGTCCCCTGTAATGAAAAGGACATCTTTTTTGGGTGTTAGTTCTAAAAGGTCTTGTAGGTCTTCATAGGACTATTCAACTTCAGCTTCTTCAGCATTACTGGTTGGGCCATAGACTTGGATAACTGTGATATTGAATGGTTTGCCTTGGAGACGAACAGAGATCATTCACTATTATTTTAATATAAATCACTTTCTTACCATTAAATTAATTACATACCTAGCCCACTCTTCATTTAATTGGGAGAACTCAATGCAAAGAGTTAGACACAACTGAGCATGCATGCACCGCACATCCTTTATTTTCAGATTCATATTGATTTGTGACTGATTGATCACAAAGAAACCTCCAGCTCATCGAAAATGACTTGGAATCTGTCAGAATCCTCTCGTATCTTCTAGGGGTAAATTTCCCCAAAGGCTTTTAACACCTATTAATTCTTTATCTCACCAACTTTGAGAGTTTGCTGTCAGTTCAGAGGAAATATATAAGAAAATGTTAAAACCAGCTTAAATAACTTTCTAGTTCTATTTAATGTTGGTACAACTTCAATGAAAATATTTCAAGTCAGCATTTCAAATTCACTGCCAAGGCTCAGGTAATATTTCCCGGACTCAATCATATGGGCATGAAACCACTGCTGCTACATCTTCAAAGTCCTTTGAAAACCAGTCTCATGATATCTTTAGAAGAAATATTCTAAAATGAAATGAAGAACTTCATTTTCAGATGATTTTCTTTACATCTGTCACCTTCTTGGGTGTGAGGTTGGAATTTTAAAACACTTCTCTTTTTGAACCTGTAGAGATTGTCAGAGGCTGCATCCCTAGTGGAAATTGGTTTGAGGTAATTCCTAGAAAAACTTTTGTTGAGACACACCGCTGTCGCTTTGGTTCATAGTAGAACTAGGAGAATGTAATATGTAATGATGACTAAAGCCCCTTTAAAAAATAAAGCTTCTCTCTCTTCTCTTGTCCACAGACATCTTAATATCTATAGACACTGAATGGGTAATGACCATATCTTCACTTTTTGTCTATATACAATCCCTCTGAAACAAACAAACAAAAAGCTTGAGGTAACTTGCAAGTTATATACAATAAGACTTTTGGAATAAAAGAAGTTAGAGTTTTTACAAGAAGGGAGAAGTATATATTACTTGTGAATTGGATAAATAAATATGAATATTTTGAGCTTCCTAATAACCTAGGGAGAGAAATCAATGAGCTACAAATGTTCATTACCTGAAAAATATTATTGAAAATAGACTGTTCTCTCCCAATAGCCAATTATAAATAAATTTATTACTTTAATCCAGAAGCAGATTGATTGCAACAATTGTCCCCAATTGTTTTATACTTGCCTATATTCATCCCCATTGACAATTCCTTCCCGTTTTGACTTTGTCCTTGGCTATGCTTCGACCAGTAGAATGTTAATAAAATTGATGCAAGCAAATGCTTTAAAAGTGGTTGCACATTAGAGCTCTTCCCTTGGTGCTTGTCACTACCCTGCAAATAAAATAAGCACAGTCTGCTGGATGAGGAAAAGAGACATAGCCCAGTCACCCCACCTCTCCAGCTAACACTTAGCTGATCCACAGACCCATGAGAAATTGTTTTTTAAGCAACTTGGTGTTTTAACCAATTGAATTTGGGTTCTACTTGTTATTCTGTGATAACTAACTGATACAGAGCCTCATATGAAAGGTATTTAATAAGACAATGAATAGTTCAGCAACTATAGGAAAATCTTCATTATAAAAAATGACAACCCTTGAGAGTATCAATCAATTGAATTCAGTCGCTCAGTTGTGTCCGACTCTTTGCGACCCCAAGAACCACAGCACGCCAGGCCTCCCTGTCCATCACCAACTCCCGGAGTCCACCCAAACCCATGTCCATTGAGTCGGTGATGCCATCCAACCATCTCATCCTCTGTCATCCCCTTCTCCTCCTAACCTCAATCTTTCCCAGCATCAGGGTCTTTTCCAATGAGTCAGCTCTTCGCATCAGGTGGCCAAAGTATTGGAGTTTCAGCTTCAACATCAGTCCTTCCAATGAACACCCAGGACTGATCTCCTTTAGGATGTACTGGTTGGCTCTCCTTGCAGTCCAAGGGACTCTCAAGAGTCTTCTCCAATGCCACAGTTCAAAAACATCAATTCTTCAGTGCTCAGCTTTCTTTATAGTCCCACTCTCACATCCATACATAATAACTGGAAAAACCATAGTCTTGACTAAATGGACCTTTGTTGGCAAAGTAATGTCTCTGCTTTTGAATATGCTATCTAGGTTGGTCTTAACTTTCCTTCCAAGGAGTAAGCATCTTTTAATTTCATGGCTGCAATCACCATCTTCAGTGATTTTGGAGCCCAGAAAAATAAAGTCACCCTCTGTTTCCACTGTTTCCCCATCTATTTGGCATGAAGTGATGGGACCGGATGCCATGATCTTAGTTTTCTGAATGTTGAGCTTTAAGCCAACTTTTTCACTCTCCTCTTTCACTTTCATCAAGAGGCTTTTTAGTTCTTCTTCACTTTCTGCCATAAGGGTGGCATACCTTGAGAGCATACCTTACATAAAAATAAAAATATTTTTTTTATTTGTCTCAGTGCCTACTACCTAAAATATTGTTGAGTTCCTGCTGAAGGTAGCATGGCCACCTCTGGACCAAACTACATCATTAGAAACTAGCCATCCTTTCAGTCCTGCACAGCTACCCTGCATAATAGCTGAGAAAGCAAAGGCTATTATTACTCTCTCAAATACCTGAAATGTGGATTGGAGACAATGAAATTACCAGGCTGTGGTTTAGCTTTGGTGTCATGTTTCAGAGGTGAAAACAAAACCAGGTGCACAGGATAACCTTTGAGAAATATTTTATACAGGCAAGTTGGTCTAGAAAGCGTGCCCTAACTTTTTCAGTCCATTAGACACTTGAAAGTTTTGTGTCTTTGTTTTCAGTTGTACTTCCTATAAAAATCCACTGCCTTTTTCTTCTCCATCAAAGTCTATTTAAGCTTGGGAGCAATATGCTGGCAAAAAATATAACAAAAAATTGCCATGAAAAATATACGTTGTATGACAGATATCATTTGAACCCTGAAAATTAGTGAATCTGTGGACCTTAAAAATCATTTCAACCATTCTTTCTCATTCTTGAATTCCCTGTAAGAAAAGCCTAACTTGTTTAGCTGTCTTCTGTTGAAAATACCTTAACTAATAGAAACTGGTGACCTTTCATGAAGAATTGTACCCCTTAAGGGAATTTCATTTATTAAAATGTTTATTCATAAATAGAGTTTTTTCATTGAGTTTTAAAACAGCTCCCTGGTATGGTGCAGAAGAAATCTGAGCTTCCTTTTCTTTAACAGTCTTCTGAATGTTTGAAGACAGCAGCTTTCCTGTCCCCAGCTTCACCCAAGTGATTTGTTCACCACAGCTAAATGTGTCAGTGTTCTTTGGTTGCAATTAGCAAAAATAACAGCTAACTCAAGCAAGCAAGAATTTTTACTGGGAGGATATCAAGGACTTAGAAAATCCATGGAAGAAGAAAGTTTGAAAGTAAGTTTGCCCACGTTGGCTGTCTGGGGTTAGGGAACAAGAAATGCAGAAGTTGTTTCTTTATGGGGGTCATTTGATCAGGTTGCCACTGCTGAGTTTAATAAACCCCCACCATCTTCAGGTTCTTTGCTCTGCTATTCTAGGGGAATGGAGTTGTATGTGACCATTGTAGCATCTGTCCCAAACCACAGGGGAAGAGAAAGCCCCTGACCACAGCCCCACCAGGTCAAATCCAGTGGAAAGTGTCTGTGTGCTCAGTCACGTGACTCTTTGTGGCCCCATGGACTGGAGCTCGATACGCTCCTCTGTCGATGCAAGTTTTCCGAGCAAGAATACAGGAATCGGTTGCCATTTCCTCCTCCAGAGTATCTTCATGACCCAGGGATTGAACCTGCATCTCTTGTATCTCCCTCACTGGCAGGTGGATTCTTTACCACTGTGCCACTTCCTCAAAAGAAAATGGAGGTGATATTATAAGGTGAGACCAGATGTTAGGTAGTCAAGAAGTAACAACAAAGAAATGGTGAGCACCATTCTTACATTTTCCTCTGAAGAGGTTTAGAGTCCCATCTCTCTTCTCCCCATGTATCACTGAATGTCCTAAACACAGTTACAGTTTGTAAGGGCTGTTGAATGGTGGTACCTTAGCACCAACTGCAGTCTGATCAGAACAAAATAGAGTGGGTCCACCCACTTCCACATTCTGGATGTTGTGTATCTATCCATGCAACACAAAATTATGTTCACTGTTTTGGCAGCTTCTTATTCTGTTGTATCAGACTGAGTTTAGGTCACCTGAAATTTAGTAATTAATTTTCTCAGTTTCTCTAGTCTATGCCATGATCATTTCTCTCCCCTCTAGGTAGAATACACTCTCCTGCTTTCTGTTTTTGCCTAACTGACTCTTGCTTCAGATCTCAGTGGCATCATTACTTGCTTAGACTCAATCCCTCTTATCATTAACTCTTAAAAAACTATGTACTTCTCAATTATAGCATCTGCTGCTGCTGCTGCTGCTGCTGCTAAGTCGCGTCAGTTGTGTCCGACTCTGTGCGACCCCATAGACAGAAGCCCACCAGGCTCCTCTGTCCCTGGGATTCTCCAGGCAAGAACACTGGAGTGGGTTGCCATTTCCTTCTCCTATTATGATATAATTTTTACATTTATGAATATGCTTATTTACCTTCAAATTGGTTTAGAAATAAAATCTAAATTTCTTACTACATGACCTGGCTCAAGCCTCAGCCACCAAACTCATGTCTTACCCCCTTCCTCCTTCCCATTAGTCTTTCTGTTCCTGAAACACACAAATCTATCAGATTAATGTCTGTATTTTATTCTTGGCACATATTACTCAATGAAATTATAGCATTCATATATCTGCTTTATTATTTCTTATCTCCCTCCTTTCACTAAAATATCAGCTCCTGGAGAGCAGTGACATCATTTGTCTTACTTACAGCTGTATATTCAGTACCCAGAAAAGAACAGGGCTCACAGTGGATGCTCAAGCAGTGTTTGTTAAATTAGTAAATGTAAGAATAGTTGTCCATAGGATAAATAGTCTTCTCCAAAAGAATTTAAGTTCCATGAGGGCAGAGACCTCATCAGCTTGGCTCACCATTGCTTTCCCAGTACATTGCATGACACACAGTATGTTCTTTTTGCCTATATATTTAATGAATAAAAGAACATCATATTTGCATTTTTTATATTTTTGAACCTTCATAGTTCAGTTCAGTTCAGTCACTTAGTCATGTCTGACTCTTTGTGACCCCGTGGACTGCAGCACGCCAGTCTTCCCTGTCCATCACCAACTACAGAGCTTGCTCAAACTCATGGCCATCGGGTCAGTAATGTCATCCAACTGTCTCATCTTTAGTCCTCCCCTTCTCCTTCTGTGGTTGTGATCCATACAGTCAAAGGCTTTGGCGTAGTCAGTAAAGCAGAAGTAGATGTTTTTCTGGAACTCATGCTTTTTCGATGATCCAACAAATGTTGAAATTTGATCTGTAGTCCTCTGCCTTTTTTAAATCCAGCTTCAACATCTGAAAGTTCTCAGTTGTCTATGAAATCTTCACAAAGACATTTATAATTGTCTCTATTAAACGCCATTTATTATTGTTTTCAGCCTAGCATTCCAGATGGTGGAGATCATTTAGGAGTTAAATTCTGCTATGCACAGTGTGGTTGCTGCCTTCTGATTGTACCCTGACTGATAAACAATATGGGAGCTCTCCTCCTTACCTTTGTGTCATCTGGAGAAGCAGTTAGTACATCTCCCCTGTCCTCATCCAAGTAATTAACAATCTCACTGGAGAAGTCTGGCCAAGATGGCATCTACCTAAGAAAATTAGACTGTTGTCTACTGATTTTTCTAGGGCCCTCAATTATGAACATCCAATGTGAGTAAATCACACTTCAAATTAGATTCGTTTCCCACCAAATTGGCTTAGTAATCGTGTTGACTGCTCATTCACCGTCTTAAAAGAATCGGGAGACTTGAATTGAAATTGCCAAGTCTGCTAATAAGTAGTTCATTGTTTCTCTGACTTTAACAAGCATACAAAGTATCTTGGAGTTTTATTAAAATAAAGATTGTGATATAGAACATCTAGGCTGTGGACTTGAGATTCTGCATTACTTAGAAGCATTCAGATATAACAGTGTTGTTATTGTTGATCCACAACCAAACTTTGAATAAGGAACTAGATAAGCCTGGATATGATAATAAACAACCATCTTCTGCAAGTGAAGGACTTCATAGTTTTCAAAGCAATATTTTGTAAATTATTTTGTTAATACTTGCAGTGACCCAATGCTCCATTTATAGAAGAGGAAACCATGATTTAGAAAACTTATAATTTATCAATGATTCAACATCTAATTCATAACAACAACTGGGAATTTAACCATGTTCCTCATTTCAGGAACTGTGATTATTCTACCTTAGACACTACTTCATGTCATGTCTGGGCCTCCTTAATCCATCCATTCACAGTGACTTTATTTATGCTTCTCAACACATCAGGCAGGATAGGGACTGAGGAGATCACAGTGATAGGGACAGTGGTCTCCCTGTGTTTTCTGATCTATAAACTGAATGGTGCCTCCCAATTCCAATGTTCATTGATTCTGTTAAAGTACATCATATTTATAAAATGTAATTGTAGAATTAAGGCATTATCTTAAGCATCATCTTCTACTTGCACGGTCATAATCAGTAAGCCAAATGCAGCAGGTCGTCAATGCCATACTAAACGTCTTCCTGTATCCTTTGTCTCACCGCAATCAATAGCATCTGAATCTTTATCCACGCCCCTTCTCACGTGTGTGTGCTCAATTGCTCAGTTGTGTCCAACTCTTTTGTGACCCCGTGGACTCTAGCTTACCAGGTTCCTCTGTCTGTGGGATTTCTCAGGCAAGAATACTAGAATGGATAGCCATTTTCTCCTTCAGGAGATCTTCCCAGCCCCGGGATTGAACCCGCATCTCCCGTGACTCCTGCATTGGTAGGTGGATTCTTTACCATTGGGAAGCCCTGCTTCAACTCATATTCACCTCATATTATTCATTTAATTCTCCTAGGAAGTATTCCCCCCATGCTGTTTTTGGTCATCCTTGCCACAGCTGCCTAGTTTAGAGCCTCTTCATCTCTGGTCTAGTTCAACACTGCCCAATAGGATTTTCTGTAATGATGGAGTTTTTCTGTATCTGCACTATTCCAATATGTCAACTACTCACCACACGTATGTACTGACCACTCTCAAGGTGGGTAAGGCAAACGAGGAGCTGGAATTTAAATTTAATTAATTTAAATGTAAGTAACCACGTAGGCTTAGCAGCTGTCTCTTGGGCAGCATACACCTGGACTCTTGCAGGAGCTTTTGGCCTGGTTTCGCTGGCTTCCATCTTGTACTCAGCTTCATTCTCCTTACTCATTCACTCACATGATCTTTGAAAAATGCAGATATAATGGTATCCCTCTCATGCTTCAAGTCCTTTTCCCGAGGATAAATTCTTTGTTGCAAGGCTACATACAGGTTTTGTGACCTGGTCCCTTGCTGAGTCATCCAGCTCCCTTTATGCCTCAGAGTTAATGCCTGACTATGAGGTTCTGTTGTCACATCCATGCTTTGCATGTATGTATTTAATTTCTACAAGCCCTTTAAAAATCAGTTTATCACCATGAAAGAACTTTCTCAATTAATTCCCTCTTAGGACTTCTGTCAAATGTTCTCAGTGTAGCCTTCATATACATATATCCCCTTCAAGAAAGAAACCACACTGTCTAATCCATTATTTATGGATGGTGATGGTGATGAGAAATTTATTTTTCACCAGCCTGTGAGTTTCTTGAAGGCAGGGACTATTTCCTATTCACATTTATTGCCCAAGAACCTATTAGGATTAGTAATCACACATAGACAATGAATGAATGTTAAGATAGAAAAGAGAGAGGAAAAAAGGAAAGAAGAAGTAACCCAGGTAATATAAACATTTTTTTTAAATTGGCTCTTCATTATTTGGAAAGTGCAATTTTCCAGTTAACTTTATTTTCTTATCATTAACAGCTGGTGTAAATCCAAGTTGGACATAGTGTTCAGAAGCCTTTCCTGTAAACAAGTGATATTTTGAATTAAGTTTAAACCGTGCAAAATAAAAGATTTTATGTCCTCTGCATAGGCAAATTGTTTCAATGAGCCAAATCTCTTTTCACTGAAGTGTCTGAATCTTCTACAATATTGACTGGTGACACAATTATGAACTTTTCAAGCCAGGAAACACTAAATCCAACCCCAGCGTTTTTCAGAAAAGGAAACTGTACAAATCAAATGCCCATGATTAGGCAATAAGTGAGTGGTGACTTCAGTCAAACTTTCTATGTATGTCATTGTTGTTATTCAGTCACTAAGTTGGGTCTAAATGTGACTTATGGACTGTAGCATGCCAGGATTTCTGTCTTTCACCATCTCCTGGAATTTGCTCAAATGCATGTCCATTGAGGCAGTGATGCTATCCAACTATCTCATCCTCTGGCACCCCCTCCTCCTCTTGCCCTCAGTCTTTCCCAGCATCAGGGTCTTTTCTAGTAAGTTGGCTCTTCCCATCAGGTGGCCAAATTATTGGAGTTTCAGCTTCAACATCAGTCTTTCCAATGAATATTCAGGGTTGATTTCCTTTAGAATTGACTGGTTTGATCTCCTTGCAGTCCAAGGGACTCTCTAGAACCTTCTCCAGCACCACAATTCAAGAGCTTCAGTTCTTCGGCACTCAGCTTTCTTTATGTATGTACATGGACACATTCTAAAAGTCTTAATTCTGAAAGGAAAGGCATTTTGTTTCTACTTACCTGCTGCAGAGGAGTTTATGAAAAACCATGACTACAATTTTGATGAGATTTAACTTCAAGTAAAAGTTGCAGAGTTGTGCCCCTTTTAAGAGAGGGGTGGATCTTATATCTTTAAACCATGCCCATTTTCAGTTGGGGAAGTCGGCCTTATCTCAAAAGCCCGTGCCTTTGGGCTTCTGCTCAGATGGTATCAGCTGGAACAAATAAGTTGAGATCGCATTTGCTGTTTTTCTGCACAGATCTCAAGAACAGTTCCAAAAATGGTTTGTCAGCAGCTGAACTGAGTACAGAATCTGTGGACATGTACATATTTTTTTCTCACAAGAAAATCACTTTTTAAGCTTCTTGGAGGTTGATTACAATATGTTTTCTTTCTCCTCCTTCCTCAAAAGTAAGAGAAATTTCTGAATCTATCATTTGATACTTTGGAATGTATTGCTAAACACCTAAAGAACTGCTGAGAAAAGTTGTGGAAGGGCCAACCTAAATGTATTGGGTGTATAATCTCTCCAAAGAACCCTGTCCCCAAAAAGACAACATAAGGTGAAAATTCTAACACTTATTCAGGGAATTTGTCCAATTGGGAGGATGAACTTGACAGGGCCACACTTCTTTGTCTCAAATCATTTTTATCTGAATTTTCTGGAAAACAAACATAGCACTAACTACAAACTTTGATTTTTAAATAATTTTGTTGTTTTTAATTTTGGCTGTGCTGGGTCTTCATTGCTGTGCAGATTTTTCTCTAGTTGTGGAGAGTGCGGGCTACTCTCTAGTTGCAGTATGCAGGCTTTTCATTGCAGAGGCTCCTCTTGTTACATATAGCCCCCAGGCTCTAGGGCACAGACCAGTAGCTGTGGCACACAGGCTTAGTTGCTGCATGACATGTGGGATTTTTCTCAGACCAGAGACCAAACGTGAGTCTCCTGCATTGGCAGGCAGATTCTTTACCTCTGAGCCATGAGAGAAGCCCTGATTTTGTTTTAAGTCAGAAAAACATTTGATCACATACTAAAAGGTCCAAATATTTCCTCTTATGTCTCATACAGTCAAGGTCATTTTGAATTCACAGTCTTTCCACAAGCAACTTCTCACAAGAAGAGTTCCCCAGCAGCTCCACCACCACCACCACCACCACAGAACAAACATGCTTATATCATCTCTGAGGCATCCCTGCTCTAGGTTTTGAACACAGAGAAAAAGGACTCTATTTCATGAGCGTAGAGTCTGGTGAAGAGGTAGATAAGGAAGTGGACAGTTATAATCAGCATAAGCATCCATACTGACCCCTTCTGGTGTTTCTCCATTTGATGCATCATCTCTCACCATACATATACTATTTCTTCTCTATCCACCCTCTCGCCAGTAAGACTGTATCTATCATGACTCCTGGGATTGCAGATAACAGAAACCCAACTCAACCTGGCATATAATGGATTTTTAAGCAATTTTATGGAGGTATACTTAACAAAGCATAAAATTCATCCATCTTAAGTGTCAAATTCAATGAGTTTTAATAAGTATAGTAAGTTTCACAACTATCACCATAGTCCTGCCTTAGAAAATTTTCATCACCCTTCAAAGGGAATTTACTGGTTCATGTGTCTGAAAATTCCAGAGTTTGGTCTGTGTGCTAGTGAAATATCATCAAGACTTTATTTCTCTCAGCTTTTTTTCTCAGGCAAGCTATTCCCTGATAGAAATAACAGGTGACCCTTGCCAGATCATCTTCCATTTTATAACTCCATTAGAAAATGCTTACCTCTTTTCCAGTTGTTTTAGTAAGTATCTTAGAATGACACTTATTTACCCTGATTGGCCTAGAGTAGGTCACATGCCAACCCCTAAGCCAATGACCTTAACCACAACAGCATAGGATACTCTCACTGGCCATGCCTGAGTCACACAAACAACCTGGTGGTCAGCAGTTGGTATTATAACCACCAAACTCTGTGCTCTGAGAATAAGGAGACATGGCTTCCCAAAGGAAAATAGGGATTATTGTTAATACTAGGCAAACATGAGTGGATTCTAGGCAGGCAGGTGGGTGTCTGCTCCACAGGAGAGTTTGATCATCACAGCAAGGCTGCTTCTTTTCTTCTGAATAACCTGTAGTGGTTATCACAGTGCCTTTTAATGTAGCAGTTGCTCAGGAAGTGTCTGTGCCCTGATTATATGTAGACTAAAACATGGAGCAGACCAAGAATGAAGGACTATGTGTTTCTTTATTTTATTCTTCAGTTCAGTTCAGTTCGGGCTTCCCTGGTGGCTCAGAGGTTAAAGCATCTGCCTGGAATGCGGGAGACCTGGGTTCAGTTCAGTTCAGTCTCTCAGTCGTGTCCAACTCTTTGCGATCCAATGAACCACAGCACACCAGGCCTCCCTGTCCATCACCAACTCCTGGAGTTCACTCAAACTCATGTCCATCGATTCGGTGATGCCATCCAGCCGTCTCATCCTCTGTCGTCCCCTTCTCCTCCTTCCCTTAATCCCTCCCAGCATCAGGGGCTTTTCCAATGAGTCAACTCTTCACATGAGGTGGCCAAAGTATTGAAGATTCAGCTTCAGCATCAGTTCTTCCAATGAACACCCAGGACTCCTTTAGGTTTTCTTCCAGCCCAGCATTTCTCATGATGTACTCTGCATATAAGTTACATAAGCAGGGTGACAATATACAGCTTTGACATACTCCTTTTCCTATTTGGAACCAGTCTGTTGTTCCATGTCCAGTTCTAACTGTTGCTTCCTGACCTGCATACAGGTTTCTCAAGAGGCAGGTCAGGTGGTCAGGCTACAAAAATTAGGAAGATGACTAAAATGCTTAAAAGCTGATAATTTGGGATTTATTCTGAGAAGCTACATGGGCAAATGACAGAACAGCTGGGTTTATATAGGAACCCAAAAGCAGGTTCCAACCAGACTCTTCCCCTTTATAAGGAGTCCACTGTATTTTACATGCCATTATATGTCTGAGTTGGGTATACATATACATATATATATATATATATATATACACACACACATATATCGGAGAAGGCAATGGCACCCCACTCCAGTACTCTTGCCTGGAAGATCCCATGGACACAGGAACCTGGTGGGCTGCAGTACATGGGGTCGCTAAGAGTTGGACACGACTGAGCGACTTCACTTTCACTCTTCACTTTCATGCATTGGAGAAGGAAATGGCAACCCACTCCAGTGTTCTTGTCTTGAGAATCCCAGGGACAGGGAGCCTGGTGGGCTACTGTCTATGGGGTCGCACAGAGTTGGACACAACTGAAGTGACTTAGCAGCAGCAGCACCAGCATACATATATATATATATATATATATATATACACACACACACACAATTGGCCTTTCTTAATGCCTTTTTCTCAGAAAAATGACCCTAGTGAATGACCTGGAATCGTTTCAGTGGTGTAACATAACATATTCACTGTAGATGGTGACTGCAGCCATGAAATTAAAAGATGCTTGCTCCTTGAAAGAAAAGCTATGACCTAGACAGCATATTAAAAAGCAGAGACATTACTTTGCCAACAAAGGTCTGTCTAGTCAAAGCTATGGTTTTTCCAATAGTCATGTATGGATATGAGAGTTGCACTATAAAGAAACCTGACTGCCAAAGAATTGATGCTTTTGAACTGTGGTGTTGGAGAAGACCCTTGAGAGTCCCTTAGATTGCAAGGAGATCAAACCAGTCCGTTCTAAAGGAAATCAGTCCTGAATATTCATTGGAAGGACTGATGCTGAAGCTGAATCTCCAATACTTTGGCCACCTGATGCAAAGAACTGAGTCCTTAGAAAAGACTCTGAAGCTGGGAAAGATTCAAGGCAGGAGGAGAAGGGGATGGCAGAGGATGAGATGGTTGGATGGCATCAGCTAATTGATGGACATGAGTTTGAGCAAGCTTTGGGAGTTGGTGATAGACAAGGAAGCCTGGCGTGCTGCAGTCCATGGGGTCACAAAGACTCAGACATGACCGAGCAACTGAATTGAACATAACATAAACTGGCAAGGAACCCAGCACATTGTAATTTGTATTCAGCAAACATTTTTCTTCCAAGCTATACAAATCTTTACCTGTAACATAAAAGCAATGAAAAATCCCAGAATGTTTGGAATAAATAATTTAGCACAATGAATACCTTGGAGTATATCACCTGTAGAAAGAAATGAAGTTGAGAATTGCAAAGACCCAACTTATACTTTGAAAGTAAAATTTATACTTAATTTATAAAAGGAAAATGCTTTCTAACTAATTTTAGCATCCATAGAAACTTTATTTTCCAGCGACTTTTAAAGTTTTATTTCTTGACAGGATCTTCAAAAACGGCAATCCTATTTCTTTCTTAACTGCAGTATGACTATTAAGATGCTGTAAAAACTTGCAAATTAGGTTGTAAACAGCAGCAATGGAAGCATTAACTCTTTTAACCAAATTTCCTAAAGTGCACTTTACATTATGCTAGAGATAGATTTTAAACATTAAGCCTGAGTGCTTATATAAGAAGTCCGGTTTTCTATTTTCCAAGCACAGTGGTATAATTGTAGCTCTAATTTATGGCATACTTTGTAGGATCACTGATTAATTATACAGACCTCCTGATGTTTTGTACTCTTTTCAACTTTGTTTCCCTCTGCTATTTGACCACTACAAAGCAAATATCCCTAAATCACTTATTATTCAGATTAACACATTTTAAAAAATGAATTTACTATTCATATCCATTTTTTCATCTATCATTCTAACTCATAAATGTTATTAATAATTCTTCTCCATATTCTTGGACTGAGCTCATACATGTACACATACACACAAACACACACTGACTTATTTGCTCCCAGGCACACAATCAAGAAAAAGCTTCTAGTAAAATTCTTTATCTGAATTTTACCATCTCCCCAAGGCAAAGATGTCTAACAATTCTGCCTGAGATCTTGGACACACAGATAACACAAAAAAGCATTCTCTGTTGGGGTTAGCATTAGCCAATCTAATTTTTTTCAATGATTAGAGATATCAATTTGAATAATTTGCTACTGTGAGTGCTTTAAAAATAATTATAATACCTTTGGCTTGTTGCTTGAGATTATCAGTATTTTCAGGACTTCTATATTCCTTTCATCATTAAAGTTTAACATTTATGCAAAAGCGTCCTTTACCAAAGTTTCCAAGAATTATTGTGTGCTTATCATTAGAGGAAGAAAACTCTTTTGTACATATTCAGTTCAAGTATGTTCAAATATTATCCTGTCCTTCACTTTAAGTAGGTCAGATTCACAATGATCTGTTCTTCTCAGAACCCACCCCTGCAATATCCTTATCAAACTCCCCTTAACACTGGCATATCTAAATTATATCTTCTGTCAGTCCCCAAGACACCTTTAATTGTAGGGGCTTCCTGCTCCTTTCTTAAGCTCTTCACTTTTTCTGTCATCAGCTTCCCCTTGGAATCAGGAAAAGGTCCTTGCAGATTTGGGCTATTAAGTAGAAGCAGACCCATATATCAATTCCTTAAATGTTCTGTCATCATGAGAATTATTTATTGGAACCCATTAACTGTGTGACTTTCCAGTTCTTTTTAGGTGGTTTGTCTGAAAAGAATAAAGACTCTTCCTTGAAAAGAAATAGCTTTCTTGTCCAGCCTGGGAGGAAAAAAATAGTACAACCTACCAGGTTCCTGTGTATATTTTTCACATGGCACTTGGTTGAGTATTTGTTGAGAGAAAAGAAGATTTAGGCAAAGACTAAGGTTGCTCATGGAAGTTTCTCCATTCTAGACCTGAAAGTGCAGAGTACATACAAATAATTTCCCTGGAAAAGAGGATACCACAATATTAACTTTAGCACATAGAGTCCTTTTATGGGGCTTTATAGAAAATGGTAATATAGCTCACATAGTTCGATGACTAAAACTTTTATGGCATCTCTTTTTACTCCAGGACACTGATATCTCTAGTTTTATCACATGAAGGTCTGTGAACTATCAAAAAAAAAAATGTATATACTTGTGTTTGTGGTGGAGAGGGAGCTGGGGAGAGAATGTTACATTTTGTTTCCAGTTCTTAAAGAGACTTCTGCTGCTGCTAAGTCACTTCAGTCGTGTCTGACTCTGTGCGACCCCATAGATGGCAGCCCACCAGGCTCCCCCATCCCTGGGATTCTCCAGGCAAGAACACTGGAGTGGGTTGCCATTTCCTTCTCCAATGCATGAAAGTGAAAAGTGAAAGTGAAGTCACTCAGTCGTGTCTGACTCTTAATGACCCCATGGACTGCAGCCTCCCAGGCTCCTCTGTCCATGGGATTTTCCAGGCAAGAGTACTGGAGTGGGTTGCCATTGCCTTCTCCCCACCAGAAAAAGGTTAGAAATCAAGGTTTTAATCCAAGAGATTGTCCCTAGTGTCTAAAATTCTCAAGACTAAATGAATTTTAATCCAATTATCATGTGTTCTGTCTATTTCTTTGTACATAAAAGAGTGCATGAAATAATAAGCAGACAGAAAAAAGTGTAAGACTTTGGGCCCTGCTTTCTAGAAATTCTTTGGATAGATGGGGTAATGGGTTATTGAGGCAGTACATGACAAATGCCACGTTCGTATCAAAAAGTCATGAATATGCAGTATTGGGACATTCCCCACACAGGTTGATGGCCTACTTGGTCAAAATATTGTAAGAGGAACGTGATCCTGGGAACCTGGTTGAAATAGATGTATGTTTCACCAAGTGTAAAACTCACCCCTCTCCAAGGACTCTGCCTTAGCTGTTACACAGTATGTGGACACTGAATGCCAGTGAATCGCATGCTTCTCTTTCACTCCTGAGTCTGTCAAGGAGAAAGTCAGTCTGGTCCTACTGTGTCTTAACACTTGAAATCCTGGTTCATACCTCTTTTGCCAAAGAAGAAGCAGGCCATCAGCTCAGTATCCTGGCAGATAAGCAAACCCAGCTGGCACGTGATAACTTAGGTATGTTTTTATCACGTTTATTTTTATGGTTAACATCTATTGATGACAGTGATAGTGGCTTCTATTTATAGTAGTGATATAGAGCTTGCCTTATTTAATTACTTTCATTTTAAACTTTGAGCCTTTTAAAGAAAATATTGTGACTATTAATTACAATAATGATACAGAAAATAATAATAGTAAAAGTGATCATTGCGGCTAACATTATTAGGTGTTTACAATGCAACACCACAGTTATAAATGTTCCATGGTTATTTTTACATTTAGCCTTCTCACAAATCTTATAAAATGGAGATACAGTAGTTGTTTTATTTTAATTTTCATTTGTACTTTATTTGGCTACACCAGGTCTTAGCTGCAGCACATGGGAATCTTTACTTGCAATCTTCAAACTCTTACTTGCAGCATGTAGAATCTAGTTTCCTGACCAGGGATCAAACCTGGGCCCCTGCATTGGGGAATGGAATCTTAGCCACTGGACCACCAGGAAAGTCCATGTTTATTATTATTTTAGAGATGGCAGACTGGAGCCCAGAGAAGCTAAGAGACTGTCCCAAGTCACGTGTCTAATATATGTCGGGGCAAGGATTCAAGCCATCTGCTGATACATATGAAACTGGGAGCATGCCAGGGAGTTTGGGAAAGTGTGGATTATATGACCATGATGGTGATCCAGTTAGGAGCGGATGTCCTTCTGCAGGAGGCGGAAATAGACGCTGCTGGTGTGCAGGGCAAGTGGTGGTGTGAGAATTTTAGCTGGGCCCTGACAGAGGTGTTCTATTGTGGTTTTTGCAGGAACTAGGAAACTCCACTTTGATTTCTTCTCTTAGCAATATTACAGGGACCTAGGGTGGGGGTTTGAAACACATAAACCATGATCCTGCAATTCCCAAAGAGTTGAAAATTGGGTACATAATCAAATTAAAACATTTTTTTTCCAGCATAGCCAGTATAGCTCTTTGTGTTGTAAAAGCCTCCTCTCCTTACCAAATATCATCATCTATACAGTGAGCCTCCCTTTCTAATTAATAATTAACATTGTCTTCCAGGCATTTTAGTCACTTCAAGGTAAAGGAATCTTCTGTGATTACATCTTCATTATTTTTGTAAGATTTCTTCTTTTTTGTTTCTGCTTTAAGAGAATAATTTAAACACAAATTTCTCAATATTAGAAAAAGGAATTTCAGCAAGTAAAATCCAAAAAAAAGTATTTAACTATAATCAAAGATCTAATGGCAGGTTTAAGGAAAACCCCTCACATGGGGTAATGATGTTTTTTGTGTCTTATTTTGTTTCTTTCCTGAGCTCTCCAGCACCACAGAATGGCTTGGTAGAGACTGCAGACTTGGTAATGAGATCTGAATTAGAAAACCCACTCCTTCCTTTACTAATTACATTAACCTTGGACATTTAATTTATTTCTCTGGATTTCGTTTTTTCTCAACTGAAAAATTGGAATAATAATGCTTCTTGGGATTGTCATGCAGATTAAATGTGATGTATTAATACAAGCATCCAGCAGCACCCAATAGTATGTTGTAGGTGCTTTCTCCTCCTTGTCCTGCCCAGCACTCAACTGAGTATGTATTTAAAGACATTCCTCTGGGTCTTTTTGTCTGTTTCTATACATATCTTCTCTTTTATTTCCAATTATTTCTAAAGACAGCTATCAGTCACTTAGTTCATTTCAGTCACTCAGTCGTCTCCGACTCTTTGCGACCCCATGAATCACAGCCCGCCAGGCCTCCCTGTCCATCACCATCTCCCAGAGTTCACTCAAACTCATGTCCATCCAGTTGGTAATGCCACCCAGCCGTCTCATCCTCTGTCGTCCCCTTCTCCTCCTGCCCCCAATCCCTCCCAGCATCAGAGTCTTTTCCAATGAGTCAACTCTTCCCATGAGGTGGCCAAAGTACTGGAGTTTCAGTTTTAGCATCATTCCTTCCAAAGAACACCCAGGGCTGATCTTTAGAATGGACTGGTTGGGTCTCCTTGCAGTCCAAGGGACTCTCAAGAGTCTTCTCCAACACCACAGTTCAAAAGCATCAATTCTTCGGTGCTAGGTTGGTCATAACTTTCCTTCCAAGGAGTAAGCGTCTTTTAATTTCATGGATGCAGTCACCATCTGCAGTGATTTTGTAGCCCCCCAAAATAAAGTCTGACACTATTTCCACTGTTTCCCCATCTATTTGCCATGAAGTGATGGGACCAAACGCCATGATCTTAGTTTTCTGAATGTTGAGCTTAAAACTTGGCTATTAAACTATTCTAATGTCCTAAGAAGTTGTTGTATAAAGCTTCCTGCGTGCCTTGTAGTTTAATAATACATTTTTCTCATTATAAAATTAACATTACTTATTATGAGGCTTTGATTAAAATATATAGAAGTATAGAAAATAAAATATTATATTACCTTGCTGTCGCCACCTCATTTATCTTCCTAGTGCCTTATCAGAGAAGGCGATGGCACCCCACTCCAGTACTCACTGGAAAATCCCATGGACAGAGGAGCCTGGTGGGCTGCAGTCCATGGGGTTGCTAAGAGTCAGACATGACTGAGCAACTTCACTTTCACTTTTCACTTTCCTGCATTGGAGAAGGAAATGGCAACCCACTCCAGTGTTCTTGCCTGGAGAATCCCAGAGGATTCTCCAGGGACGGGGGAGCCTGGTGGGCTGCTGTCTATAGGGTCACACAGAGTCAGACACGACTGAAGCGAATGAGGAGCAGCAGTGCCTTATAGGTTTATTTGAAAGTATCTCAGGTCACAGAAAAGTGGAAGAAAGGAATTCTAAGTTTTATATTAATAGAGACACAGAGAAGTCCTGCCTCAAGGAAAGTTAGCAATTTAAGAAACAAATTTTCAATAAAACATGTCCTTAATTTATTTCTTTCTTCACAAGACATGGTATTTTTAGTGTTATTTGTAATATAAAATTGCAAAGTTTTACCTGCTCAAGAAATATATTTCCCACGTTCATTCAAGCACCATGTCACAAAGAATGATCAAAATGAACTTTATGATATTAAATACTCATCTTGCCCTGGGCAGTAGTTCCTTCCAGGTTATTTTATGAAGCTTTGAAAACTGTTGTTCAGAGAAAGTTAGACCCAGATCAAACCAGGTTAAACAAACATGATTTTATTTTCTCTTCCAAGCGCTGCTGCAGGCAAGGGCGACAGGCTCTGAACTGCTGGTTGTTCTGCAGGCAGAAATACACAGGTTGTTCAGGGGTTTATTAAACTCGAATCTGATGACAGAAAGCAAATTACCTCTAAGGGAACTTTATCACCAGGGTGTCTGTGCAATATCACAATGTCTATTGCTGCCTTGGACACTACACGGAAAGATCAGTGACAGGTTGGCCTGAAATCACCCTTAGACTAAGTCTCTTCCCGCTGACCTTCACTTAAATTTGTCATCCAAAACATACTTCTTTCTTAAGATGGGAAGCAAAGCCATCTTCTACAGCTAATCACTGACACTTTATAAGAAGCTTTATATTACTATGAAACAGTATTTATACAAATCAGGAGAATTCACTCTTCCCCAGTCAGGCTGAGAATTTCTATGTATCTCTTGAAATTTATAATATCAAGCAAACTTCAGTTAAAGTTGTATTAGAGTTCTCCAGAAAAACAGAACTGAGAGGGTATATAATAGAAGATTTATTATAGGAATTGGCTCACATGTTTATGGAGGCAGGAGATCCCATGGTCTGCTGTTTGCAAGCTGGAGAACCAGGAGAGCTGGTGGTGATGTGCAGAGTGAGTTCCAAGGCCTAGAGATGAGGGGAGTCAATGGTATAAATCACAGTCTGAGTCTTAAAGTCCAAAAAGCAGGAGCACTAATGTCTAAGGTCAGGAGAACAGGGTTGTCCCACTTCACATAGAGAATCAATTCTGCTTTCCTCTGCCTTTTTGTTCCCTCAGCCCTCAGGGGATTGGATAATGGCCATCCATAGGGGTGAAGGCAACCTTCATTCTGTCTGCTGACTCAGATTCTAATGTTTCCCAGAAACACCCTTCCATACACGCTCAGAAATAATGTTTTACCAGCCGTCTTAATATCCCTTAGCCCAGTCAAACTGACACATAAAATTAACCATCACAAAAGTTAAAATATCTTTTGACTTTTATTAGATAGTCAGGTTCAAACTCACCAAGTCCTAATTTTTTTTTTTCCCTTCAAAACAAAGTTTTGGTGCTTTTAGCTGATGTCTGCGGCACACCGATGCCAGTTAACCTGCCAGGCTTTTCCTGTTTCTAAGCTGGCACAAATTCAGGGACAGCTCTGAGCCCATATGTCTTCAGCTCTGTTGGTCACAGGCTGATTCTGCTGTTGATTGGTTGAATATACAAATCTTTGTCTCTTCCTGGCCACCTCTCCACTCCCTCAAAGTTTTAACTACTTCGTGAGTGTTGTATTTTAAAACTCTTTTGTATTGCTATTGCCTCAAAGGCAAGTAAAGGTAAGGCCTTTCTACAGAAATTCCAGTTCTATGCAGAACTACTTGGAAAGCCACAGGGCACCATTTTGGTAGAGATCCCCTCTACCTAATTTTGACCATAATTTTAATATCAAAATTAATGTTAATTAATTGTCTAGACAACAAAGAAAGGATAGACCGGAAGAGCTACTTGATTCCAACAAATAAACCTGGTTAACTAAAGAAGAAATTGAAATCGCAGTTCAGTCTTAATTTTTGTTTTCCTGTTGGACTTTTACATATTATTCATTACCACATCAAGCTGTCCTTCAGACTCCACTTTTGGTTATTAGTTTACTACCTTTGTTGTTGTGTTCATTCGCTAAGTAGTGTCCAACTCTTTTCAACCCCAAGGAGTTTACCTTGTGGGTATTTAGGGAAGAGAACTACAGATAGAGTCAGCAATCCATGCAAGAGTTTAATATATGACATGCTGAGTATTTCTAGAAACAGGAAAGTTAGCCTGGTTGGATACGGAAGAGTTATGAGAAAATAGTAGGTGAGAGCCAAGAAGTAATGTGGACATGGATGTAGCAGAAAATGAAGGCCTTGTGTATTGCTGAGAATATTTACTTCTCTTGCTTTGAATGCCCTCAGGGGAGCCATAGTATGGTTTGATCAGAAAAGTGATGTAATCTGCCTTTTTTTTTTTTTAAGGAGCTGGCTGGATGTTGTGTTGTGGATTGATTGTAAAGGTGCAGGTGAGCAGAGGCCCCAGTAAGAAGTTAATGCTCTAATCAGGGAAGGGATGTCATTGGCTGACTCCAGGGTGGTAGCAGAGGTTATTGATGTTAAGTTGCTAAGTGGTGTCTGACTTTGTGACCCCATGGACTGCAGCATGACAGGCTTCCCTGTTCTTCACTGTCTCCCAGAGTTTGCTCAAACTCATGTCCATTGAGTCAGTGATGCCATCCAACCATCAAATAAAGAGCAGTAATTTCAAGTCTCTGTTAACTACCATTGGGAAGAAGGGCCAGGCCATGGAGAAGGGAAGTGGATGCACTGGGGACTACGTGTGATGGTTCTGTGCCCAGAGGAGCAAGTCTACCCCCCACGTCACCCCTGCTTCCCATCCTCTGATGGCTACAGGGTAGGCGCTGAAGCCGCTTGCCCTTCCCAGACCAACAACTCTGGTGGGTTTCCGCTCTTGACACTGTCGGTTGAAGAATATCCCTTAAATTCATGTCTACCTGAAGTTAAAATGAAGTCATACAGGTGTAGGATGGACCCTAATCCAGTGACTCATGTCCTTGTAGGAAGAAGGAAATTTGGGTACAGACACATGTGCAGAGAAAAGATGATGTGAGGAGACACACAGGAAGAACCAACCGTGACAGTGGAGTCAGAGATTTAGAGCAATGCATCTGTAAGCCCAGGAGCACGAGGGACTACTGACTGTCACCAGAAATAAGAGAGGCAAGAAGGAGTCTCCTTCAAAGTCTCCAGAAACAACCAGCTCTCCCAGTACCTTGATTTCAGATCTCTGCTCTCAGAGCCGTGGGACAGTCAATGCTTCTGGTTTTTAAGTCACCTGATTCTTGATACTTCGCTATGGCAGTTCTAGAAAATGAACAAAGCCCAATTTCCCCTCATCCTCCCATTGTTCTGTGTGGGATGTTTGGGGTGGGGGAAGTCCAAGAGGTAGAGAAGTGTGATCTTAAGCCTAAAGGCCGGCCCAAGCCCTGTCCCATTGGCTCAGAACAGGGACATGGTTTAAAGTATTCTCCAAAGGCCACAGGAGTGAGGAAGGGGCATGAATTAACTGCTCAGGCCAGGCATGGCGAGAGCAGAAAAGCCCACCACTTACCTAAGTAGTTTCTTCTCCTTCCCTGTGGCCCACTGATGCCCTGAGATGTGTTGCAGGACTCCCCCCATCTTCCCATTTGCCATAATGAGCCAGGAATGGGGTTTTGTATGAAATCACCCAATTATTTGGTTTGAAAGAAAATTCTGTAAGTCTTATTTGTTTTTCTGCCTCAGGGACTGTCCTACAGAATGAAATAAGTCGGAAGGAGAAAAGCAAATATCATATATTAATGCATATATGCGAAATCTAGAAAAATGGTACCGATGGGCATATTTGCCAAGCAGAAAAAGAGACACAGATGCAGAGAATAAACGTGTGGACACCGGGGGGAGGAAGGGAGAGTAGGATGAATTGGAAAATTGGGATTGACATATACACGCTGCAATATATAAAACATAACTGATGAAAGCCTACTATATAGCACTGGGAACTGTACTTAATGCTATGTATGGACCTAAATGGGAAGGGGATTCAAAAAAGAGGGGGTGCAGGTATACGTGTAGCTCATTGACTTTGCTGTCCAGCAGAAACTAACACAACACTGTAAAACAATAATGCTCCAATAAAAGCTAAAAAAAAGAAAGAGAAAATTCTGTGCTGACTGAAGCAAACAGGCTTGTGGCTAGGCAGTTCTTTCTCACTTTAGGGCACACTTGTGGTTCCTGGGATCAGGGGTCCTGTGATAGCTCCACCATCCTGTCAGTTTGCTTGAGCTAAGATGTACAATACTTCTGTTAAAGTTTTATAATATATTTCAGCCCCCCAGGAGTGTTCACTCCCCTTGTAATGTGTAAGCCTATTCTTTTGTGCTGGGGCTTTCAACTTCCAAACATGTTTTCTGGAACTCCTCACGTATGAAAGAAAGAAGAAACCTCCTCTGACTCTCTGAATTTTTTTTTTTTTTAACTATGTGTGATTTTTAAGTGAGTTATGTTATCCCTGGTCTAACAATATGAAAGATAATATTTAATTTAACTGAACAGTTTGATACTTCCCTTGTTGAAAGGAAGTTATTAATTCATAATTCCTCCCTTTGCAGAAGGGGAGAATTTATACTTTCGTGGGATTGACTTTTAAGGGAAGTGTTTTCTTACGACTCAGGGGCAGGTGAGGACATGCTGCCTGTGTCCCCAGCAGTCGGGCTTCCGTGGAGAACAACCCAGAAAATCATAGGTGGCCATTTTGGAATAACCCTCCTCTGTACGGTGATAGAATATTGTGGAGTTGGCAGCTTTTGTCATCTGTTACCAGAGCCCCAAAAAAGAAAAGATCAGCATCTTTAAAGGTCCAGTGTCCCCAGACTGGTTTTGATTTATAGGACTGACAAGGTCAGCTCTTCAGTGGCTATAATCCAGAGCCTCATATTGAGAAAGAGAAATTCAATTTGTCTCATAATTCCAGATACGCTCTCATACCCTATGGATCTGCAGTCTCCAAATGACACTGGGGGAACAGCTGCTTCTCTATGCGATAGGTAATTTACTGTGTTGTGAATTAGATGACCTCATCTCATATAGAGAAAATTAAGTCCTGTGTCATACCTTTATTTTTTACTACTTGCTGCTTTATCATCTTTGACTTTTCTCTGATACTATCAATGTTTTAAAAAGAGCCTATAGGTCGGTCAAGGCTAAACCTTCTGTTCTAAGCCAGAAGCAGATTTACATTTTCAATTTTTTTTTAAATCTAACTCCATCACTATGTATGAATATTAGGAGGAGCTCAAAGTTCAATCTCAAGCTAATAACTACAGGTCAGTCAGTAGTCTGAAATGGGGGAATTAAAATGAAGTGGGAACTTTGAAACCTGTTTGAGAAACAAATGTGGAAATAAAACTATTTTTAGACTAGAATGAGGCACTTTATTAATGGAACAAACATGAATGTAGAAATATTCACTGAAAAATAGGTTGGTATAGGATCCACATGGAAGGGAAGCAAGTATCTAAATATTAGTTGTTCATTTTGCTAAGTTGTATCTGATTCTTTGTGACCCCATGGACTGTAGCACACTAGGCTTCCTTGTCCTTCACTATCTCCCAGAGTTTGCTCAAACTCATGTCAGTTGAGTCGGTGACATCATCCATCCATCTCATCCTCTGCTGTCCCCTTATCCTCCTGCCCTCCATCTTTGCCAGCATCAGGGTCTTTTCCAGTGAGTCAGCTCTTTGCATCAGGTGGCCACAGTATTGGAGCTTCATCTTCAACATCAGTCCTTCCAATGAATAGTCAGGGTTGATTTCCTTTAGGATTGACTTGTTTGATGTCCTTGCAGTCCAGGGAGATCAAAGCAGTCAATTTCTAGCTATGTAATCATTATTTCTAGCTATATAGTCATCTAAGGTCCCCCTGATTGGACTTCCCTGGTGGTCCAGTGGTTAAGACTCTGTACTTCCAATATAGGGGACACAGATTTGATCCCTGCTGGGGGGACTGAGATCCCTCGTGACACATGGTGTGGCCAAAAATTTTTTAAAAAATATAGAGTCCTCCTGATCTGTAGAGGTTTTGGTATGCAGGAGGTTTACAATAGATATTTATGAGTCTGGTTTTTCATCCCCTTCCAGGACTGTTTGTTGTCATCTGTATCCTTCATTAAGCATAGTAGTATGTTGCTGGACTTCAGAGGGGTGAAGAATGACTACTCAAGAATGACTTGAGAGTAGCCTTAGCCTTAACAGAGTCCTGTATTAATGTTTGAAACAATGGATCTGTAGGAGGGGACAGAGCTTTAGCTAATAGAACATTTAACAAATGCATGCACTTATGTGGTGCATTTTATGTGTCATGTACTGTTCTGAGCATTGCATATCTTTACTGCAAACCATGAATATAGTTACTTTTATTATTCCGTTATCTCAAATAAAAATTTGGGTTCAGAAGAACTAACTTACCCAAAGTCACACAGTGCATAACTGGTACAAGCCTGATTTGAGTCTAGACAACTTAGTTCCAGAACATATGTTTTTATTCACTACACTGCATTGCTCACATAAGGAAGTGGTTGAATTTCCCAAAAGAGCAGTTCTTCCAATTTCATATTGAACCTGCAATTGGATTATCCCTAGGAAGAATGAGCAGTCCCAGAAGTATGATGAGATTTAATGACAGGTACTAAAAATTACAAATTCTACAAATTCCCCCCCTCCCTGACCTTCTCCATTGTCTGGAACTCTAGCATTAGAGGCTTAGGTCTCTACTCAACCCTTTGTGGAAAACAATGGAAGGATTAAAATTAAACTGGTGTCAGGAGATGAACTCTTAAAGATGGACAGTATTGTTCTTTGAAAAATTACTTTCTCATTTCATAAGGCTTCTAGAAAATTGGACAGGGATGTTTTGAGAATAAAGGGAAAGCAGGAGCCTTGGGAGAGAAATGAAGAACCAGCTGGGTCCTACAGCTGAGTAGCAACTATATGTTAAATACCTTTTGTGCAATGAAATATCAAAATTAGGAATGTCAGGATGCAAGTGATGCTCAGAAAAACATTTGTACAGCTTTTTACAGTTAAAAGAAACTCTCACATATCTGATCTATTGTAGCAGATAACCATCATAATATCCTAGGTAATTAAAAAAATAAAGACTGATGGAGACCATTGGCTCTTAGCTGGAGGTGGATGTGTCCAGAGATTATTTGGGAGATATTTTTGATTGCCATGATTTGGGAGGACAGGCATAGCCAATGAAGTACAGGGACAAGGATGCCCTTAAATATCCTCCCCGTGACAAAGACTTCTGTGGTGCAGAACATCAGTAGTGTTGAGGTCGAGAAACCTTGTCTTGGAGCGTAAGTATTTTGGTCAGGTCATATACCTCGCAAGTATCAGGGTCAAAGCTAGAATCCAGGACATCTGATGGCAAATCCTTTATTTGTTTCCTTATTTATATCCTTTGGCATTATACAGTATGCAGTGCAATGCAAGCCTTTTAGATCTGGAGAATTTTAAAAGTATAAATTATTAGTAGCCCTTTAGTGCTTCAGAAGAGTCAGATCACCCCTCCAAGTGTTTAATACATCCTAGGCCTATGGAGGAGAAGGGAGCGACAGACGATGAGATGATTGGAAGGCATCACCAACTCAAGGGACATGAGTTTGCACAAACTCTAGAAGATGGTGAAGAACAGGGAAGCCTGGTGTGCTGCAGTCCATGGGATCGCAAAGAGCTGAACACAACTTGCAGCTGAACAACAACAAAGGCCTGTATTACTCTATGGAAGATGATTCCACATCCAAAACACAAATGTCGCCTTCTTTACTGAGTTCTAGTATGCCAGCATTTCACAATTTCCAGCCAATTATTTTGTAAATGGGAACATGATTAATTACTTTAATGCTATTTTTGTGATTATTGAGGTAATTAGGATTTGATCACCACTCTATTTTTGTGACTATTTACATCTGCTCTTTGGCTAATAGGGTATCATATGTTTTTTATTGAGCAAACAGTTATATGTGTATCTATGGTGTAAATGAACAAAGGGCCTTCTTGTCTGTATCCTGTACATTGATTTGGGATGACCCAGGTCATTTGTACATTGACTTCAGATTGTCTGATGTGACAGTGGATTGCATGAAGCAGGCTGATTTAATTACTATTTTAAGTATATTAAGATAACTGTGTTCCATTTTCCCCATCTGTACCAATTATTAAATAACAACAATTTTAAAGATAAAAGAGAATTACTTTTTTTGTTACCCCTAATAAATACCAAGGATCTCTCTGACCCTCTTACATAATTTTGCTGCCATCCTATAAGATTGGTATTATGAGCTCTATTTTATAGATGAGGATGCTAAAACTTAACAAGTTAAGCAAATTACCTTGGGTCACACAGCCAGAACTGATGGATCTGGAATTTGATTAGCCATCCTCTGATGCCAGCATCCTTGGTAGAGTTCTCAAACCTTCACACCATGTCCTCAGCCTGAATCTTAGAACCTGGAATGGGTCATCAAGAAGGTGGTCACCTCTCCATTCCTAAGCACCTTCATGAAAAATATACCACATTTGCAACCCAGTGTAACTAAATCTCATGATTTTAAAATGTTTAGCCAGAAGTTCTATTAAAGCTGTGTTCATCCTAGTTCTTTTCTGTAGGACTCTGTTAAGGCTGGTACTGGTGCCAAGTGCTTTAGCCATTCTGAATTCCAATAACGGTATTGATTTTTTTTTTTTTTTTTTTTTTTTTTTTTGCATTTTTTACACAAACGTTGGTTTCTCTGTTAAATATTCCCTTTAAATACAAGGAATGAATTCTATATCATCATAAAGATGAATTAAAAACGAAAGCCCTCTAGTATAGTGTGCATAATCACTGTGTACTTGGTTACTACTGGTGTTTACTGTTTAACATCAAAAACAAATACACATTATTTGAAAATCATGCTACTGGATTTTTACCTCTTCCTCTGTGACCAGTTCGCTCGATCACTTAAGAGATGCTTACAGGGCATCTATTATGTACTAGATCCAGGAGATTAAGTCCTAAAACAGAGTCCCTGCATTCAGGGAAGCTAATGTTCCATCTGATAGGAGGGTTAGAAGGTAAAGAAAACTTCTGGATTGAGTTGAATGGGAAGAAATAAAGTGGCCGCAGAAACGAGATTAACAGGAAAAGGGAAATCCATTTAGAAATGTAAGCCAGGGAAAGTCTATAAGGAACAACTATTCACAAGTTGAGGTCCCAGGAGAGTGTGAAGGTGATAGCTGTGTCCTGATGTCAAGGCAGACAGAGAGCAAATATTACAGAAAAGTCCCGAGGCAGGAAGGGGGTCAGATGCTTTAGGAACCTGCAGAAGACCTGTGTGTCTAGACCTCACTGAAGGATAGAAAGATTAAGATGAAATGAGAAGGGCAAAGTCAGGAGAAGAGCAAAGGCCAGATTTCTCAGGCTATTATAGGTTCTGGGAAAGAATTTGTTCTGAGTGCAAAGTGGAGCTGAAGAAGGATCTGTAAGCCTGAGGGGTGACGTAATTTGTATTTTAAAAGATCGCCTGGCCACAGATTGAAGGATGCACTTGAGAGGCAGGAGTAGAAATAGCCAGATCATTTAAGAGGCTGTTGTGGTAGATTGGGTGAGAAAGGGGGAGCCAAGGAGATAGACAGGAGTGGGTAGATTTGAAAGATGCAGTAAATATTCAACAGACATTTACCTTGAATAAGCCATCTGTGTACATTTCTTATTTCTCCAACTATCCTCTAAGGCAAGCTGTATGCCTTGTTCATCTGCATACCCTTCCCTTCTGCTATAGTCATGTTGCAAACAGGCTTCCCTCCAGTCCCCCTGTTCCAGTTTTGTGTCTGTCAGTGGAAGTGCTTCCTTCCCACCTGGTGGTAGATATTTGTGCCTAATCGTGGGCCCTGAGATGCGCCATCCACATTTACTATTCTGCCAAAGTCATACCATGTTGTGGAATATTTTAATTTTTTTGAGTTCAGCTCTTGCATCTCATTAAAAGTGTATTGTCTGACATATTTCAGGAAGAAATAAGCTTAATAATAACTCATTTAATTTAAGCCTCTCAAGAAGGAAGAAAACATTTTCAGTGAAAATGCATAAAGTGGCCCATCAAGGATTTTTCTTTCTTATTCTTCAGCAGTTTAATGATGAATGGTAATCTACAATAAGCTTTCCTTTTGGATAATGTGGTTATAGCTGCCAAAGAGAGAGAATGGTTACATCCTGTCTCATATTTCTAGCAGTTATCCCAGCAGAACGTTGAAACCATATTAGCAATTAAAATAATATAATTACTAAATAAATCACACATCCTAATTATATTTATCAGTATGTAGGTAAATATCATAAATAAAGATGAGGCTGTCAAGTGATGTAACCATGATTTAATAGTTTGAAAGTGACAGGATGATAGAAATATTTTTCAGTTGGTCATATGAAGTAAACTTACCATTTGGGGTTTATCTGCTTTAATTTCAGAATTACCATTTCCGAAGATGGAAGCCTCAGAATCATCAATGTGACTAAATCAGATGCTGGAAGTTACACCTGCATAGCCACTAACCATTTTGGAACTGCAAGCAGTACTGGAAACCTTGTAGTAAAAGGTAATGACTAACCCAGAGAACCAGTGAAGGCAATGGCACCCCACTCCAGTACTCTTGCCTGGAAAATCCCATGGGCGGAGAAGCCTGGTAGGCTGCAGTCCATGGGGTCGCTAAGAGTCGGACACGACTGAGCGACTTCACTTTCCCTTTTCACTTTCATGCATTGGAGCAGGAAATGGCAACCTACTCCAGTGTTCTTGCCTGGGAGAATCCGAGGGACAGGGGAGCCTGGTGGGCTTCCGTCTATGGGGTCCCACAGAGTCAGACACGACTGAAGCGACTTAGCAGCAACCCAGAGAACACGTAGATTGATATATGTGTTGCTATTTCAAGTAATGTCACCTATTGAAGTGGCATCCTTCATATTAATATGTACAGATATCACTGTGTTGCTAAATTAATTCATCAAGGCAAAAATGGTATGATTAACAATTCTTAGAGAACTGTCGGTCTTGAATATGACAGAAAGGCTATCTTATTTCAGAATCCTCCAATACAATTTTAAGAATCACTGCCATTGTATCTGTTATAGTATTCTAACTAATGTTATCTTCAATCCTTTAATTAAATTTCTTCAAGTCTCTATAGATTTGAAATTCATGTCTAGGAACACCATGCTAGCAAATTAAAAACCCATGGCTCAAATACTATTTTTAGCTAACATTGTTTAAACAGTGACATTGGAGATTTTTAAAAGAGCTGCCTTGGTTATTCAGAGACGTGGATATGGATTATTGTACTCATAAAGGGTTTTGACCACCTCTGCGCTTTGCTTCAGTCACCCAGCCAACCCTGCCAGTTTTAAGTAAATAAAATTTTCCACATTCCTTCACCTGGGTGCTTTATAGTAGATGACAGAACACCAGTTTGATGGGATGTGCTGAAAGTACCAAGTAAGAATTGTGAAGATGAGGTTTTAATTTACATTTCATTTGCGTTTCTGTCACTTTGTATCTGGCTGCCAAATCAAAGAATTTTTGAATTGAAGGGATCTTGGCCATGATCTGACTGAGGAAGATAAAGCTCAGGTTGGCGAGTTTCTCAAGGTCACCAATAGCAGATGTGAACCCTGGAATCCTGCTTTTGCATTCTTGCTGGTTCTTTCTACTGTGCCAGGAAACCTTACTCATTTTTCCTGTTTCTCTATAATAGATATAGATGTGTTACAGTGTATTTATTATTTCTCCCTTGCCCAGTAACTCCCTCTGTGAAATAAGATAACCTAAGGCAAAGAAAAATATCCCAAAAAGGTTCTGGCTGCCAAATCAAAGAATTTTTGAATTGAAGGGATCTTGGCCATGATCTGACTGAGGAAGATAAAGCTCAGGTTGGCGAGTTTCTCAAGGTCACCAATAGCAGATGTGAACCCTGGAATCCTGCTTTTGCATTCTTGCTGGTTCTTTCTACTGTGCCAGGAAATTTTACTCATTTTTTCCTGTTTCTCCATAATAGATATAGATGTGTTACAGTGTATTTATTATTTCTCCCTTGCCCATTTGTAACTCCCTCTGTGAAATAAGATAACCTAAGGCAAAGAAAAATATCCCAAAAAGAATATTTGCCTCTGTTTTAACAAAGAAAGCTAAAAATTATCTAATTACATATTTTGGAATCATTAGAAATTTGAAAAGTACTGCTATTTAGGGAAGCCTTTTTATCATAAACATACTTGTCTATGTAGATAGAAAACTGTAAGTCCAAGAGTCAGACATAAATCTGTATTTATATTCACTCAACTATTTCAATCTATTAATTATTCATTCGGAGCAATAGCATAGGTATTTGACTGACTGTGTGTTCACTCTGTGTTATAGGGCAAAGAAAAAAGTTTAGATAATACTGGCATAGCAAAATTTCAGCTAGTGTTTTCGCTAATGTATAGCTTTCTCAATTACAAAGGAAAATTAGTGATGAACTAGAACCAGGAGGAACCCCAAGGTTTCAGAGATGATTAATAGCATAGCTAAGACCTGATTAGCTGTGAAGTAAGATAGCCTAAGGCAAATAAAAATATCCCAGAAAGAATGTTTGCCTCTATTTTAATTTAATGAACAAAGCTAAAAATTACCTAATTATATATTTTGGAATCATTAGAAGTTTGAAAAGTACTGTCATTTAGGGAAGCCTTTTTATCATAAACATACTTGTCTATGTAGATAGAAAATTGTAAGTCCAAGAGTCAGACATAAATCTGTATTTATATTCACTCAACTATTTCAATCTATTAATTATTCATTCGGAGCAATAGCATAGGTATGTGACTGACTGTGTGTTCACTCTGTGTTATAGGGCAAAGAAAAAAAGTTTAGATAATACTGGCATAGCAAAATTTCAGCTAGTGTCTTCGCTAATGTATAGCTTTCTCAATTACAAAGGAAAGTTAGTGCTGAACTAGAACCAGGAGGAACCCCAAGGTTTCAGAGATGATTAATAGCATAGCTAAGACCTGATTAGCTGTGAAGTAAGATAGCCTAAGGCAAATAAAAATATCCCAGAAAGAATGTTTGCCTCTATTTTAATTTAATGAACAAAGCTAAAAATTACCTAATTATATATTTTGGAATCATTAGAAGTTTGAAAAGTACTGTCATTTAGGGAAGCCTTTTTATCATAAACATACTTGTCTGTGCAGATAGAAAACTGTTAAGTCCAAGAATCAGACATAAGTCTGTGTTTACCTAAGCACAGGTGCCATATATATGCTCTATATATTGTTAAAACTGGGCTTTTTTTCACATGTAGAAATAAGTTATGCCCTGTGTTTGGTTGGCATCCATCCTATAAGCCTTGACTTCTTCAGCTCTCAAAATAGTTGGCAGAAGTTCCTCTCTTTCCCATTAGAGTTCCTCTCTTTCCCATTAGAGTTCCTCTTCCAGCAGTACCCTGCCAGTCCCAAGGTAAAACCATTCACAGGCATGCAGAGACTGCCCTGCTGCTCCGCTTATACTGAATTATGGGGCAAAGCTTAGCGATACACCAATGATAAGATACGCCACAATTGCCTCCTTACTTGGGTGGATATAAATGTTGCTGAGTAGTAACTTCTACCTATGTTAAGAAACTTAACACTTCATTTCTTGCCTTCCAGTTAACATGTTAAACAGTGATTTCCCCATGTATGGTATAAAAGATCATTTTAGACAATTCAGAGTTAATATTTTTTGTTTACTTTTACTAACTATATATATATATCTTTCCACATGTATTAGGAAAATGTTACTTTTTCATTAATGGCAGTGATTTTTAATAAAACTCCTTTTAAAATATATTTATATTTCTAAAGAAATATTGTTTGTATTATTATAAAAGGATGTGCAAAAGGTTGTGAAGGTGGTACACAAAGATTGGAAGGTGTGATTAATGCCAGTTTTCCATTTCCATATTAAAACATAAGAGAGTTTTGATGGACTTTAAGGGAAGGATAGAGAGGGACATGTGACAGGGTCAGTACACACCTGCCTGTGCTGGAGACATGTTATGCTGAGGCAAATGAGCACTGAGACTGTGTAATCGATGCAGAAGGAGGAAGGACAGGTCCTGTGGAAAGAGGAAAGCAGAGATCTGGAGGCAGAAACTGTGCGGTCAAAGTAGCATGTTCCCCACCTGACCGTGGGTGAATTCGTTTCTTTCAAAGCAGAGTTCTTTCCAGGCTTGGCTGTGGGTATTCAACTGTAGTCACTTTTCCCAGAGAGGCCGTCTAGTTTTTTGTTTTGTTTTGTTTAAGTATTTATTTATTTTTGGCTGTACCGGGTCTTCGTTGCAGTGCAGGCTTGCTCTAGTTGCAGCGAGTGGGGGCTGTCCTTTTTTGCAGCACACTGGCTCCTCATTGCGGTGGCTTCTCTTGCTGTGGAGCACGGGCTCTAGGCGCATGAGCTCAGCAGTTGCAGCTTACGGGCTCAGTAGTTGTGCCTCATGGGCTTAGTTGCTCCTAGGCATGTGGAATCTTCCCGGACCAGGGATCTAACCCCTGTTCCCCACACTGGCAGGAGGCTCCTCAACCACTGTACCACCAGGGAAATCCCCTCTGATTCCTAATATTTTCTCCCAAGTGAAATGGGGAAAAAAAGAAAATGAGCTTTATTTGGTTAATATGTTCACAGGCATTAACCCTGTGACTTGGGTAAGGTCAGATGTTTCAGAGTATATTTGTTTCCTGTTGCTTGATTCTGAGTCCCATTTGCATTAATGGGAAGTATGCATATGTGTGTGTGTGTGTGTGTGTGTGTGCACGCGCGCGCGCAGAGGGGCACCCAGACTGCCAGGTCGCCGAGAAGGACATTAACATAAACGGAGAAATACAGTTTAGAAATCTGCCTCATAAAGCACGATAAAGGCAGAGAAAACCGTTCTGAACTCCACATGAACTGTGCCAGGTCTTGAATCGCACATCAAAATGCTTGAGCCCTACACCTTTAATGTAAATGTAGCAAAATAGCCTGAAATGTGATGGAGCGCTGTATCTTAATTCAATTTAGAGATCCACAAAGGGACTGATTTATCAGAGAAGTTATGCTCTAACCTTAAAATGTGCTTATATTCGTTTTGATCTCCTCCAGTGTCTGAGATTAAAACACTAAGAAGGTCAGGCATCAGACAACATGTTCTCTAACCTTTTTGCAATAATTCTGTCATTAGCAATGCTTTTAAGATCCAATTCTCTTCCATCCCCCTACACCAGGAGAGAGAGCTGAAGATACTGTCAAGCATAGGGACAGTAAGTAAAGCCAGCAGGGGAGAAGGGGAGAAGGGAATAGATCCACTACAGCAGGTACAGCAGGTTTAAAATAAATCTCTAGCAGACGACCACAAAATGGATAAATATTCAGATTATGCATGAGCAGGCTTCCAAACTGCAAATTTCTGACAGGTGCCCAGGGGGCTCTTGATTATCATCCCATCATCTGAATTTCTAAATTTGACTGATTTTTTTTTTTTAGCTAGTTAGCGTCTATTTGGAATTTTGAGTCGCTGTTTTATTTTAAGCAAGAACGGTTCTCAAGTCAGACCCCTGAATCTTAACAGAAAGCATCATATTTGACCTTTCATGGAAGATGTGCTTTAGCGATTGTGAACATCATTAAGGGCTAGATGGAAGGCAGGCTACATTTCCATGCAGTACTGTACTTACTAATTCATTTTTATCTCTAGAGCAGAGTTAAAGGCATGCCATTTAACTCACATGCATGAGGCAGTGTCTTTATTGTACAGGCTTCCTATGACAGGTATTTTTAAGTAGCAATCCTCAAGAAGAGTGACTTCTCTTTGTCTTGGATGTAGTTCAGCAAGATAACTATGGTAATAGCTACCCTAGATCTTATTGATCACCTCCCAGTCTCAAAATGAAATGCAGGGCTGTAAGCTGTGCTGTTATCTAGCTGAACTGCATCTAAAGTGACCTTGAGTAACTAACTCTCTGGCTCATGGTTCCAGACCATACTTTGAGGACCCCTGAAAGTAAAAGAAAGCGAAAGTGTCAGTCACTTAGTCATGTCCAACTCTTTGTGACCCCATAGACTGTAGCCCACCAGGCTCCTCTGTCTATGGAGTTCTCCAGGCAAGCTACTGGAGTGGGTTGCCATTCCCTTCACCAGGGGATGTTCCCAATCCAGGGATTGAAACTGATTCTCCTGCATTGCAGGCAGATTCTTTACCATCTGAAGCTCTATCCTACGTCAAAGAACTTGCAACATGCTACCAACTAAGTGAAAGTTCAGTGGAATGCTTAATAGAAATGCATATCCCTACTGCCTCATCCTTAACCTAACAAATCTAAATCTTTGATGAGATGTGAAAACCATACATTTTTAATAAACACCCCACTTGATCTTCATACACACCAGAGTCTGAAAAGACTGAATTTTCAGTCACTGGCAAACTATGGCCTATGGGCCAAATTCAGCTAGCCATCTATTTTTGTATAAAACAGTAGCTAAGAATGGCTTCCCTGTGTTTTGCTCATTGAAAAGAAATCAAAAGAATAAGAATACTTTCAGATATGTAGAAATTTTTATGAAGTTCTTATTTCAGTGTACATAAATCAGATTTTAGTGAGATACAGCCATGTCGCTTGTTTACATTATTGATGATGGTTGTGTCTGTACAACAGCAGAGTGGAATAGTCAAGACAGAGACCATGTAATAGCTCACCAGGCTCCTCTGTCCCTGGGATTCTCCAGGCAAGAATACTGGAGTGAGTTACCCTTCCCTTCTCCAGGGGATCTTCCTGATCCAGGGATCGAACCCGCCTCGATTGCATCGCAGGCAGATTCTTTACCATCTGAGCCACGAGGGGAGACCATGTAATGTATAGCTATCCTCAGTTTTGCCTCTTGACCAGCAAAGCCTGAAGTATTTGCTACTCAGTTTTTTACAGAAAAGAAGAAACTTTCTAATCCCTTCTCTTTTTCTAACTTTTTATTTTATGTTAGAGTATAACTGATTAACAATGTTGTGATGGTTTCAGACGGACAGAAAAGGGACTCAGCAATGCACAAGCATATGTCTAGTCTCCACCAAGCTCCTCTCCCATCCAGGCTGCTATATAACATTGAATACAATTCCCTGTGTTAATATGGTAGGACCTTATTGATTATCCATTTTAAATAGAGCAGTGTATACATACTGAGCCCAAACTCCTTAACTGTCCCTTCCCTATCCTTGCACCCTGCTGCTGCTGCTGCTGCCAAGTTGCTTCAGTCGTGTCCAACTCTGTGCGACCCCATAGATGGCAGCCCACCAGGCTCCCCCGTCCCTGAGATTCTCCAGGCAAGAACACTGGAGTGGGTTGCCATTTCCTTCTCCAATGCATGAAAGTGAAAAGTGAGAGTGAAGTCGCTCAGTCCTTCCACCCTGGCAACCATAAATTCATTAAGTCTGTGAGTCTGTTTTGTAAATAAGTTTATTTATATCATTACTTTTAGATTCTGCATATAAGGATTGCCATATGATCTTTCTCCTTCTGTGTCTGACTTACTTCACTCAGTATGACAGTCTCTAGGTCCATCCATGTTGCTGCAAGTTGCATTGTTTCATTCTTTTTAATGGCTGAGTAATATCCCATTATATATATTTATCACATCTTCTTTATCTAGTCCTCTGTCAGTGGATTGACAGAGGTTGATTCCATGCCTTGACTATTGCAAACTGTGCTGCAGTCAACATCGGGGTGCATGTATCTTTTGAGACCATGTTTTTCTCCAGATATATGCCCAGGAGAGGGGTTGCAGGGTCATATGGTAGCTCTATTTTTAGTTTTAGTTGCTCTCTATACAAATTTTATACTGATTTCATATGGGTTTTAAAATGTTTCTTAGCAAATAAATTTCATTTAAATTTTTTTAAAATTTCATATGTAAATATATTTATTTTATTTCAAATTTTATTCAGTGAACAGAATTAGTTGTATTTTAAGAAAAAGTAAATTTGTACTTTATCTTTGTTAGAAAAGGGGTTCTTTTTTCTTAAATTTATTTATTTTTAATTGGAGGATAATTCATTTACAATATTGTATTGATTTCTCCCGTTTATCAACATGAATCATTGAGGTTATTGATATTTCTCCTGGCAATCTTGATTCTAGCTTGTGCTTCTTCCAGCCCAGCATTTTTCATGATGTACTCTGCATATAAGTTACATAAGCAGGGTGACAATATACAGCCTTGACATACTCCTTTTCCTATTTGGAACCAGTCTGTTGTTCCATGTCCAGTTCTAACTGTTGCTTCCTGACCTGCATACAGATTTCTCAAGAGGCAGGTCAGGTGGTCTGGTATTCCCATCTCTTTCAGAATTTTCCACAATTTATTGTGATCCACATAGTCAAAGGCTTTGGTATAGTCAATAAAGCAGAAATAGATGTTTTTCTGGAACTCTTGCTTTTTCCATGATCCAGTGGATGTTGGCAATTTGATCTCTGGTTCCTCTGCCTTTTCTAAAACCAGCTAGAACATCTGGAAGTTCACGGTTCACATATTGCTGAAGCCTGGCTTGGAGAATTTTGAGCGTTACTTTACTGGCATGTGAGATGAGTGCAATTGTGTAAAATTAGATATCCCTGGAAATTTGCTATATGTAGCAGGGAGCTCAGATCAGGTGCGCTCTGAAAAAGGGTTCTTAGTAGTAGTTAACTAAGACCACATATGCTCCTAATACGAAATTAGTTTGTGTCCTCATTCTCTAACCCTGCAAAGTGAAAGTGTTCTTTGGCTTCCTGAACATTTAATTATTTTTCCCCTTGCCAGAATTGGTGCTCATTGTCCATTCCATCAAGTGTTTGTTTATAATTAGAAGACAAGATGCTATCCAGTAATACAGAGTGCAGAACAAAGGAATCTTCTTACCAATACCAAGGAATTTTCTTCCTGAGTTTCTACAACATTATTACAGTGCATTATTTAAAATTGTTCTTCTGTTTTAACTATAGGAAATTGAAAAATATCAACCTCTCCATGCATGGCATGACTGACATGATGATGTAGTCTTTTCAACTGGAACTTTTTTTGAAAATAAGTTTGAAGCAGCCCACATCTTCTATGTAAAATTATTCAAGGCTTTTTCCATATTTGACTGGGGATCAATCAGAAATCAGTAATCAGCAATGACATTTTGCTACTAACACATAGCAAAAGCTCTTAATGTTAGGCCCTTAGAATACATTTCTACCTAATTAGATGTCTTCCACTGGAACCAATTATTTAGAGGCAATAATTAAGGGTCTTTCTAATAGGATTAGCACAAATTCTGACCCAAGGCATTTAGAGTAAGAAGGAATAGTTTGTTGTTAGAAGTGCAGAATGCTAATTATGTTAGATCCCCTGGTAGAACAGTGGTCAGAACATTTCAGTACCAGATCCTATTAGATCTGAGAAGACCTACCACTCTAGAGTTTGCAGCAGCTAACTCAAATAGTGGGACTTTCCTGATAGCTCAGTTCTAAAGAATCTGCCTGTAGTACAGGAGATCCCGTTCAATTCCTGGGTCAGGAAGATCCACTGGAGAAGGGATAAGCTACCCACTCCAGTACTCCTGGGCTTCCCTTGTACCTCAGCTGGTAAAGAATCTGCCTGCAATGCAAGAAACCTGGGTTCAATTTCTGGGTTGGGAAAATCCCCTGGAGAAGGGAAAGGCTACTGACTCCAGTATTCTGGCCTGGAGAATTCCATACCCATGGGGTCGCAAAGAGTCAGACATGACTGAGGGACTTTCACTTTCACTTCACAACTCAACTAGCAAAAGCCTGAAGAGAGAGTGGATGGTTGTGCTTCTTATGCTTCCTGTGTTCGCTGATCATGACGTGACCTGGAACTGTTTTTCTGCCAAATAATGAAGCCAAGATTTTTATGAAACAGAGCATAATTACTTCCCCTGAGATTCTTGTGAGCCCTAATGAAGGCCACATAGATTTAGCAAATAAAGTGCCTTTACCAATATCAGTCATGGATATGGTCATTCTTTGCCTGATCCTCTCTGTAAAAGAGCTTTTCTCCTTTTATAATGCTGAGATTTAAATGTATTAAGACTGTGTGCCAGGGAAGTCTACCCTGAATCCATCCTGCCCATCATTTTTCCACTTTTGGTCTAGAGGGAAGTCATAATTCTTTAACTATTGTGCTTCTCTATGCCAACCCTGCCCTTCTCTAAGAAAGCTTCTCTGCTGAAGGCAGCTTTCATGTTCTTGCCTTTAATATAAAACGCATAGTGTGGACTAACAAGATTTTGAAAAATTGTCAGCCTCATTAATAATCAGGGTTTCCCCAATGGCTCAGCAGATAAAGAATCTGCCTGTAATTCAGGAGACACAGGTTCAATCCCTGGGCCAGGAAGATTCCCTGGAGAAGGGAAGCCACTCCAATATTCTTGCCTGGAAATTTTCATGTACAGGGGAGCTGGCAGGCTGCAGTCCAATGGGTCACAAAGAGTAAGACACGACTGAGCAACTAAGCATATTAGTAATCAGGGAAATGCAAATTAAAGTACCAGTGTGATACGACTTTACATAAAGATTGACAAAAGCTAGACATCTAACCAAATAATTCATTAGTAAGGATGGAAGGAAAATAGTACTCACATAGTTTGAGTAGGAATGTGACCTGGGATAGACACTGATGTGAACAAGGAAAATTGGGCCAGCAATTCTATTTGAGATATTTACTCTGGAGGAAATTATACATACTCTGAGATGGACTTGCAAAAGTGTTCATTATGTTGTTTGTACGTTATGTTGACAAAAAGTATGTAGGCAAATTAAAGAATAATACATATGGTAGTATTTCATATAATGTATTTTATATAATGTATATAGCATGATTTAATAGAGAATTAGTAATAAAAATAATACCATGAAATGTTTAAACATAAAAATACAATGCTCAGCTTAAGTGCTAACTTGTGATTTTAATTTGTGAGGAAGGAGATCTAGAGTAAGGTTATATTAAAGGACTTTGGCTGTATTGATAATATTTTACTTGGAGGTAAATTCTTAATGTATATTTAGAGGGGAAAAAAGGCTAGAGGTCTATGGGGAAAATGTTAAAGACTTAATTCTATAAATAGGAATATGAGTATTGGTAATCATTTTTTTATAGTTTTACATGAGTGATCTCTGTAATGAAATTAAAAAAAAAAAAAAAAAACCCACAGGTCAGAATCCCTGTACATGGTCAGGTATTATAGTCAAAATCACCCAGAGAATACATCTTATTTTCTCCTTCTCTCCTAGGCATTGTAGAATAGAGAAAACCTTATTTCTAGTGATATTTAACCCGCTTGATCCAAGTATTTTCTTTTAAGGGAAAAAAAAAAAGCTACTGTAGAATGAAATGAATGGTTTATTTCCTAGTGAGTGCTTACCAATCAAAATAAACAAAACAAACAAACAAAGAATGCAAACAGAATATGACTCTTTGGCTTCATTAAATGTGAAGCACATAATTAATTTCTTTTCCAGCAATTCAAAGAGACTTGTGTTGTACTGATTCAGTTTAATTGAACTTATTACCACAAGCAGATAATAAGAAGTATATTGAAGATATCCATCTGGCTTGCACTGAAAACCTCACATGTTTCATTCTTCATGGCTGTCACAGTCCATACTAATTGCCTCATTTCAGCTGTTTTACAATCAGTATGACTTAGCTATTAATGAGATAAAACCTTACTTGAGAGGAGGTGGATATTAAAAAGCATAGATCTCTGACCTACCTCTGCCACCACTTCTGAACACATGTCCAGCATTATTAAAGTTGTATATTTTTCAAATACATAAATAAAAATCCCTCTCTTTCTCATGTACATCTTTTAAAGTTACATCTGTCCTCTTCCATCTTGCCACAGAGCTCATCCCCTACTGAAGGAAAGAAATGGTCTATGTTGAGATTTTTTTAGTCATAAAATGTTGCAGAGTCAATGTGGTTTGTTTTCAACTATACTGAGTTTACTTTTTTATAATGTCCAATGCTGAAATGGATTTAATGCTAAATGGATTAAGCGACTAATTGTGTTATAAATAAGAAGGAAAGTAAAATTAAGCACTTTTATTTTCTGTTCCTAAATATCAGAGCTTCCTGTGGGGTTTGAGAATGATGTTTTGTCATGCAGACTGGCTTTATTATGGACATGATTCCCTCATAAGCAGAGTGTGTGTGTGTGTGTGTGTGTGTGTTTTAATTCATCCTTCTCCTTGTATTTTAAAGGCAGCCCCATGGGGGAATCCAAGAGTTGGTTCCCAACTTTGAAAAGGAAAATTCTGTCTATTACAAGCCTTGAACCAAAAAAGAGATATATCAGAATAATTCATAAGTGACTCTCACCTACCTTCCTTTCTTGGCATCTGTTTTCTGTGCCAGAAGCAGGAGGAATAGTGCCGTCCCAAACCTGTCACCTCACCAAACCATGATTGAATTTCTCTGGCTGTCATATGCAATCAAATCTAAAAAAGCCCTCGGAAAGACTGTGTGGGCCTTCAGGTTAAATACAGAACCTCACCAAGATGAAAGCAAGTTAATTAACATTTCCATCAACTCTCTCTGATTTACTCTAGCAAGATCCATTTCTAAAAGGTTAAAATGGTTGTCTCTTTTATGCAACCATTTGAAGAGCTGAAAGTAGGTTACTGGTTATGGGAGAAGAAATGTAAGCAGAACGTTTAGAGCAATGGGGGCTTCTTACATGGCCTTATAGCAGTTCTATAATCAGTGTGCAAGACATGTTATTAAGTGAAGATTAGCAACATCTGCTTTGAAAATTTCCTGAACTGGAAAACATGTCACCTATTATCATATTAACTCCCTCTTACCTTTCTCTCTTTTCATCAGTAGAACTGCTTAGAAATATAAATAAAGCTTGGCTACCTGAAACAGTAGGATCCTAAGGGTACAATCAGAAGTGCCTTCTCTTCCACATATCCCCTTATAAGCCTAGCCCACATCTCCTCTGATATAATATGTATCTGCCTCTACTGCCTTTGCCCACAGCAGAAGTAAAACATCTGGCCACATGGTCACAATGCTATTTGTACTAATACGTTTTGATTCTTAAGACAGAAGAAGCAATTATAAAGACCAATATAGATGATATAGGAACACTGATGCAGTCTGGATGTGAGAGTTGGACTGTGAAGAAAGCTGAGCACTGAAGAATTGATGCTTTTGAACTGTGGTGTTGGAGAAGACTCTTGAGAGTCCCTTGGACTGCAAGGAGATCCAACCAGTCCATTCTGAAGGAGATCAACTCTGGGATTTCTTTGGAAGGAATGATGCTAAAGCTGAAACTCCAGTACTTTGGCCACCTCATGCGAAGAGTTGACTCATTGGAAAAAGACTCTGATGTTGGGAGGGATTGGGGGCAAGAGGAGAAGGGAACGACAGGATGAGATGGCTGGATGGCATCACTGACTCGTTGGACATGAGTCTGAGTGAACTCTGGGAGTTGGTGATGGTCAGGGAGGCCTGGTGTGCTGCAATTCATGGGGTCGCAAAGAGTCGGACACGACTGAGCGACTGAACGAAACTGAACTGAACTGATGCAGTCTGGATATGAGGAAATAGTCAAAAGATGTAAAGGATGTAGCCATCTCTCTCCCTGTAAGACACTGTGGGCCTTGGACCACAAGCAATAGAATTGCCTAGAGTTCTGTTTTTAATAAATGCATATTCCTGGACCTCCAGGGGTGCAACCCAGAAATTTTCACTTTTAGTTAAGTTCTGCAGAGAACGCCTACATACATCAAAGGTCAAAAGCCTAGGAGCTCACAGTCTAAGGGTGGATACTATTAACAAGAAATAGACTGTGTTCAGACTGTGGAAGGAATAAAAAAGTGGAGTGAGTGACTAACTAGAGGAGTAAAGGTGATCATTGAACTGGGAATTAAGAAATGAATCAGGGTTCAGCAGGTTAAAAAATGTAACGGTAATTGCAGGCAGAAAACACTTACCTAATGTATGAGAGGAATGGAAATCCTCAGCACATTCAGCAAAAATACATGTGAAAGAGGAGATGAGAGCGCTTCCTAAGAGGCAGTCCCTGAAGCACTATTGATCCCATTTCAGCAACTGTGGACCGTAGAGAGAAAAATATTTTGATTTTTCTTTTTTAAAACAAAACAGGTTCTCTCAACTGTACCTAAATGATCTTGACACCAACTTCAGGGGAAATTTTGCATCTTCTAAGAAAATTTAGAAAGATAGGATAGGATAACATAGGATTTTTTTTAATTATTTTAAAAGTAGGTGATAATCCATATTATTTATAGAAATATTAGGAAAAAGACAATCTCATTATTCAGAGAGAGCTGCATAAGTTTTTATGTTGTCTTCCAGAATTACATCCAGGCATACCTATATATATGTAATAGGTGTATGCATATGTATGCATGTATATGTATGTCTCTGTGTGTATATTTATTTATTATTTATTTACCTGGCTGTGCTGGCTCTTAGTTGCAGCACGTGGAATTGTTAGATGTGGCCTGTGGGATCTAGTTCACTGACGAGGATTGAACCCGTGCCCACTGCATTGGGAGCACAGAGACTGAGCCACTGTGCCACCAGGGAAGTCCCTATGTGTGTGTCTGTCTTCAAGCCTGTAAACAGATATCCCTGTTACCAAAAGATTACACTATACACGTCGTCCCATAACTTCTTTTGTCATTAATAACTTTCTGCCGGCATAGATTTTCAAATGAGAAATAAGTACTAACCTTTTTTTTTTTCTCTTATAAATATGTTCCTTTCTCCTGCTAGTCAAAATAGCATCAGGAAGACACCTTTAAAAAAAAACTCTCTGGTGTTACATATGCAGACAAGATGGAGAGAGGAGACAGGAGGATCATTTGGAGGACTGGTTTAAATGTCTCACCAAAAATTTTGATTAGGGCATTCATGTCAGCCTGGAAGGGAGGTCCTGAACTCTCCCTCTGCCCTCTTTCCTCAACCTTTCCCTATTGAAATTTCTTATCAGTGATACATGACGTTGCTATGCTGAGTACATTTTCTGATCACATGAACCATGAGGGAATAGATGAAATGACAGAACCAGTATTCAAAAGATAACATGGGAACCAAATGTAACAAGATTAATTTTAATACTGGCAACTGTAAAGGTTTGTGCTTGGCTCCAAAAGTAAAGTTGAAAGAGTAAAAGTTTAGGGTCAGGCTGTGTGTTAAAGGTCTTGCTGACTGTAAGATTACTGGTGAGTTAACAATATTCTGTGCTTTAGAAAAAAAGCAAAGTATATCTATAACTTAATGGAGAACCCAAAACAAGAGAGGAAACCAAAATTCTTAAATTCTACAGTAGCCCCAATGAAAATAAAACTTGAGGACAACTGTGAGTTTTTTCAGACTGACATTAAAATTTAAAATCAGCCTAGAGAAAGACAACTGAGCAAATGATAGGAGACATAGCTGAAGGATGCTAAGCCAAATAAGGAGAGTTAGGGAGGGTGGAAAGGAACATTTCAAGAACTGTCAAACTCTATGTGGTAACAAAGGGCAGTCCCTAAATAGGTAATAAATGTAACAGAGGATATTATTTGTGTTCAATAAAAGGAAAAAGTTTCAAATAATTAGACCATGAAGGAGATGAAACAAATGATTTTTTTTTTAATTATCAATGAGGTTCATTTCCAGACTGGACATCTACTCCAGGGTAACACTGCAGAAAGAATTCACGCAACAGATAGGAGTGTGTGGTCTCAGTGGCCTGCAAAAGGCATTTCCCAGTCATTTTAACATTTTTGTGACCTGCTTCAGTGACTTTGTAAACATTGATCCATATGAACCTCCCAATTCTGAAATGTTATCAATCTATGATTTTATAGTTTGAAAAATTTATTTCTGCCCTGTGTTTTCCACCCCTGAGCAAAAATATTGCCGCTAGGTTGAATTCTGTCATGGTGACATTATTTTCTTATGGCAGAGTCTTTCTGTTTTTGTTTTTCCTCCCAGCATGAATTTATCCATAATCACGAATGCAGTATGGGTTGAAAAGGTTATTCTGCTAATTATGAATAGTTTATTCTTAAAAGAGTCCTATAAAAATTGATTTTGTCTTAACTACGTGTTGGAATTTGAGGCTGTTGCATAAACAATACCTGTGTTTATTGCTTGAGTTTTGAACCCTTCAAGAGGTAAGCCAAGGCAGTCAGGCAGATGGCAATCAGATTTCAGCTTTGTAACTCATACAACTGGTAGGTAAGAAAGCAACTGGGTACATAGCATTGGTGGGCTTCCTAAGGCTGAACTGCAAACTGGATAGACTTGTACCATGGCACAGCCTCAGGTCAGTCATCATGAACCTTATAATGTGGAGTATCAGGCCACTGTATGTGATTGCAAGAGAAGGTAATGCAGAGCCAGGAATTCTTCATTGATTTTTCCCAGGTTCACCACTGGATTAGAAAGAGTGAGGTTAGGGGAGGAGAGAAGAGAGGACTCTTAAGAAACAGTAAGAGTCTTTAAACATCAGCTATAGACCAGAGTTTGCAAACTGGTAGCTCTCATGGCTCAGAGAAGGCAATGGCACCCCACTCCAGTACTCTTGCCTAGAGAATCCCATGGACGGAGGAGCCTGGTGGGCTGCAGTCCATGGGGTCGCTAAAAGTCGGACACGACTGAACGACTTCACTTTCACTTTTCACTTTCTTGAATTGGGAGAAGAAAATGGCAACCCATTCCAGTGTTCTTGCCTGGAGAATCCCAGGGATGGGGGAGCCTGGTGGGCTGCTGTCTCTGGGGTTGCACAGAGTTGGACACGACTGAAGCGACTTGGCGGCAGCAGCAGCAGCAGCTCTCGTGGCTAATTTTACTTGAATCCGCACACTCAGTTTTCTTTGGTTGTGAAAGTATTTAAAACTTTTGAATTGGAATGCTTTTAGAGGGGAGGCATGTATTCTGTAAATTGCTCCCAGACCTCATTATCCCTCATTGTCTCATATCTCTAAATCACACAGTGGTGATATCATCAGGACCTTTGTGAGCATTTGACATGCAATACTAAGTGGGTCCATGACTCTGAGAGAAAGATCAGCCTTTTGATTATTTTCATCTGTTACATTAGTAAGTGGATACAAACTGACCATGATAGGGCTAAGAGAAAAAGATAGTTGGAAGAGGGAATGTTTCAAATCATTCTGTTTATAATTCTGTACATTATTCTACTCCACATCTGCATTTCACTCCCATATCTCTACCAGGAGGTTATCAGTGGGAATAGAAACTTGGTTGTCTGAATGGACAGGGTCTTCTCAGGAGTGGCCAGTAGTTAATTGGGACAAGAAAACAGAAGTCATTATCTTTGAGAAATCTGAAGCAAATTGAGGCAGGTTATCATCTCTCACTAGGAAACAAATTACTCCTGTCTTTAAAAAGACTCTGCTTTCTCTAGCTGCTGACTGGGGGTTCCTGTCAATTGTCATAGAGATGGGGAGAATGTGGATTAATGGTAATAAAGTAGTGGTCATGAAATACCTATAAGCTCACTTCCATGAATGTTTCTATCTGATTTGACTACTGTGTTTTAATGATAGAATTTGTGCTGAGCTTTAACGCTAGAAAATTGGGGTGCTATCTTCCAGCCAAAATCTTCAATGTGCTGATCTGTTTGGGAAAGCTCTCTGTGTAAAGGAAAAGCCATAAATTATAGACAAAATAGCTCTTTCCCTTGGCTAACGTGCCTTTGTGGAACCCCTATCTGTCTGGGGATTGGGGGGAGTGGAATTAGAGTTCAGCTTTACCGCCAAAAAAAAAAAAAGAGAGAGAGAGAGGAGAAAAAAAGGAAACAGTAGACAGTGTGGGGGCTTATAAAGATTGTGAATATTAAAAAAAAAAAAAAACTTGAGATGGTATAACCAACTTTGTCTAAATTTTGTGAATATGGGAATGATTGCCTTCCAGTGGAAAGAACAGTGAGTGAGGTCCTGCCCACTTGGGTTCTGGGTCCAGCTTAGTTACCAGCGCGAGTCTGAGTGAACTCCGGGAGTTGGTGATGGACAGGGAGGCTTGGCGTGCTGCGATTCATGGGGTTGCAAAGAGTCGGACATGACTGAGCGACTGAACTAAACTGAACTGAACTGTGTGACACCATGTGGATCATACTGCCTCAGACTCTTGTTTACTCACCTGTAAAATGAAGAGCCCTGAATAGAGAGAGTTAAGGCCAATTTCTTTCTCACTCAACAACAAAAGAAATATCTATCCAGAGGTACTGTCACTCAGGCTTTCAGAGAAGAGATGAAACCTTCCATGAACAGGAGATTTGCATTGTATAAACATTTATTTTGTATTAATTCAAGTTATAATTCCTGAAAGAAAAATTAGAAATTAAGTAGTGTGGGCAGTTTTATCAACCACTCCATTCACAAGTGGCCAGGAGACTGGGATCTGAAAGAACCCTAGCTTCACAGTGCCTTAGTCTTCATATACTTCTGAAAATATGATCATCTGGCCACCAAACACAAGCCAGCCACATCAGCAGGCTCAGAGCCAAAGACAGAGCTGCCTAGCAAACTGGCTCATGTGCATAATGTATTGATTCCAAGCCTAGTGCCTTCCTGTGGGACTCTTCAGGGCACTTTTCAGCATATAAATGTTTTGTTATATATACTGACTTTGAGACTGAGCCCTGTTTAAATATATCAGAAAGCAGTGCAAACTTGTATATGAATGTTCATAGCAGTATTATTTGCCATGACCAAAAGTGGAAACAATCCACATGCCAGTCATGTGTGATCTATCCAGTCAGTGGTCTATGTAGACAATGGATAATTACTCATTCAGTTCAGTTCAGTTCAGTTCAGTCACTCAGTCGTGTCTGACTCTTTGCGACCCCATGAATCGCAGCACGCCAGGCCTCCCTGTTCATCACCATCTCTCGGAGATCACTCAGACTCACATCCATCGAGTCAGTGATGCCATCCAGCCATCTCATCCTCGGTCGTCCCCTTCTCCTCCTGCTCCCATGGCAATCTTGATTTCAACTTGTGCTTCTTCCAGCCCAGTGTTTCTCATGATGTACTCTACATATAAGTTAAATAAGCAGGGTGACAATATACAGCCTTGATGTTCTCCTTTTCCTATTTGGAACCAGTCTGTTGTTCCACGTCCAGTTCTAACTATTGCTTCCTGACCTACATATAGGTTTCTCAAGAGGCAGGTCAGGTGGTTTGGTATTCCCATCTCTTTCAGAATTTTCCACAGTTTATTGTGATCCACACAGTCAAAGGCTTTGGCATAGTCAATAAAGCAGAAAGAGATGTTTTTCTGGAACTCTCTTGGTTTTTTGATGATCCAGTGCTCATACCTCACTTCTAATTTATCAGAAAATGTTACTGATTCTAATTTAGAATATATCTGGAACTCCACCACTTTTCACCACTGCCACTGTCAGCATGTCTCACTAGGGTTGTTGCTCTCAGTAGCCCCAAACTAGTCTCCCTGCTTTTGTCCTTGCTTCCCTTAAGTCTGCTCTTAATACAACAGTCAGAGTGATCTATTTAAAGCATCAGTTCAGTTCAGTTCAGTCGCTCAGTCGTGTCCGACTCTTTGCGACCCCATGAATCGCAGCACGCCAGGCCTCCCTGTTCATCACCATCTCTCGGAGTTCACTCAGACTCACATCCATCGAGTCCGTGATGCCATCCAGCCATCTCATCCTCGGTCGTCCCCTTCTCCTCCTGCCCCCAATCCCTCCCAGCATCAGAGTCTTTTCCAATGAGTCAACTCTTCGCATGAGGCTGTCTCTTATACACATCTTGTGATGCCATCCAGCCATCTCATTCTCGGTCGTCCCCTTTTCCTCCTGCCCCCAATCCCTCCCAGCATCAGAGTCTTTTCCAATGAGTCAACTCTTCGCATGAGGTGGCCAAAGTACTGGAATTTCAGCTTTAGCATCATTCCTTCCAAAGAAATCCCAGGGTTGATCTCCTTCAGAATGGACTGGTTGGATCTCCTTGCAGTCCAAGGGACTCTCAAGAGTCTTCTGCTAAACCTGTGGTAAAAACTTGTCCAATAAGGATTAGAGTCCATGGACTGTACTGTGATGCTCTCCATGATCTGCTCCTTGCCCAAACCCATTACTGCCAGGTATCATTTTCTCTTCCTTTCTCTTCTCCTCACTCCATTCTAACCACCTTAGGATCCTTGTTCCTCAAGTTTGGCGTCTCAGGCTTTTGCACTTGTGGTTTCTTCTACCTAGAACAGCTTTCCTCCAATATCTGCAAGCTTCATATTCTTATCTTTTGGAGTCTTTGCTGAAAGTCACATTATAATTAAGGCCACCACACTTAAAACTGCAAGCTATGCGCCTTGCCTTCACTGTTTCTTTCCCCCAGTAAACTGCTCTGCTTCTCCACTCTCGCACCTTTCAGTGCACTTATTATTTTGGGTCCAGTGGGAACATGCCCTACAAAGGGGAAGGAGGCAGGCCTAGGAAAAAGGATGTAGGGACTCTACCTATTTCCCTTTACAGTTTCCCACAACGATGCCTCATCTTTAGCCTGCCTGCCTCCTATGTTACATCTTGGAGTGAATAAGGTGGGAGGACAAGGAAAAAATTTCAACACAGAAGGTCATTTGGAGGAGGAATCTGAATCACAGGCTCTTCTAAGTTGTGCCCTTCAAAAACTCCTTGAACTCTGTATACTCATCACACTCCAGCTAGGAAATATTTCTTCATTCACACCTCTGGTAACACACGTTTACTCTGTGCCTTTGCAACTTTTGTTCGGCTCTTTGAAAAGCAGCAGTAAAAATCTTGTGTCAGATCAAAGAAAATTGTCATGACCTTCCAGGCTGTGAGAGCAATCTGCTGAAAACAATCTGATAGTGTGGCATGCTGCCTGCAAATAAACACACACAGGCCCCCTTTCCTGGTCACTGCTGTGTGGTTTGCAGCTGAGGCTCTGGAGAAATTATAGACTGTCCATCTCATCACCAGGTCCAGGGGAGGCTGATGAATTCACCTTGGCCATGACTGCCTTAGTGACTGTGCACAGACGTCACTGGTCTGGAAGCTATGAAACATACCCACCCAGAAGAATCTCTTTGGAGTCTTGTTAAGCATACTGATTTCTGGATGCTCTGAATCTGAATCTTTGGAGGTAGTGGATCCAGAAATCTGTATTTGTTCCAAGTTCCCCAGGTGGTTCTCTACAGCCCACTGGTGACTGCTTCACGAACCAATGTATGGGATTCACTGCTTTTCTTACTCTTCTTTAATGGTTACTTACATGTACTTTCAGAGAAGGCAATGGCACCCCACTCCAGTACTCTTGCCTGGAAAATCCCATGGATGGAGGAGCTTGGTGGGCTGCAGTCCATGGGGTCGCTAAGAGTTAGACACGACTGGGCAACCTCACTTTCACGCACTGGAGAAGGAAATGTCAACCCACTCCAGTGTTCTTGCCTGGAGAATCCCAGGGACTGGGGAGCCTGGTGGGCTGCCGTCTATGGGGTCGCACAGAGTCAGACACAACTGAAGCAACTTAGCAGCAGCAGCAGCAGCATGTATTTTTAGAAATCAATTGACGAGGACACTTCAACTAGGAAATTGCAGCAATTATGGAAGCAGAGACCAAGAATTTAATTTTCTTTAACGTATAATATGGTATTAAGAAGTCCAACCATCCTCAGTTACTGTTTCCATAAAGTCCTTAGGTAAAACACCCTTCAGATAGAGTTATAAATAACATTCTGAATCTGTTGAGCTCTAACTGAGAATTATAGTCAAAGTTTTATCCAGAGTAGGCAGCTCAAGAAGCAGGCCCACTTGGAGAATGCAGTTTTGAAAGATGTGTTCTGTATTGTGCTCAGGGCTTGGGGCTGAGAAAGGTGATGGGGGCAGGGAGCACAGAAGAGAAATTCCTGTGGGAGATGGGGTTTTGTCTCAGTCTTAAGCAGTGCTTGACACATGGTATGAGGTTTAACCATGAAGTAGTGAATGAATGACTGAGTGACAGGGGAGAGGCATAGATAAAGCACGGTGGAATTATGCATAGCAGATGCTTGATAATTGCATGTGAGGTTGAGTGGAAAATACAACTTACCTGAGGCCTTACTAAGGCAAAATATAAAGTATTGATAAAAGTAAAAACAACAACAGAAGCCCTGAACAAATTAATAGAGAGGTAGTATAAGCCAGACCTGCTTGACTTCATGGGCACTGGCCTATATATCCCGTGAAATATTTTAAGTTCTGCTTCTAATGAAGAATCTCTTTTCAGATGTCCTCTCCTTAGGCTCCTCACCTCATCCATTACATGGTGATTGAAACGGAAAAAACGAAAGGCTTTTGTCCTCATCATGTCTCATCAAGGAGATCTGCATGATAAAAAGAAGAAAGAAGACTCAGTCCTTAGAGCATCTGAAACAGGGTGCTGAGGGAGAGATGATGCGGAAGACTTCCCAGAAGTCCTGCTCTCTCTTTGAAGTGAAGTGAAGTGAAATGAAAGTTGCTCAGTTGTGTCCGACTTGTTGAGACCCCATGGGCTATACAGTCCATGGAATTCTCCAGACCAGAATACTGCAGTGGGTAGCCTTTCCCTTCTTCAGGGGATCTTCCCAAACCAGGGATCGAACCCACGTCTCCTGCATTGCAGGCAGATTCTTGACCAGCTGAGCCATAAGGGAAGCCTATCATTTCAGTTCAGTTCAGTCACTCAGTCATGTCTGACTCTGCGACCCCATGAACTGCCGCACGCCAGGCCTCCCTGTCCATCACCAACTCCCGGAGTTCACTCAGACTCACGTCCATCGAGTCCGTGATGCCATCCACAGGCCCTTATTTGAGAAATCCTTTTATTATTTATGGGGTCATGTGTCTTTATGCCACCACTACATATTTTTGCTGATGGTCCAGTTTTGCTATGTGACCTAAGTTACCAATGATGGGTCTATATTTCTCAAGCTGGCATTTTCTGTACATGTGAGACTGTGTGTCTGCACATAGAACAAGACCTGGTCTTTTTTGGTGCCTGGCATGGGAAACTGATCTCTCTAGAATGGCTTCCCTGGGGAGTATTCATCCCTCTAAAAAGCTCTACCATGGAGCGTCACAGGGCTTCCCTGATGGCTCAGCAGTAAAGAATCTGCCTGGAACTCAGGAGACACAGGAGGCTCAGGTCTGATTCCTGGGTCAGGAAGATCCCCAGGAGGAGGAAGCGGTAACCTACTCCAGTATCCTTTCCTGGAAAATTCCACAGATGGAAGATCCTGCCTGGCAGGTTACAGTCCTTAGGGTTGCAAAGAGTTGAAGATGACCGAGTAACTGAGCACATGGAGTGTAATTTCAGCTGTGGAGTCCTTGCCAACCTACCCAGGTAGAGTTAATGACACTGGCTCCTCTACTGTTTGTTTCTTGTTTACAGTTCCATTTATTTTCACCTGAATGAATGAATGAATGAATGAACGAATCCAGAAATCTTATCTTATTCTTGGTGGTTCCACAACTCTGTCCAGCACCTGACCCAATAACTGCAATATCATAGCATGTCATGGAGGATCAACAAATAGGTAACTGTACTGAATTTGGCCTTCCAATTTTTCCTTTTCTCTTTGATATGATGATTGTAAGAAATTAAAATTAGAATTTTAGAGATCATCTGCCCCATTAGAGCACCCAATGTAGAAATTTTTTTTTGGCTGCACTGTCCAGCTTGCAGGATCTTAGTACCCTGACCAGGGATTGAATCTAGGCCCCTAGACCCCCTCAGTGAAAGCACCAAGTCCTAACCAATGGACCATCAGGGAATTCCTCCAAATCTGTAGGTTTATTTAGAGTAGATTTATTGCCTATTTGAATATCTCTGGTGGTGGGACACTCACTAATCCATAATACAGTTGATCCAATTTGAACCACTCAGATTGTTAGCAAAGTGCTATTTTTATATTGAGCTAAAAATTGCTTTCCTATAAGTTTTACCTATTGGTCCTATTTCTCTCTTCCCCCACATACTGGGAACTATCTAAAATAAAATTGAACTCCCTCCGTATGGCCATTCTCAAGTCTTTGAAAACAACTGTCATGTTCCATTTAAAATTTCCTGTTTCCAAATTGGGTCACTGTATGCTAAACCAGACTTTAGCAGTCTCCATATTATACCATATTACATGACCCCTAGGCCATTTCTATTCCTAGTCTTTCTCATTTGACATCCAGTTAGTCAATGTGGTTTCAACAGCCTAGTACTCAGGACACGTACTATGGTATCAAAAAAGTTCAAAGTAATAGGTACGATTCCTGTTCACATTTTTGTGTCTTATGAATGCCAGGACTATACAGAGCCTGAGAAGTCAGAGGTGGCAAGCTCTGCCTTCAACAAATACCTGGAGGAAAAAGACTAGCTTCACACTAAGACTCCGCCCCAAGACCCTGTTTGTCTTGTACCAGTTGGTATTGCAGGAGCAAGGTGCTCATCTTTTGTTGGCCTTTCTTAATTGAGTTGAGCAGGATGAATGAGACTGCCCAGAGTGGATGAGGGAAGGAGTGGTCAGTAGTGACATTTAGGCCTTAACAACCACCTGGTAGGGATGAGGAAGCTGTGTGTGAGGAGATGTAGTGGGTATCAAAGCCAGGGGATTCCTGGATGATGGGAGAGATTGGCACAGTTTTGGTTGTTTACTGAGAGCACTGAGGTTGGAGGTTCTTCACTTTGGGAAAAAAAAAAACCCCAACTCCAGCTGTATGAAACATTGACTGGGATCTGTGGCGTTACTTGTGGGTGTCCACTTGCAAAGTGGAGGAGGCAGGCAAACAGTGTGGAGTAGATGCCAGGTGTTCAGTGTTGAGAAGCAAGTGGTTAAAGGGTGGGGCTTCATTATCCTTCCCCTCCCCTCACTATCTACAGTACATGCACAAACATGCCAAAAGCTCATGCCAGACAAGAGACAACTCGATCAAGAAATGCTTCCAGAAAGGTTTTTCCTCCAGGTGGGACCTACCTGCCAAACATCTGGGGAAATCCAGAGAGGGTAACATTTGCCCTCCTCTGGGGTCCCTATTATAAGACACCAGATTGTTGCCCTGAATTTATTTGCAGGACTCTTCCATAGCTGGCAATACATTTCCCAGCCTCAGAAATCATTCTCAGCTTAAAGACATGCACACTGAGAACTCTTAAAAAATAAAATGGGTGACAGAAACAAGATGCAAACGTTCAAAATAGATGAAAGGAAGCCGACTGTGCTGAATGGAGGTCATTTGATTAATACACAACACAAAGGAGTCATGAGTTTCAGTGATTGGGACTGGCTCTGTGCCCAGAGAAGCGCAGGGCAGGGGTTGGAGGACATAAAGAAAGAGAGACAATGGAGAAAGGCTGAACTGGAACTCTGAGAGAAGCTGTGGTGTCAGACACTGTGTGATTCTCAGTGTGTGTCACACTTGAGGGCAGAGGCCCATGAGACAGGACTTAGGTGGGACTCTGAGCAAGCTTGTGTCTGCAGGGAGAGGTATGGGGCTGGCATTGCAGGGTTATGATGCTGGGGAAAAAGCAGGAGACAGGAGACTCTGACTCCGGTTTCTTCTCAGGTGCATGGGTGAGCTGGCCGCTATACAAAGCTCCTCACGAGTAGGTCCATGTGGCATGAAGGGTCACTGCAGAATATCGGGGACTACCTCCACTGCTCCTCCTCTAATATGAGTCCTGTGGGAGCAGCCAGATGAATGATCAAAGTTGGCAGCAGATTCTGTTGTTCACGGACACACTCAGGAGTGTAGGAGTCTGCCTAAGACCTTACCCCCTGCTTACACCCCTTCTCCATCTCTGATTCTGAGTGGATCATTCTTTGTCTTTCCCACCCATGATACCATGAACAGATGTCACTTGTTTGTGAGCGATATCCCCAACTTAAATCCTATAGCCCTCATCAGTTCAGTTCAGTTCAGTTCAGTCGCTCAGTCGTGTCCAACTCTGCAACTCCATGAACTACAGCACGCCAGGCCTCCCTGTCCATCACCAACTCCCGGAGTTCACTCAGACTCACATCCATCGAGTCGGTGATGCCATCCAGCCATCTCATCCTCTGTCGTCCCCTTCTCCTCCTGCCCTTAATCCCTCCCAGCATCAGAGTCTTTCCCAATGAGTCAACTCTTCACATGAGGTGGCCAAAGTATTGGAGTTTCAGCTTTAGCATCAGTCCTTCCAATGATAGGACCTATAATTCTCTCACCGCAATACAATCACTCTGATCCTACTTCAAGTCAAGTTATCTGATGTGGATGCCAGTTCTGCCTGTTCTCAGTTTTCTTTCTTTCCCTTGTGATGGTTTTTCTTGGACCCTAAACTAGTGCCAACTGACCATTCCTCTTAATAACTACTGTATCCCTGCCCCGGAAAGTTACACTCAGCCCTGGTTACTGCAGTGGAGAAGGGTAGGAAATAAATAGCTAAACTATCTTTCATCCAAGTCATCTGACCTCAGTCTCCTTGGGCTTGTGGACCATTTTGCCAAGGTAGTGCCCCCCTCTGTCTTCTCCTCCACGAGAACTTGAATTCAATAAGAGTTTAATATATAATATATAAAGGTTGGTGCTGAAAATCAGAGGAGTGGGAACTGACTCTTGTTCTCTGTTGAATACAAGGTGCAAAGCACTGGGCCTTGTACACAGTAGGCATGTAACAAATATCTGTAGTATAATCAGGGAAGAATTAAGGATTAATCAACAAATAAAAATAATTTTAAAAATAATCCTTTTGATAATTATCAAGTTATCATTGATACTTTTTTATTGATATGTAGTTGATTTATGATGTGTTAATTTTAGGTACACAGCAAAATGATTCAGATATACACAAATATATGTATACATATATAATTTTTAGCTATATATATATATATATAATTGTTTAGCTACTTGAAGTTTGAAAAGAAAATCCATTTAGTGAGCTATCATCTCATAGTATACAATAACATAAATTCCAGATTAATTAACATTCTAAAGTAAGAAAACTAAATTTTAAAAACGAGAAAACATAGAGCATTGTTTGTTTGCTACAAAGAAAGAATTTTCTAGGCTTAAGGCAATGTATGGAATTACAAACGAAAAGATTAACTGATTTGACTAAAAAAATAAAGGGTTTCCCTGGTGGCTCAGCTGGTAAAGAATCCACCTGTAATGCAGGAGACCTGGGTTCAATCCCTGGGTTGGGAGAATGCCCTGGAGAAGAGAAAGGCTACCCACCCCAGTATTCTGGCCTGGAGAATTCCATGGACTGTATCGTCCATGGGGTTGCAAAGAGTCTGACATGACTGAGCGACTTTCACTTTCAAAAAAATAAAAACTTCTGTATTAAGAAAAATGCAAGATAGATTTGAAATAGCATTTGAAAAAAATATTGAGGAGCTATAATTATTTAATTATATTCTTTTCTTTCCCTTTCTTAATTAATTCCCTTCACAGTTAATATTCCTTTCTTTCCCTTTCAAGTTTGGAACCAGTTTATGAGTAGACGCAGAAATTATACTGATACAGATCGCTTCATTGGTGATAAAATAGATTATAGCCTATAGTTTACTTTTGAGTCTGTAGCAGGTTTCCTAATACTTTACCCCAGAAATAAAGTTTCTTGCTTTGTCATAGACAGAACCGGATGCCTGCAGACCTCCTCAGGGGCAAAGCTTTTCTTGGTCAGTTTATTTCATGGCAGAGAGTAGGCAGATCAGAGAGACAGACGAGTTGAAAATGTTTTGTTCCTTCTCTAACTCCTTATAAGTCAGATGAGTCAGGGAATGGAAAGAAGCCATGAGTGTTACTCCAGGGCAGGAAGTTTTAAGTTTTTGGTGCCATGGACCACATTCACAGTCTGGTGAAGGCTCTGGACTCCCTTTTCAGAATAATTTTTTAAATTCAATTAATAAAATGCATAGAATTACAAAGGAAACCAGTTGTACTGAAATGAAATTACAAAAATATTTAACAAATTTTTAAACAATTTTTGTGGTTAAGTAAAATACATTCTTCTAAACTATTCCATTAAATATCATGATCTAGCTGCAGATCTAATAACTACTATAATTTTGGTGTGAAGAATCACATTTTGATATATGCAATATGATATAAAATACCTATGATTTCTACTGGTGGCAGAGCCACAGGTACTGCTAATACTGGTTGAAGGTTTACCCATTTGACTTCAAAAACACCACTCTTCCACATTTTACTACTTTTGTTCCCAAACCTGACAGACTTCAGGTGAAGAATCCTTTCTCTAAGGGAAGTACCTTAATCATAACCTGAGGTCAGGAACTTAAAAGTTCTACCAAATACTAAGAATATAAAAGCCTCATGCAAATTAACAAGAAAAGCCCCAAGAGACAGACAAGCCAAGAGCATGATGAACAGATAGAAAGTGATAAAAAAAAAAAAGAAGAAAAAGTCAACTTTGAAACAGAGAAGCAGAAATTAAATTTTCTTTGCTTATTAAATTAGTCAGGATAAAGCATGCACCCACACAAACACTTACAAATTCTGCCAAATGCCACTGATATGACTGTTCTCACTGCTGTTTGAATTGAAAATTGGTACAGTTATTTTGGAAAACAGATCTTAAATTATTCACATTTTTGAATCAATAACTTATTAAATAATCTTGAACTATTGTCTTTTAATGGCTCAACTCTTAAAATTTTTCTCACAATGCCGCTGCTGCTGCTGTTGCTAAGTCGCTTCAGTCGTGTCTGACTCTGTGTGACCCCATAGACAGCAGGCCACCAGGCTCCCCCGTCCCTGGGATTCTCCAAGCAAGAACACTGGAGTGGGTTGCCATTTCCTTCTCCAATGCATGAAAGTGAAAAGTGAAAGTGAAGTCGCTCAGTCGTGTCCGACTGTTAGCGACCCCCATGGACTGCAGCCACCCAGGCTCCTCCACCCATGGGATTTTCCAGGCAAGAGTACCAGAGTGGGTTGCTATTGCCTTCTCTGCTCACAATACTAAGACTACCCAAATCTTAAAGGACTCAGTGGGTATTATATACTAAGAGTTATTACTATCACTAATGAACCAAATCTTTTCCAGTTCAAAACCATAAATGTAATGAATTTACATTCCCATTCTATACACTTAAACATCAGAGGGATTTCTTATGTATGCTGAACTCTCCTTTGAATCTGCTGGACTCTCAGAATATTGCTGGAGGAATGATAAATTGCCTAGGAGAGCACCTATCTGGGTGTGATGGTTAATTTTATTAATAGGTGTCAACTTGACTGGGCTAAGGGATGTCCAGATAGTGGATTTTAAAAAGATCACTGTTTCTGGGTGTGTCTATAAGACTCTCTGGAAGAGATTAGCATTTCAATTAGTAATCAGTAAAACTCACTCCAGTGTTCTTGCCTGGAGAATCCCAGGGATGGGGGAGCCTGGTGGGCTGCCGTCTATGGGGTGGCACAGAGTTGAACACGACTGAAGCAACTTAGCAGCAGCAGCAGCAGAGCGAGTAATGAAGATCATCCTCATCAATACTGGTGGGCATCAACCAACACACTGGTGGGCATCAACCAACACACTGAAGGCCTGAATAGAACCAGAAGACAGGGTGAATTTGTTCTCTCTACTTCAGCTGAGATATTCATCTTCTCCTGCCCTCCAACACTGACGCTCCTAATTCTCAGGCTTTCAGACTCAGATTGAGACTCACTCCATTCTCAAGCCTTTGGACTTAGATAGAATGATACCACTTTTCTTAGTTCTACAGTTTACAGACAGCCGATCACAGGACTTCTCTGCCTCCGTAACCAGGTGAGCCAATTTCTTTAACATATCTCCATGTATAAATATATATATATTACATATATATTATAAATACTATATATATTTCATATATAGTATCTGGAGATTTGTTAAAGGGATTATATATTAAACTTATATGTAAGGCTCTCTGGTGGCTCAGATGGTAAAGAATCTGCCAGCAATGCAGGAGACCCAGGTTTGATCCCTGGGTCAGGAAGATTCCCTGGAGTGGGAAATGGCAACCTGCTCCAGTATTCTTGTCTTGAAAATTCCATGGACAGGGGAGCCTGGCAGGTTACAGTCCATGGGGTCACAAAGAGTTGGACATGACTGAGCAACTAACACACACACACATATTACACTAATATATTAATTAAATAATAATTATTAATAAAAGTTACTTATTTATATATTGTATTATATTGATTAAATTATATATTAAGTATATTATATATGTATATATACACACACATCTCCTATTGGCTCTGTTTCCCTGGAGAACCCTGACTCATTGGACATTGATATTTGGGCACAATATTTAGTGGCCTATATTCAGTTTTTGCTAGATGATTTTCTTTGTTCATAAGTTTCAGTATTATGTCTTCCCTTCCCTTTGTCTTCCCTTGGCCTTCCTACCATTAAGTCTTTTGCTTTGATCTTGGCATCACTGGCCCATTTGTTCAGTAAGTCATTTCTTGGCAGCTTACTATGTACCAACAATTGCAGTAGGTATTCGTGATTCAATGGAGAATAAAATAAATGAATTGCTGTCCTCATAGAACTTGTAATCAATTTCTGCGTCCAAAAGCTACAGTCTGTGGGCCAAATTCAGCTTGTCATCTTTTTTTTGTACAAACTGAAAGAATAGTTTTTACATTTTAAAACGTAATAAAAATCAAAGGAAGAGTAATTTGTCTTGAAGTGCAAATTACACTAAATTCAAATTCTAGTGACCATCAATAAAGTTTTGTTGGAACACACCACACTAATCTGTTTATTTTCTATAGTTGCTTTTACACCACAGCAGCAGAGTAGTTGCAAGAAATACTGTATGGCACAAACCTGGATTATTTACTATTTATCCTCTTACTGAAGACGTTTTCAGCTTCCCGAGTAGTGGTGCAGATAGAAAAGAACACACAATCAAGCAATAAGTAATCACAGTTTGTGGCAAGTGACACAAAGGGGAAAATGAGCCAAGATTGAGAAAGTCAGGAGCATCTGTGTGGATAGAAGTGCCTTCAGATGGAAGAGACAGTGAAGCTGAGATGGGAAAGAAGAGAAGGATCCAGCTATGCTAAGACAGGGGCAGTTCTGTTCCAGGCAGCGGAGAGGGAGTGGTGATGGCAAAGGGACTGATGTGGGAAAGATGTTAGCCTGTTTGAGGAACTGAGATGACTTCATGGCTGGAGAATAGTAAGAGGGGAGACTGAGACCTAAGTACATTGGAAACCAATTAAGACTTTTAAGCAAGAGAATGACATGGCTTGATTTGCGTGTATCCAAGACCATTTCAGCTGCTCTACAAAGAATGGATTGCAAGAGAAAAGGAAAAGAGAAGAGGAGAATATTTAGAAAGATATTGGTCTCATCTTCCTTTTAAGGTCCCCTCCTACACCTTTCTCCCATGAACATGTCAACTCCATAAACTACTTCAGAATTCTGCAATGTTTTGCAATTATTTTTTTGAAAGTTGGTTATTGAGATTCAGATGTGTAGAATAGTAACTGATAAAAATTTCTGAAGAAGCTTGTGTTGGCTATCACATTTTACTCTAATAAGAACTCATTGAGAAATTAAATTCTTGTGAAAAATACAGAGTTTTCAAATATGATGCAATAGAATATAAGCAGTGTTATTAGAAATCATAAATGGTAGTAGTCACTTTAATCATCTCCTGGCAAACTGTATAACACTTCTCTGGAGGAGATAACCATCCTGGAGAGGAAGATGAGGCCGAAGCTGATAGCAGAACATGTGTGCACAGGAAGTGAGCAGCAATCTGCGGTTGATGTAATCAAATAGATGGAAAAAATTTGGAGAGGGCAAGATACAGGCTGAGAAACATGGCTATGGAGACCAGTGGGGAATTTCTGGAGGAAGATAAGCCTGGGGATTTAAGAACTCTGGTATATATTTTTTATGGTGCTACTTTTTGCAGTGTTGCCATTTGAAAGCCTTTCTTTCTTCAAGACTTCATTGGAAGTCTGATACAAACACACAGACTTGGGCTGGTGGTTTTCTGGAAGTAATTGAGGTACTGCCTCGCACAGTAAGAGATAATATAGAAAAGCCATTTAGTGTGTGGGGTGGTCAGATGATCAGTAAAATGAAGTCATTTGATGAAAGCAGAAATCCAGAGTCAGATTGACTAGGAAAAAATTTCTCCAAGAAATACAAGAATTCTAAGAAAGACCAGGTAAGAAAGCAAGTTTCTGCCCTCAAGTAATAGGGATTTTTGAGGAAATTTTACTTGACAGTTTAAAGACCGTGTGGCTCCCACTTATGTATGGGTTGCAAATCATGTCCTCTCATTAGTTTTATAATTTACATGAAGTCAATAATGTGTTCAGTTCAGAGGCCTAGAAGAACAGCCTGAGAGATTAAATGACATCCAAGGATACTGACATTCCCAGGGATAGAACCTCTGTTGTTCCTCTGGCCACTGGAACCCTTGATAAAGCCCATACTTCTGTCTACTTGGTGGATGAAAGCCAAGGTTAAAGAAAAGCAGAAGAGAACAAAAGCAAATGTTTATGGGAAAACATAAGCCAAAATTTATAGGAAGTATTTGCTTCCTCATGTCTCTTGTCCTTTCTGAATTTTGGGTTTCCCTAAAGGAAACAGTTCTATTTTTAGGAAAAAACAACATACAAACACACAAGGGCCAGATTTTCTGAGCCTTTTTCAGGAAGCACTTTCCCACCAATCTGTTTCTGGGTCTCACACACCAACTCAGAAAGGGTGAGGCATCATGTTTCCAGAGTCTCTTCTAGTTAACTCAGCATCCAATTGTGTGGCTCCCACTTATGTATGGGTTGCAAATCATGTCCTCTCATTAGTTTTATAATTTACATGAAGTCAATAATGTGTTCAGTTCAGAGGCCTAGAAGAACAGCCTGAGAGATTAAATGACATCCAAGGATACTGACATTCCCAGGGATAGAACCTCTGTTGTTCCTCTGGCCACTGGAACCCTTGATAAAGCCCATACTTCTGTCTACTTGGTGGATGAAAGCCAAGGTTAAAGAAAAGCAGAAGAGAACAAAAGCAAATGTTTATGGGAAAACATAAGCCAAAATTTATAGGAAGTATTTGCTTCCTCATGTCTCTTGTCCTTTCTGAATTTTGGGTTTCCCTAAAGGAAACAGTTCTATTTTTAGGAAAAAACAACATACAAACACACAAGGGCCAGATTTTCTGAGCCTTTTTCAGGAAGCACTTTCCCACCAATCTGTTTCTGGGTCTCACACACCAACTCAGAAAGGGTGAGGCATCATGTTTCCAGAGTCTCTTCTAGTTAACTCAGCATCCAATTAAGAGACACAATTTAAAGGATAGTTTTGTAATTTAAGAAAGATGAGACAATTTAGCTTAGAGAATCCAAGTAGGAACCTGCCTAAATCTGCACACACGGGAAATAGTGAGGGCTTTTGTCAATTCAGTTTCATGAGAAGATTTCTACTTTCCTAGTCTTCGGGATGACTGAAAGTCTCCTGGAGACCAGTGTGGAGCCTCCTGTTATCCAAGAACCTAAGTGAATAACCTTAGCTATGAGGTAATCTGGTACAGTGGCATGGATGAGCCTTCAGGACAAGAGATTCCGAGGCCTTGTCTGGAAAGGCCAACAGGAACCACCTTACTTCCTCTCTACTATACCTATGAGCTCTGTCACTCAGTCATGTCAGAAGTCTTTGTGATCCGGTAGACTGTAAACCCCCAGGTTCCTCTCTGTCCATGGAATTTTCCAGGTAAGAATACTGGAGTGGGTTGCCATTTCCTACTACAGGGCATCTTCTTGATCCAAGGATTGAACCCATGTCTCCTACATCTCCTGTATTGACATTTTTTTTTTTTTTTTGAGGTCAAGAGAAACTGCAGAGCCTACAGTTCCTACTAAACAATAATATCTACCACCAATCCCTATTTACTGATGAATAGTTTACAAAGAACTTTCATGTATACATGGCCTCATTTCTCATTAATGTGATATGCACATGAAACAGAAACATTGTGAGATAATATCTATTCTTACCATCATTCAGAATGAAGAGATCCTAAGACTCAGGAATGGTAAATATCACTCGTTTCCTCAACTGTTAAGTAATAGAATCAGCAGCTGAATCCAAATCTTGTGGTGCCCAAATCCATGCTATTTCTATTAATACTATATGGGACCAACCACTTCTCCAGAGAGCTAAACATTCCTTTCCCCTCCAACTTCCTGTCTTGTGATGAACAGTGTATTAAAAACTGATTCCTGACCTCTTTGGTGAGGAATCAGCACTTTGGATCACAGAACCAGCCTAGAGTGGCCCATCAGTGCAGCTACTTCTAAGGTGATCGAAGTATGGTCTTCCAGATCCAAGATATTCCTTCTTCTCCAAGATGGAGAGTAAAGTATGTTTAAATTTGAAGTCACCAAGTGAAATAAGTTCAAGTTTTCAATCACCAAGAAAATCAGAAAGCCTTTCTTTTCCACAACTGCCCCTATACTGTGTTTATCTATAGTTTATGGTCCCTTTTGTGCTAGACATTAGCACTTTACATAAGTCCCCTCATTCTTTCAGCATTCGTATTTAAGAATGTTTCAGGCATATTTCTAATTGATGCACATAAAGTAGTGAATAAAGTGGAACAGGGAAATGGGGAGTGGATGGGATGAATTGGAAGACTGGGATTGACATATATACTGTGTATATTATGTGTAAAATAGACAACTAAAGAGAACCTAACTGCATAGCACAGGGAACTTTATGATGATAAAAATGGGAAGGAAATCCAAAAAAAGAGGGGATATATGTACGCAAATAGCTGATTCACTTTGCTGTACAGTAGAAGCTAAGATAGCATTGTAAAGCAACTATACTCCAATAAAAATTTTTAAAAAGTAGTCAATCCCAACCCTCCATGGGGAGAGTGGGTGGGACAAACAATATGTGAAATAAACAAGTAAGTAACATGTCAGGGGGTGATAAGTTCTATGGCTCTACAGTAAGTAACCAAGAGGAAAGAAGTGTCATGGTTCAATGGTCCAGGGCTGGCAGCAGGGTGTTGCTATCAGGATGTGCTGGAATAGTCTCTGATTTCAGCAGCTTGCCCAAGGACATAGGGAAGGAAACTATGTGGTTATCTGGGACAGAAATTTGTAAGGAAACAGAATAGAGTGTGAATGTCCTTGGGAAAGAATGCTGGGTGTGTTTGAAGAACAAGTAGTAGAACAATGTGACGAGCAGAAGAAGCAGGGGTAGAAAGGTAAAAGGTAGGATAGGAAAGACATGATGTGAGAGGTCCAGACGGCTTAGAGTCCATTGTCTGACCAGAAACTGCTACTGAATTTTTACAACAAATAGGTCTGATGACTCCTCATTTTTTAAACTCTTAAAAAAAATTGAATTATACTTGATTTACAATGTTTCAGGTGTATAGAAAAGAGATTCATTTACACATATTGATATATCTATTCTTTTTCAGATTTTTTCCATTATAGGTTATTACAAGATATTGACTATAGCTCCCAGTGCTATACAGTAGGTTCTTATTGCTAATGTATTTTATATATAATAGTATCTGTTGATCCCAAATTCCCAATTTATCCATCCTGTTCCTGCTTATTTAACTTATATAAAGAGTACATCATGAGAAACACTGGGCTGGAAGAAACACAAGCTGGAATCAAGATTGCCGGGAGAAATATCAATAACCTCAGATATGCAGATGACACCACCCTTATGGCAGAAAATGAAGAGGAACTAAAAAGCCTCTTGATGAAAGTGAAAGTGGAGAGTGAAAAACTTGGCTTAAAGCTCAACATTCAGAAAACGAAGATCATGGCATCCGGTCCCATCACTTCATGGGAAATAGATGGGGAAACCATGGAAACAGTGTCAGACTTCATTTTTTTGGGCTCCAAAATCACTGCAGATAGTGACTGCAGCCATGAAATTAAAAGACACTTACTCCTTGGAAGAAAAGTTATGACTAACCTAGATAGTATATTCAAAAGCAGAGACATTACTTTGACAACAAAGGTCCGTCTAGTCAAGGCTATGGTTTTTCCTGTGGTCATGTATGGATGTGAGAGTTGGACTGTGAAGAAAGCTGAGCGCCGAAGAATTGATGCTTTTGAACTGTGGTGTTGGAGAAGACTCTTGAGAGTCCCATGGACTGCCAGGAGATCCAACCAGCCTATTCTGAAGGAGATCAGCCCTGGGATTTCTTTGGAAGGAATGATGCTGAAGCTGAAACTCCAGTACTTTGGCCACCTCATGCGAAGAGTTGACTCATTGGAAAAGACTTTGATGCTGGGAGGGATTGGGGGCAGGAGGAGAAGGGGATGACAGAGGATGAGACGGCTGGATGGCATCACGGACTTGATGGATGTGAGTCTGAGTGAACTCTGGAGTTGGTGATGGACAGGTAGGCCTGGCGTGCTGCGATTCATGGGGTCGCAAAGAGTCAAACATGACTGAGTGACTGAAGTGAACTGACTGAACTGAACTGTCCCCTTTTCTCAATTTTAAAGTTAAAGATACTCAAAGAGGAATTTCATAGTTACTTAAGGCTAGTACAGGGTGGTCAGGGGATTAAATCCAGAATTTTTGATTCCAAAGTTGGCTTTCTGTTCTCTTTTCTTTCTGTCTGAGGGTCCTTTGACCCCCATGGTCCTGAATAGAGATTTGAGACAAACAGCTGTGTCCACAACACCTAAATTTCAATGCACATTTCTAAAGCATAAACATTAAGAAAACTTCATACAGAAGATTTTAATGAGAGGCAAATTGCATTCTAAGTTGTTGCATGAATTGAATTGGGATTTATAATCCAGACAATCTTAATGCTTTGTAACCAGGGCAAGAAAGGCACGAAGGAGGAAGCTATAGCTGCAATTCTGGGAAATGTTGAGCACAGGGGCATATTGAACAATAAGAGAGATCAAAGAGCCAGTGGAAATGCAGCCAGCATGAAATGCCAGGCCAGTGCCCTGAGAATGAGAGCGATGCTCTGCCCCTGTTATCTAGGAAATCTGAAGTACACACAGTGAAAACACTGTCCCGTGTTTTGGTTAGAGTCTTTTTGACCAATGGCTACAAAAACTGGAAAGACTCAAATATCTCTTTTCCGTGTTACTTCACAATTCCAGTAACATGGTTAGTAATTCACATCATATCACTAACAGCATCATTCCTGTGATTACATTTTTTGATGAGCCCTAGGTCACCTATGCAGACTCTCTGGTGCATATCTCATTTGGTGTCCACTCATTTATGACTTGACCTCTCAGCCATCTGGGACCATCCAAACCAGGTGCATCCTTCATGTCAGATATCTGCATCCCATAGGTCCAAGCCAAATCATGCGGTTTCATGTGGAAACAAATGGACAGTAAAACTTAATACAGGAAGGTTGGGTGTCTAGAAGATGAAGCTCACTCCCTTCAAAGAAGCAACTCGATAATATCTTACTGCAGCATCAACTCTCAGTAATTGTGAAACTGAGGAATTCCAAGGTAGCTCAGGAGACACATCAGTTCAGTTCAGTTCAGTTCAGTCGCTCAGTCGTGTCCGACTCTTTGCGACCCCATGAATCGCAGCACGCCAGGCCTCCCTGTTGAGCTTTTCAAATCCTGAAAGATGATGCTGTGAAAGTGCTGCACTCAGTATGCCAGCAAATTTGGAAAACTCAGCAGTGGCCACAGGACTGGAAAAGGTCAGTTTTCATTCCAATTCCAAAGAAAGGCAATGCCAAAGAATGCTCCAACTACCGCACAATTGCACTTATCTCACATGCTAGTAAAGTAATGCTCAAAATTCTCCAAGCCAGGCTTCAACAATACGTGAACCATGAACTCCCTGATGTTCAAGCTGGCTTTAGAAAAGGCAGAGGTACCAGAGATCAAATTGCCAACATGTGCTGGATCATCGAAAAAGCAAGAGAGTTCCAGAAAAACATCTATTTCTGCTTTATTGACTATACCGAAGCCTTTGACTGTGTGGATCACAATAAACTGTGGAAAATTCTGAAAGAGATGGGAATACCAGACCACCTAACCTGCCTCTTGAGAAATCTGTATGCTGGTCAGGAAGCAACAGTTAGAAGTGGACATGGAACAACAGACTGGTTCCAAATAGGAAAAAGGGTA
>SJYT01064286.1:0-43999 GCA_006410635.1 Cephalophus harveyi | reverse complement strand
CAGTAGTAGATATAATGGTCATCTGAGTTAAATTCACCCATTCCAGTCCATTTTAGTTCGCTGATTCCTAGAATGTCGACGTTCACCCTTGCCATCTCTTGTTTGACCACTTCCAATTTGCCTTGATTCATGGACCTGACATTCCAGGTTCCTATGCAGTATTGCTCTTTACAGCATCGGATCTTGCTTCTATCACCAGTCACATCCACAGCTGGGTATTGTTTTTGCTTTGGCTCCATCCCTTCATTCTTTCTGGAGTTATTTCTCCACTGATCTCCAGTAGCATATTGGGCACCTAATGACCTGGGGAGTTCCTCTTTTGGTATCCTATCATTTTGCCTTTTCATACTGTTCATGGGGTTCATACTGTTCATACTGTTTCATACTGTTCACTGGAGAAGGAGACACATCAGAGAGGGTATTTACTGGGAGTTCTGTAAGTCCTCATCCAGCTGTTCTCAGACTTTCCAACAGCCAACATTCACATGTGGAAACCAGGTAGTTTGAGACCACATCACTGGAGGGATCCCCTCACCAGCACAGATGGAGAAGGCAACCTAAGGCTGATGAAAACAGTCAAATGAGAGTAAGAAGAGGTCCAGGAATAAGAGCAGTATCATTCTGGTAGGGAGGGCAGGGCGCGTCTAGGGAATCCATGCAGGCAGATCCTGACCAATGGCTATGGAGCTCCCCTTTTAAAAAGTCTGACCGAACCTGTGGCTTCCTCTGTAGCATAATTTTAGAAATGCTAGGAGAAAAACATGTTTTCAAAACACTTTCTTGCTCCTGATTGTTGCCACCTGTAATCTTTCACTGATAAGCAGAGGAATTAGTATAATTAGAGGTTAAACCCCCCAAAACCTAGGAATAGCAACATCTCAGTGTAAATTCACTTCTGCCAGACTCCTCTGTCCATGGGATTTTCCAGGCAAGAAGAGTGGGATGCCATTTCCTATTCCAGGGGATCTTCTTGACCCAGAGATTGAACCTGTTTAGGGTGCAACTAACTGACTTTTTCAGAGGAGGTTGTCATGAGACTAAGGGAATGAGATAATATTTGTTTTCTATTGCTGGCAAACAAATTAGATCAAACTTAATGGGCTAAGACCACACATATTTACTATTTCCCAGTTTTGTAGGTCAGAAGTCTAAGCACTTGGCTGGGCTCTGCTCTGAGTTTCATGAGGCCAAGATCAAGAAGTTAGGAGAGCTGCAATCCTTACTAGAGGCTCTGGGGGAGGACATACTTCCAGAACCTGTCAGATTGTTGGTAGAATCCAGTTTTTCTCAGTTGTAGGGTGAAGGTCCTGCTTCCTTGTTAGCTATGGACCAATGATTGTTCTTAGCTTCTAGAGATTGCCCACATTCCCTGGCTCCCTCTTCATCTTCAAAGTCACCAATGCTGGTTGAGTCCTGATGCTCCTCATCAGTTACCTCTCTTCTGTCCCCTCTCCTATGTCTTTTTCCACTGCAACTCTACCATTCCAACTGCAGAAATTTCTTTGCTTTTAAGACCCAAGTGATTAGATTGGGCCTATCAGAAATTCAGGATAACCTCCCTGTCTTAAAAGTCTATAACCTTATCTGCTAAGTCTCTTTAGCTTTGCTTGATTATTTAATATATTTATAGAAGCCAGGATTAGAGTATGGACATCTTTGGAAAGAGGGGTATTATTTGTTCTACCACAAAGGTGAAGGGGGACAGGTCAGGATTTTACACACAATATTGAATATGTCTTTTATTCTTTACAATTACAATGAAGTTCAAGGAGGTCAGAGATGTTAAGAAACTTAACCCAAGTAATACATCTAAAACTTGGCAGTATTAACATTTGAATACAACTATATCAGTTCAAATAGACTGTTAGATCTAGAAGGGGCCTTAGAAATGATCTAGACCAGAAATATTTACCCTGGGTCTATAGATTTGAACTCCATGGGTCCATCAGGGAGGGAGAGAGCCAAGAAAATTTGAAAACAAGAAGGGGTATGTGTAAAAGCATGCCTTATTATTATTATTATTTTGAACAAAAGAGAGGGCTCATTGTTCATAAAGAACTTAGAGAACTCCTACACAAAAATAGTATTAAGAAGCACCAATCCTTATTCTTCATAACTGAGTTTATTTAAACATCACCAACAGCCCATTTTGTTATGGCTAACAGATCTATCCTAACATTTGTTGACAGCAATGCAACTCTATAGGGAAGGGGTCATTTAAACGTTGGTGTGAGGCTGAGTAGGTACTAGCACTTCACCTATAGCTTCTCTATCAATGTTATTCATGAATAGTCATAAACCCTGGAGCACTGGAGACACTTTGATCTGGGAGGGAGGCATAAACAAAAGGAAGGCTGTAAGGCTATGAAATTAAAGTACAGAATTTTGCTTTCAAAGTTAGTAATTTTAACCTTGATCTCAACCAAGCCTTTTTAATCTAATTTTCTTTGTTGTTCCCTTAGTTTTCTGCACCAGCCTCTGCACTTCATTCATTGTTTATCTTTTTTCCACTCTGGCTTTTGACGCCTTCAAGGTCAAAATGCCTACACTATGCCAGGCACTGTGCTTAAATCCGTGAAACCAAAGAAGCATGTTTTTGGCCTCCAAAGAGCTTACAAACTATGTTTAAAGAAAAACTTTTCTTTTAAACTGAATATTAATTTTTTTTATCTGTGATATTTTTATTTCACTTTTCTACATTTCATGCTTATGTTAGGTTGGATATGATAGGTACATTGTTTTTACCTATCGTATTAGTTTTCTATTTCCACTGTAACAAATGACCACGAACTCTGTGGTTTAAAACAACACAGGTTGGTTCTCTCCCTTTTTTGAAAGTCAAAAGTCTGAAAGTCAAGATGTCAGTAAGGCTACATTCCTTCTGGAAGCTTGTAGAGAAGAGTCCATTTTCTTGCCTTTACTAGCTCCTGGAGGCTGCTCACATTCTTTGGCTTGTGGCCCCTTTTTTCATCTTCAAAGCATTTCACTCTCCGTCCATGGGATTTTCCAGGCAAGAGTCCTGGAGTGGGGTGCCATTGCCTTCTCCTAACCTCTGAACTACCCTTATGGAAAGCAGTGACTGTGGTCTTTATCACCACTGCCTCAAGGAATAACTTCTCCATGGCACCACTTTGTGAAAGCTTGTTTTGTTCCTAATGACATCCCTGCCAGAGTTCTACCATAGCGTGAGTGTTAGTCACTCAGTCGTGTCTGACTCTTTGCGACCCCATGGACTATAGCCAGCTAGGCTCCTCTCTCCATGGAATTCTCCAGGCAATACTGGAGTACCATGGCACCACTTTGTGAAAGCTTGTTTTGTTCCTAATGACATCCCTGCCAGAGTTCTACCATAGCGTGAGTGTTAGTCACTCAGTCGTGTCTGACTCTTTGCGACCCCATGGACTATAGCCAGCTAGGCTCCTCTCTCCATGGAATTCTCCAGGCAATACTGGAGTGGTAGCCATTTCCTTCTCTAGAGGCATCTTACTAACCCAGGGATCCAGCTGGGGTCTCCCACATTGCAGGCAGATTCTTCACCATTTGAGCCAGATCTCAGTAAATGTGTGTTGAATCTGTGAGTATATGACTCAGATTTTACACAATTATTTGGTCCAGATATATTGAAATAATACCAAAGCATCTAGCTAAACTGCAAAATGTTTTTTTTTTTGGTCAATATGGTGACATGGCAGAGCAGTTTTGTTGGCTGCATAGAATGAAACATCTACCATCACAGACTTCTTTCAATATATCTTATTCCTCAATACAATCCTTTTCTATATCCACAGTTTTCCCAAGTAAAGAGGCTTTAGATGGAAAGAAGGGAAGCAAAGAGAGATGAAAAGAGGGACAGGCTGGTTCAACTGGGTTAGTCATCACTGCCACCATATAAATAATTTCTCTGTTAAATATACAAAGGAAGGGTTTGGGCATTTTTTTAAACAACTTTTTTTTTTTTTTCCTGTCATATTTTAACCCTAGGAAGGTCAGACAGGTCTAAGTTCTGCAACTTGCCATTTTGTGCACTAGGGCAAGTGACTCTGGGCTTCACTTTCTTCACGTGTAGGATAAGATTACTCAAAGGTGGTGGGGAAGTGGAAGAGACCAAGGAAAGTTGAATTTCAAAGCAAAGCTTCAGCCTGGTCCTGCTGTAGAGCTCTGGAGTGCTAGTGATCTTACTGCCAACTAGTCATTGCCAGGAAGAGATGGGGGGGAATGTAAATTACCAAGCTCCAGCGGCTTATGTTAGTCTTCTGAAAAAGAGTTTTAAGTGCCCAATTTAGATGCTTGCACATATTAGAAGCTGGGGGAGGAAAACCTCAGATCAGTAAGAGGGGCCTAAGGAGATCTGAACAAAGTCCTACAGTGCTGCCTTCAGCCTGCTTTGCGTGTTAGATGATACATGCCTATAAAGCACTTAGGATAGAATCTGGTACAGAGTAAGTACACTTCCGGATGTTTGCTACTATAATTAATACTTTTATCATCTTCTCTACGGTATTAGAGTAAGTATTCCCCACAGCTTCCTTCCAAGCAGGGGTTACAAACCCTAAAATTTTGGGGGTTATGTAAATTAGAGAAACTGCCAGAAAGAAGACCAGGAAGAGGTGGGGCAGGGTCACCTGGGGCACACCTGCTCCCTGCCATCAAAAATAAAGCCTCTGCAATCAAGTGTTTGCAAAACACTATGAAAAAGTCAAAGTCAAAACAAACCAAAGCAAGAATTACATCTGGCTGGTGGATTGCCAGTTTGCCAGGCTTGCTCTAAACTCTGCTCACAGCCTCCATCCCACAAGGCACCCTAGTCCCGGCAGGAAAGGATGGTGTATTTGGTGGCATGCTTGCTGAGGAGTGCTCCCTGCCAGGCTGCCTGGGAAGCTAGGAGACCCTGTGATGAGTTTTACTTGGGTGGTCTGTCCTCTCCACCCTGGCCACCCACAGCCACCACCTCTGGTTGTGATGATACAATACAACGGAGAGTGGGATTTGTTTTTTTGTACATTCAAAGAGTATTTATTGAGCACTACCACATTCTATGTTGGCTGTGAAGGGTCCTAATGAGAAACAGGCTCTGTGTGTGTTTATGTGTCTGGAAGAGAGGCTTTCTTTCCAATTAAAATGTGGTTTGGAATATCCCCTTGCTTCCCTTCATTTCCCTCACAGGAAATACAAAGTTAGCAGTGGAAACAATTGCTTATCCATGTTTCTGTCCTCATCTTGGGTCATTTGACTCACCTCTTTCTTAACACCTTTTAATATACTCTCCCTCCTCACATTAACTGGTCCTGCCAGACTGGACCATTCAATATTATACTTGCTGTGCTTATAGTTCTATGCCTATTAGTTCAAGGTGGGAGTTTGTGTGCAAGAGAAAAATAAGTCATAATCCTGGGGAAACAGGGTATGCTCTCAAAGAACCATCCAGAGAGCTGTGACAATGTATAATAGCATGCTAACCTATAAAGTTGAGATATAAGAGTTGGCAGTGAAGAGATGAAAGATGTGAGATGAAAAAGGCTATGGTTATAACCTGGCACTACTATCAATCACCCAGTTAGTACATTATATTCCTTTATTAGATCGATTTTATACTTTATACTATACCTTTATTAGATCTATATTTATATTAATATACATTTTGTGATTAAAATTTAATGTGTTCACCATAGGAAATTTAAAAACAAAGAAAACCAAAGAAGGAATTAAAAGTTTCTCATAATTCTATTATCCAGATGCCGCCACAGTTACCATTTCAGTACTTTTCCCTCTAAGTACATGCATTTTTACTTTACTGGGATGATCTATTCTGAAACTTGATTGTTTCCCATTTAATAATTTATCCTTGAACTTTTCCCCATATAATTAAGTTACTATCATACAACATGATTCTTAATGGCTTATTTTGTCACATTGACATACCGTAATTTATTTAAGCAGATTTTCGTCCCTCCCCCAAATCTGTCTTCTTATTTCATATTCCAACTAAAGCCAGTTTTAAAGGTACACATAGGGCCCCAGAAACTCGCGATAGATGACTGGCTCAATTCCTTCCCAAGAACTTCAAAGAACTGCAAGAGAAATCAGCTGTGATGCTCTATTTCACATTCTCTGGAGTGACAGCTCAGCTTGAGACTGCGAGAGAGGTGGTCAAAGGCTGAGGCGGGGCATTTGGGAGACAAGACTTGAAATTACAAAGTTTCCAATGACCAGATAGCAGTATCAAACCCTTCTCTTACAGGCTTCTTTCAGAAAGCAAAAGATACCAGATGAACTCTCAGGAGTGTTTTGAAAGGCAAGGCAAATGGCACATTTGAGAACTGAATTTGGCTCCATTTGTTCAAGGGAAGGTGGGTGGCTTCAGCTGCCTAGGAAACAGGCTTTGAATATGTGCTTCCTGGAATTCTTTATGCTTCTCTCCTAAAAGGGTTCCTAGTGTTCCTGATAAAGGATTCTTATTATTTGGCATTTGCAGGCAGCCTAGTTTTGGCTACATTCTGTTCAATTCTTTATGTTGGTGAGTTCTTATAAAGCCCTGTATCTCTTCAGAACTAGCCCAGAATTCTCCCTTCTCCCTGCCTCTTTCTCCTTCCCTGTCTCTGCCTCACTCCCACCTGCCAACCTTGCACACACTTTTATTTTATTTCCAATCTGAAAGCTGAAACTCTGGCACAGTGAGGTGAAGCCATACACAGAGCATCTGCTTCAGTGTTTCAGGCTGCTTCTAGGAGAGTGAATAGCATATGCAAGGCGTGGGTGCTGTATTGGAAGCCAAACAAGCACCACCGTGAATGGTTGAATGTTGACCATGAGGCAAAGCACATGGTCAGAACCTCCAAAACCTTGCACTCGAAGAAGCAAAAATAAGCCTTGACCTGTCCTTTCATACCATCCAAATCTAAGGTGTAGAAAGCAAAGAGAATGAGAGAAGGAGATCTATAAATAACAGTTGCATTCTTCAATCAATTCACTTGTATGTTCAGTAAATCTTAACTAAGCAAGTATTAGTTTCAGTATTGTGCACTTGTGAGAATCTGAGTCCTGGTGGGTAGGATACACTTTAGGTAAATGAGACCATGTATTGAAGGACCCGGTAAAGCACTGGTCACATAGTAGGCCTTCAATATACATAAATAATACCTAACATATTCTGGACTTTCTAACTGCCAGGCACTATTCTAAGTATTTATATATAAATATATAAAGTTATATATAATAACATATTTAGTCATTAAAACAGTCTTTTGGAATAAGTTACCCAAATGCTCCAGATAAAGTTAAATAAAATGTCCAGTATTATTTACTTAATTTTTTTTTTTTTTTTTTCCTGTCATATTTTAACCCTAGGAAGGTCAGACAGGTCTAAGTTCTGCAACTTGCCATTTTGTGCACTAGGGCAAGTGATTCTGGGCTTCACTTTCTTCACGTGTAGGATAAGATTACTCAAAGGTGGTGGGGAAGTGGAAGAGACCAAGGAAAGTTGAATTTCAAAGCAAAGCTTCAGCCTGGTCCTACTGTAGAGCTCTGGAGTGCTAGTGATCTTACTGCCAAATAGTCATTGCCAGGAAGAGATGGGGGGGAATGTAAATTACCAAGCTCCAGCGGCTTATGTTAGTCTTCTGAAAAAGAGTTTTAAGTGCCCAATTTAGATGCTTGCACATATTAGAAGCTGGGGGAGGAAAACCTCAGATCAGTAAGAGGGGCCTAAGGAGATCTGAACAAAGTCCTACAGTGCTGCCTTCAGCCTGCTTTGCATGTTAGATGATACATGCCTATAAAGCCCTTAGGATAGAATCTGGTACAGAGTAAGTACACATCTGGATCTTTGCTACTATAATTAATACTTTTATCATCTTCTCTACGGTATTAGAGTAAGTATTCCCCACAGCTTCCTTCCAAGCAGGGGTTACAAACCCTAAAATTTTGGGGGTTATGTAAATTAGAGAAACTGCCAGAAAGAAGACCAGGAAGAGGTGGGGCAGGGTCACCTGGGGCACACCTGCTCCCTGCCATCAAAAATAAAGCCTCTGCAATCAAGTGTTTGCAAAACACTATGAAAAAGTCAAAGTCAAAACAAACCAAAGCAAGAATTACATCTGGCTGGTGGATTGCCAGTTTGCCAGGCTTGCTCTAAACTCTGCTCACAGCCTCCATCCCACAAGGCACCCTAGTCCCGGCAGGAAAGGATGGTGTATTTGGTGGCATGCTTGCTGAGGAGTGCTCCCTGCCAGGCTGCCTGGGAAGCTAGGAGACCCTGTGATGAGTTTTACTTGGGTGGTCTGTCCTCTCCACCCTGGCCACCCACAGCCACCACCTCTGGTTGTGATGATACAATACAACGGAGAGTGGGATTTGTTTTTTTGTACATTCAAAGAGTATTTATTGAGCACTACCACATTCTATGTTGGCTGTGAAGGGTCCTAATGAGAAACAGGCTCTGTGTGTGTTTATGTGTCTGGAAGAGAGGCTTTCTTTCCAATTAAAATGTGGTTGGGAATATCCCCTTGCTTCCCTTCATTTCCCTCACAGGAAATACAAAGTTAGCAGTGGAAACAATTGCTTATCCATGTTTCTGTCCTCATCTTGGGTCATTTGACTCACCTCTTTCTTAACACCTTTTAATATACTCTCCCTCCTCACATTAACTGGTCCTGCCAGACTGGACCATTCAATATTATACTTGCTGTGCTTATAGTTCTATGCCTATTAGTTCAAGGTGGGAGTTTGTGTGCAAGAGAAAAATAAGTCATAATCCTGGGGAAACAGGGTATGCTCTCAAAGAACCATCCAGAGAGCTGTGACAATGTATAATAGCATGCTAACCTATAAAGTTGAGATATAAGAGTTGGCAGTGAAGAGATGAAAGATGTGAGATGAAAAAGGCTATGGTTATAACCTGGCACTACTATCAATCACCCAGTTAGTACATTATATTCCTTTATTAGATCGATTTTATACTTTATACTATACCTTTATTAGATCTATATTTATATTAATATACATTTTGTGATTAAAATTTAATGTGTTCACCATAGGAAATTTAAAAACAAAGAAAACCAAAGAAGGAATTAAAAGTTTCTCATAATTCTATTATCCAGATGCCGCCACAGTTACCATTTCAGTACTTTTCCCTCTAAGTACATGCATTTTTACTTTACTGGGATGATCTATTCTGAAACTTGATTGTTTCCCATTTAATAATTTATCCTTGAACTTTTCCCCATATAATTAAGTTACTATCATACAACATGATTCTTAATGGCTTATTTTGTCACATTGACATACCGTAATTTATTTAAGCAGATTTTCGTCCCTCCCCCAAATCTGTCTTCTTATTTCATATTCCAACTAAAGCCAGTTTTAAAGGTACACATAGGGCCCCAGAAACTCGCGATAGATGACTGGCTCAATTCCTTCCCAAGAACTTCAAAGAACTGCAAGAGAAATCTGCTGTGATGCTCTATTTCACATTCTCTGGAGTGACAGCTCTGCTTGAGACTGCGAGAGAGGTGGTCAAAGGCTGAGGCGGGGCATTTGGGAGACAAGACTTGAAATTACAAAGTTTCCAATGACCAGATAGCAGTATCAAACCCTTCTCTTACAGGCTTCTTTCAGAAAGCAAAAGATACCAGATGAACTCTCAGGAGTGTTTTGAAAGGCAAGGCAAATGGCACATTTGAGAACTGAATTTGGCTCCATTTGTTCAAGGGAAGGTGGGTGGCTTCAGCTGCCTAGGAAACAGGCTTTGAATATGTGCTTCCTGGAATTCTTTATGCTTCTCTCCTAAAAGGGTTCCTAGTGTTCCTGATAAAGGATTCTTATTATTTGGCATTTGCAGGCAGCCTAGTTTTGGCTACATTCTGTTCAATTCTTTATGTTGGTGAGTTCTTATAAAGCCCTGTATCTCTTCAGAACTAGCCCAGAATTCTCCCTTCTCCCTGCCTCTTTCTGCTTCCCTGTCTCTGCCTCACTCCCACCTGCCAACCTTGCACACACTTTTATTTTATTTCCAATCTGAAAGCTGAAACTCTGGCACAGTGAGGTGAAGCCATACACAGAGCATCTGCTTCAGTGTTTCAGGCTGCTTCTAGGAGAGTGAATAGCATATGCAAGGCGTGGGTGCTGTATTGGAAGCCAAACAAGCACCACCGTGAATGGTTGAATGTTGACCATGAGGCAAAGCACATGGTCAGAACCTCCAAAACCTTGCACTCGAAGAAGCAAAAATAAGCCTTGACCTGTCCTTTCATACCATCCAAATCTAAGGTGTAGAAAGCAAAGAGAATGAGAGAAGGAGATCTATAAATAACAGTTGCATTCTTCAATCAATTCACTTGTATGTTCAGTAAATCTTAACTAAGCAAGTATTAGTTTCAGTATTGTGCACTTGTGAGAATCTGAGTCCTGGTGGGTAGGATACACTTTAGGTAAATGAGACCATGTATTGAAGGACCCGGTAAAGCACTGGTCACATAGTAGGCCTTCAATATACATAAATAATACCTAACATATTCTGGACTTTCTAACTGCCAGGCACTATTCTAAGTATTTATATATAAATATATAAAGTTATATATAATAACATATTTAGTCATTAAAACAGTCTTTTGGAATAAGTTACCCAAATGCTCCAGATAAAGTTAAATAAAATGTCCAGTATTATTTACTTAATATCTTTGTCTTATCTTTATGTAATGTACATCACAGGAATCCTGTCCTTTTCCTTAAAGATTAGCTGAGCACTTGATCAGATTGGAGAAGCAGAACTTCTGTAGAAAGGTTAGGACCATGATTCTTGTTGAGAAAGATGAGAAAGAAGAGAATCCTAAGAGAATATTCCATCCTAGTAATCTCACCATAATCCTATTGGTTCAGCATGCTGGTAGAGGAAGGTGAGCCATAGTACGTAGCAAGAGGGGCAGAGATAACACATACACGTACACTCGTACACATGCATATGCACTCAGAGTTTCTGCAGTCAAGAATCTTGAAATCTTTTGTGGATACAAATCACAGATACTAGAAAAAAATTCCAGGGTAATGCAAAAACAGCAATTAGATTTACCATGCTAAGTTCTATGAGAATATGAAAGTAAGGGTTCCTTTCTTCAATAACTCTGTGATCTTGCTGGCTGTATCTTTACATCATTTGTAAATTTTTGGAACTAGACCAGTTGGTGTCTGCCCACATGAGCTACTTGCTGCAGTGTCCGAGTGCTCTGCTCAACGACAGGCAAGGTTCAGGCATATCCATATTTGCCACATAGTCTTGTCAAAGAAACACAACCAATGGTTTAATAACAAGCTAATAGGCAGCATATTGCACTGGAATCATATGTTATAATTGATATTTTTATTGCATATTTTATGTTGGACTTGTTTGACTTTTATATTCATGATAAGAAGTTGCTTACTATTGTTAGATATTACTCCTCTTTAGAGCTTTTGGGTCCATGTAATTGAAGCATAGCCTAAGATTGCAAGGGATGCTGTTAAAAACAAAATTATATTGAGGCTGATATAAAAATACAAATGTCATTCATAACCCCTGAATTCAAACTTTCATGTTCATCATTAGAGCTCCATTTTTCTATTTATCTGGCAATTCACATTCAGCTTTATGAATATTGGGAGGGTTCAAAATAAAGGAATATCCTTTTGAAATCTCCAGTGCAACAAATGAACACTTTCTGGTCTATCCCTTGTACACATCTTTCATATATAGTGAATTTCATTTGAAACAGTTTCATACCATAAAATCAGCTGAAAACCCCTGACACAGAGTATCAACTCTGTGGGAAAAGTCGGGGAGAAGACTTGAAAGGCAGACTAAAGTGCTATAAATCATATAATGATACTGGAAGCTATGACTGTAGAGCTAGAAATAGGTAGGAAATAGACGCAGAATACAATGACACTATGCAAAATGTAGTCCTTCCAGAGAGGAGGAATATTTAGAAAGAATTCTATGGAGTCAAGTGGCTGATGCACAACTGAACCAATTGGGTAATAAATCAATCTCTATGGAATATTAAATTTTTCCATATCAATCAGGCAATAAAGTTAAAATATTATAGGCATCATTGACTCGATGGACATGAGTTTGAGCAAGCTCCAGGAGTTGGTGAAGGACAGGGAGGCCTGGTGTGCTGCAGTCGATGGGGTTGCAAAGAGTCGGATATGACTGAGTGACTAAACTGAACTGATTATAGATTTTAAATAATTAAATGAAAACATCATTAGAAATTTGAGAGTGTAGCTGTGGAAAGAAACAACCCCATTTGAGGCACATGGATGGGCTTGCCAATGGGCAAATCATGTTTTATATATAGGTCTCAGCTTTCAAAGTATGGCTCTGGATATGGCCAGTTCTAAAATTCACACCCCAGCCTAAGTCAACCTCTTTTAGTTAAGAATTTGAATAGTCTCCTTGTGAGTTCTAGTTCACTTAGATGGCATTCCTGTTTCTTTTGTGAGTTGCATCTTTTCACTCTGAGAAAAATTACACACTGTCTATAGATGAGATGCTATTTTCTATCCATCAAAAGGGGCAAAAATTCATTAGCTTTACAAATTATATTAGTGAGGCTGGAGAAAGAGACACCTTCATACATTGCTGATGAAAATGTAAAATGTTACAAAACAGGTGTGAATTGTAAATGTTAGTATTTATCCTTTGACCCTAGGATCTACCATGAGGATATACTTCTAACAGTAAAATATATTGTTATTTGTGTTGAAGGTTATTTATTGCAGCATAGTATATACTGTAAAATTTTGAAACTATCTAAATGTCCAAGAATAGGAGATTGAATAAACAATTGTACATTCCCAAAATAGAACACTACTTGGTTATAAAAAAATAATGACATAAGAAAGGTCTCTGTGAAAGTATTGAGCAGTGATTACCAGGAGACTGTATTAAGTGACAGAAAGATAAAGTACAAAAGAGCACATAAATATAGTATATTGCCCTTTGTGTAAAAAAGATGAGAAAATTAAAAAAAAACTTATACATATAGTTGTTCATTTTTACAAGAAGAAACATGGGAAGAATAAGCCAGAAAACAATAAAGCTGGCTACCTGCAAGGGATGTTGGAAGGGAAATGAGGTGGAAAGAATATGGAAGGGAGTTGCATACAAATTATTCTTAGAGAATAAAAATACCTTTCTGTTTATTTTTGCCTTTTGGAAGCATGTTTATGTACTGCATATTTAAAATATATACAATTGTCCCTTAGTATCCACAGCAGATTGGCTCCAGGACCATGCTGCAGATATCAAAATCCATGGATGCTCAAGTGCTTTATATAAAATAGTGTAGTATTTGTATACAACCTGTGTACATCCTTCTGTGGAATTTAAATTGTCTCTAGATAGTGAACTTGATTGACATGAATCTGAGCAAATGCCAGGAGATAGTGAAGGACAAGGGAAGCCTGGTGTGCTGCAGTCTAAGAGGTTGCAAAGAATCAGACACAACTTAGCCACTGAACAACATCAGATTACTTAATGATACCTAATACAATGTAAAAACTATAGAAATAGTTATAAATACAATGTAAATGCTGTGTTAATAGTTGCCAGCATGTGGCAAATCCAAGTTTTGCTTTTTGGAACTTTGTGGTATTTTTTTGAGTTTTCAATCTGTGGTTGCTTGAATCCATGAATGTGGAAACTGTAGATACAGGGGGCAGACTGTATAAAATATATATTAGTTAAATCAGCAGAAATGAGAAGGGAAAAAAACCCCGAACATTGAAAGCAAACTGAAATATATGAACCTAAGAGTATTTTGAAGAAATTCAGAATCTACTTCAGATGTATTCTAGGATTAAGGAAATGAGTAAATATATATATTTTGTTGGGGTACAGATATCTCATTATGGAGGAGGCACATGTATGGAATGGGAACAGGTAAGAAAAAACCTTTGGGGATGGACTGCATTTAATATTTAATATTGTCTGTGTGAACTCATTATTTCTAAACTATGTTTATGTATGCATAAATATACTGTATATGCATTTGAGTACATGTTTGTATGTGTGTGTATATAATTATTCATATATTTTATACCTTTATCCACAGCAAGAATCTAGAAGCAAAATCACCCCTGACAACACTCATACTAATTAGTTCGTCTTGGTTTCTTAACACTATTTCCCAATAAAAGGAATCAAGTCTCCTCAGAGAAATGGCAAATCCCAGGGCTAGCGTAGGGTAGGTAGAAAATGAGATATTTTGTTATGTTAGAAATTAAGGAAACTAAAACACACACAAAAGACAGAGGATCCTACTTGAAGGGGCTCTCATTGACCAAATCTGGGATAATTTAAACATTAAAACAATTAAAGACAATAAGAAAATCATATGATAATCAATAGGTAGGTAAACAAATAAATCAATGGATGAGAAGGGAGGATTCTTGCCTACAGAAAGTCTGAGCTCTGTCTGGAGGAAATGTTGGAGTTGGAAATCCGTCTTTTTGCAATCTTCCTGGTCAAGATTGGTACAGGCAGGAACCATTAATAGATCTGAAACCTAATGGACATTCAGATAGCCCAGGCCTGGGAGTAGGCACTTCCACGTGTATTCTATTACACCAGACTCATTGATGGAGCCACACCTAATTTCAAAGGAGGCTGGAAAGTTGAGTCTTGCAGTGTGCCCAAGGAAGATGAAGAGAGCACAGACATCAATGACCCTTCACAGTCCTCATCAGGGTTGGAGATTTTAGCATTGTGGTATCTCCAGCTATGATAGCTAGTCTCAAAAGAGGGTCCCCAAGTTACCCATACCTCCTGATGCTGGATGCTCTTGTGTAACCCCCTCCCACATGGAATCTGGGCTGGGATCGTCTTAACCAAGAGAAAGAGGCAGAAGTGACTCTGCTCCAGTTCTAGGCCTAACCATTAAGAGGACCTGAAAGTGGCGGTCGCTCAGTTGTGTCCAGCTCTTTGTGCCGCCATGGACTATACAGTCCATGGAATTCTTCAGGCCAAAAGACTGGAGTGGGTAACCATACCTTTCTCCAGGGGATCTTCCCAACCCAGGGATCGAACCCAGGTCTCCTGCATTGCAGGCGGATTCTTTACCAGCTGAATCACCTGGTAAGCCCAAGAGGACTTGAAGCCTCTGTTTTTTCTCTCTTGGAACGCTCAGTTTTGGAAGTCATTCACCATCGTGTAAGAAGCATGGCTTTCCCTCTGCAGAGCCCATGTGAAGAGCACGTGTGGAGAGGCCACACGGAGAAGAGACTTGGGACCAAGGTGGAGCGAGACAGAGAGAGAGAGGAAGAGCCACCCAACTGCCTCAGCAATCCTAGGGACATCTCCAGATGATTCTAGACAGAGCTCTGGGCCCAGAAGTATGACAGTATGTTTGGCAGATAGATCATATGACAAAAAAAGAGAGGAATTTCAGAAAACTGGCCTCAGAATTCCCAGATCCTAAGTTAGAGATAAGATTTTCTGTGATGGGCTTTGTTTTTTGAAGAAGTGGAGATAAGGCCTGAAAACTTTCAAAATAAACACTTTAGGTCTTACTCTGGGGCAATTGAGGAGGAACGATCCATCTTTACGCGTGATGTGCAAGCGTGTCACTGTGCAGTCTCAATCTTGGAACTGATAGAAAGATTCCAGGAAGCTGGCTTACAGATAAAGCAGGCCAGGAAGCTAGTCCCTGGTCCAAATCCTCTGATTGGGCCACTCAGACCCAGAGACTGTGTGAAGGGGCCCCTTGGGCACAGATGACCCAATCCTTACCAGCCAATCAGATTAATTAAGAGAAAAGGCCCAGCAGAGACCCAGTTATGAAAGGAGGGTGCTGTCTGCATCTTTGAGTTCTGCCAATTTAGTCTAGAAGAGAGGGATGTGCTCAGGATGAACTTAAAGCCTGCAAAAAAGCCCACTGATAAGGGGTGGAGATGGAGGGTGGGAGTTGGAAATGCACAGAGCAGAGAATGAAAAATAAAGGAGGAAGGAGAACGAAGAGAAGAAAGGAGGAGGAAGGAAGTTTGGTGTTCAGCTCTGTCAATATCTAAATTCAGTGTCTATGTTTAGACAGCCAATAATTTATTTCCAGATCACTTATTCTGCCCTGCTGTCTGTGTGAAATCTCACACATACTTCACAGAAGTGGATTAGATTACTGTGGGGGGTGGGGGTTTGGGAAGAGAGGAGATTTTAACCCACGCTCCTAGGCAGTGGAGCATCAGTATTTCTGTGTAGGAAGTACTCCAGATAGTAACGTAGTTGGAGAAGGGTTGGCTAGGAGACTTGCATCGAAATTGTGCTCAAATGTGAGAACATTCCCTCTCTCTCTCTCTCTTTTTTTTAGCTTATATTATATTATCTGCTTGTGATGGATTGGAAGGGGGTCTAAAGTGTCCCCAAGTCTCTACCCCACCCCGAATCGGGGCACACTCCTCAGCAGGGACCAAGGCAGTTGTAAAATTGTAAGAGTGCCTCTCCGTATGCTTAGTTGAGTTGGCTAGTGGATAAGCTGACTGCAGACTGGCAGCCATTCTCCCCAGCACTCCCAGATCTTTGTAAGATCTTTGTAAGCTCAAGAATCCCCCTTTAAACTAGTCACATAGATCTTTTATTCAAGCCACTCAATTTCTGTTTTTTTTTTTTTTTTTTCCTACTGGATCCTTTTACTGCAGGAATGTGACTAACCTTGTTACATGTTTAACCATGTAATTTTTAAAAGCTTCCACATCTTTATCTAAGACAACTGGACAGTTTTCGTCAACTTTTCTCTACCCTTTGGATATTATATTCTACAGTGATGGTACTGGAAGTGTAGTGGCTGGACCAGCAGCATCAGCATCACCTGGGAGCATGTTAGAAATGCAGAGTCACAGGCCTCACCCCAGATACACTGAATCAGAATCTCTGAGTCTAGGGTCCAGGAATCTGTTTTAACAAGTGCTCCAGGTGGTTTCGTTGCCATCCTAAAATTGGAGAAACACCATTCCCTTTGTCATTTTGTAATTTTAAAAATCAATTAATTGATTAATTTTTGGCCGTTCTGGGTCTTTGACGCTGTGTGGACTTTTCTCTAGCTGCAGCAAAAAGGGCTACTCTCCAGTTGTGGCACACAGGCTTCTCACTGCAGTGGCTTCTGCTGTTGCGGAGACTTCAGTGGTTGCGGCTCCTGGGCTCTAGCTCATTGGCTCAATAGTTGCATGGGTTTAGTTGCTCCAAGGCATGTGGGATCTCCCCAGATCAGGATTTGAATCTTTGTCTCCTGCATTGGTTAGGCACATTCTTTGCTACTGAGCCACCAGGGAATCCTTGTCATTTTTTCCCCCTCTCTTTCTCTACTGATACTGTTATTACTGACTGACACTTTTGAAGATAGGGATGAAACAAATAAATATCTGCTCAGGCAAGTTGATTTGAGAGGTTCCATAAATTTTCACATGCCCAAAAGATGTCCCTAAACCATGACGTTGCCATGGTACTTTTGTAACAGGGGGGAAAGGGGCAGGGCACAATTTTTGAAAGAATGACATAGCCCAAGGACACAACACAGACCAACTGGAATTAAATGGGACCAAGATGGCAGGCAAGACTAGACCTTGATCCTCAATCAGCAAGTGAAATGACACACCCAGAGGTGCCATGACAATTCCAAGGCACTGTTAAAAGACCAAGGAGTAGGTGGTGGCCCAAATCCTGGAAATCTCTGTCCCTTCCCCAAAAGTTGGGGTAACCCTCCCACTCATTAACATATGAAATTGCCCAGCCTATAAAAACTAGCCACGCTAGATTTCGCAGCCACATTAGCCCTTTGCAATGGCTCACACTGTCTGTGGAGTGTGCTTTTCTCTGTATCTAAATAAACCCACTTCTTACCTATCACTTTGTCTCTCACTGAATTCTTTCTGCAATGAGACATCAAGAACCTGAGCTTCATTAGATCCTGAAACCAGGTACTGTGGGTTTTGGCTGGGTTTGAGTCCCAGCCACGTGTGTTCAAGTCCCAAGAATGGTTTTGACTGGGTTTGAGTCCTAACCATGTGGATTTAAGTCCTAAACTGGGTTTTGGCTGGATTCAAGTCCCAGCACATGGGTTTGAGTCCCAGTCTGTGGTAAATGGTGTCAGAAGGAAGGGAGCAACTGGAATACTTTTCCCCTGTCTGCTTCTGTCTCAATGCAGCGATTCCAAGGATGACTGTGTGTCTGAGATCCCAGCTCTCACTGGCTCCTGGGCTCTAGAAACACTGCTTCCTTTCTTCATCTTTCCAGTTCTCAGGTGGTAGTGGCTTCTTGCTGTTGTTACTCTCTGGATTGCTTCATCATGTTTGGTTTTTAAGTTCTTCCGTCTCTTAGAATCAACTTGTTGTCTTAAAAACCCTCAGCTGCTAGTAAGGTGGTCAAACACTGTCTGATATATATCAAGGGGCTTTCCAGGTGGCTCGGGAGTAAAGAATTCTCTTGCCAATGCAGGAGACTTGGGTTCGATCCCTGAGTCGGGAAGATCCCCTGGGGGAAGGCATGGCAATCCACTCCAGTATTCTTGCCTGGAGTATCCCATGGGCAGAGGAGCCTGGCATGCTACAGGCCTTGGAGTCACAGGGTCAGACAGGACTCAGAGACTACACAGCTACAATGTATCTAGAGGGGGATTCATAGAGGAAGCGACATTTGTTCTGGATCTTCAAGGTTTGCTGACTGATTCCTATTAATTAATTCCAGTTTGGTATTTCTGGATCCCGAGTCTGGGAAGACACAAGGGAAGAAGTAGTTTGGGGCTCAGCTCATTTGGCACAGGATTAGCAGAGCTCAGAGCTGTGGGTTTCAATTGCTTTCAATGAAGGGTTTCTGCATCTGACACACTATTGACATTGTGGGCCAGATAATTCTTTTTTTTAATTTTTAAAATTTTTATTGGATGATAGTTGTTCACAATTTTGGGTTAGTTTCTGCTCTACAGCAAAATGAATCAGCTGTATGTACACACATATTCCCTCTGTTTTGGAATTCCTTCCCACTTAGGTCACCACAGAGTAGTTACCACTGAGTGGAGTTCCCTGTGGTATAAGCAGCTTCTCCTTAGTTATCTGATTTATACATAGTAGTGTGTATATGTCAGTACCAGTCTCCTAATTCATCCCACTCTTTCTTCACCCAAAGTGTCCTTACATTTGTTCTCTACATCTGTGTCTCTCTCTCTGCTTTGCAAATAGGTTCATCTGTACCATTTTTCTAGAGTCCGCAAATATGCATTAATAGTATTTATTTTTCTCTTTCTAACTTACTTACTCTGTGTGACAGTCTCTATGTCCATCCACATCTCTGCAAATGGCACAATTTCATTCTTTTTTATGACTGAGTTATATTCCATTGTATACATGTACCACATCTTCTTTATCCACCCCTTTGTTGATGAGCATTTAGGTTGCTTTCACGTCCTGTCTATTGTAAATAGTATGGCAGTGAATACTAGGGTGACTGTATCTTTTGGAATTACAGCTTATTGGGATGCTGTCTTGTTATTTTAGGATGTTTAGTTACTTGCTTGGCCTCTACCCACTAGATGCCTTAGAATGCCCAACCTTGTCAAGTTATGATGACCAAAAATGTCTCCAGATATTGTGAAATGCATCTGGGTGGGGTGGAGGTGAGGGACTGTGGGTGAAATCACTCCAGTTTACAAACACTATTCTGTACTGATGGCTCAGCATCCAGGCACTATACTGGAGAAGCTTTGAATTCTAAAGGTCAGAAAGTCACTACCTTCCAGAAAGGGCAGCTGCCACCCAGCCCCTCTCCTTCATCTCTACTTCCCTCAGCTGGTGCATGCCTTCAATTCTAATAAACATTGTCCACTAGAGAACAATGATCCCTTAGTCTCTAAGGGACTGTCAGGGTCAAACAATTGAATCCTTGCCAGAAGTGGTGACATGGGAAATGGGGAGTCATCACCATTACAATATTTTAATTCTTCTCCGAATTATGAGATGAAAGTTGCAAAGCTCTGAAGGATGTTTAATTTTTATCCTTATAATAACCTTTCTTTCATAAGACAAATTTTGTGCTTCTCCCATCCTCAAATGCACATCAATCCTAGCCTTCTGAAAAATAAAGGAACAAGGAAAAACACTAATCCTGTCTGAAAAAAAACAACACACTTGCTACTATCATCATTCCATCAAGAACTGCCTACCACAAGTCAGACAGCTTATAGCACGTCAACATAACTAATTAATCTTTACAACATACCTGTTATGTCAAGATAGGCTTTTTGTATATTACAGCTAAAGAACCAACTTGCATAAAGAAATACAGCTAATGTTGGTGAAGGCATTAAAAGCTCTACTACCAGTTAAAGATAACAGCAATATTTTATATTTGCATTGTGCATTGTAATTTTTTAGCTATTATTTTTACACATGTTATCTAAATTGTACTTATATCTTAAGTACAATGCGAGTTAAGAAAAAGACATAAACTGCTTGGTGTGGTTGGAAGAAGTTTCACAAAGAATTAGGAAATTAGTTGATCTCTGATGGTGACATGGGTCCGAGAACTGTTGCTGGTGTTACTAGTGCAAGTGATGGTAGAGAGTTTATTTCAGACAGAAAATGGGAGCAAAGACCCAGAGTTACAAATAAGGGAGTGTACAATTTATTATTTTTTTTCAGACTAATCCATCAGGAGCAGATGATTTGTGATGGTAGGGAGAGAGATGGAGTGGGTATATCTGGTGGGAGTAGATTATGTGGGACTTAGAAACCCAGGCAGGAAAGTAAGGATGTTATGAAACAGTCACGGAGAGATGTTGGAAGTTTGTAAGCAGAGATGAACATTTGGCCTCCTGCTCAGTGTCACCGCCTCTCTGATGGTCTGCTTTTGGTTTCAGTCTTTTGATATCCTGGGGCTCCCCTTGATCATGGCTTTACAAGACCAGGAGCTCTCTGGAGACAGAGTTCTGACTTACCCACCCTTGTGGCCCTGAGGCCTAGCACATAGGATCCCTCAGCAAATGGACTGAGCAATAAGTAAGTGGACAGAGACCACATGCTGCTGAATGCCCTTGGAAGAAGGATTCCAAAGAAAGGAAGGCCACTGGACATAGGAAATCCCAGATTTTGAAAGCAGGAAGATACACCAATGGACTCTCAAAGAGGTTCATTTGAGGAGAGCACAGTAGGAGAGGAAATGAACTGATGAAACTCCAGGTTGTGGGGGACAAGAAAATGTGGCTGAGAATCATCAGGGTAATCAAAATGAGAAGCATGACCATCTTCATCCATCCTGAGACATGATCCATTTCAGATGACTAGATATGACCACAGCTATAATGAATATCCACTGCTCTGCTGTATGAAATGAAATAGTCATAATCTTGATTTAAAAAACTGAAGAAATACCTTCTAAATGCTTCCTGCTTCCCGCATCCTCCACCCCCACCCATTCACATTGGTCTGTTGGATGTGGTCCCACCAAATGAGTCAGGCAGATTAGAACATGAGTCTATTTGAGCAGATGTCACTTTAAAAAAACAACATTGCACCATTACACAAAGCTTACCAATAATGCCTGTCATGCAGCCATGGTGCTGATATAAAGAAAAGGAGTAATTTTGGTGAATTCAAAGGGGACAAGATTACTGTAATTATGGGCACTGCTTCTAAATAATCTCAGTTAAAAAAGAAAGGCTGTTTTGTATCATGTTGAGATACGGGAAGGAGGAGAGAAAGCCTGGCAAAGAGGTAGGCTGTCAGAGCGGAGGATGTGGGAGACAGCAGTGTTTACTGGTGGTGTTCTTGTGGCTGACTTAGCCTGCCTTGAGCTGAACACTTCCCTGAGAGAAAACAAGGTCTTTTGAAGGTCGCTGGGGGAAGAATCTCAAGGGTTTGCTCAGAATAAACTGCAACTCTCTCTCTTCACAGGTTGCCTAAATCCAACCCTTCTTTTCCAGAGCCCTGCTCAAATCCTTTCCCTCTGTGAAATCATCCCATTTCACTTCAAGTCTGCAGAACTCCACTTTCTCAATGGCAGTACCAGTCACAGGGCAATTAATCAGGGTGAGTTTTATTCCCTTTCCCAGGAGAAGGAAACGGCAACCCACTCCAGTATTCTTGCCTGGAGAATTCCATGGACAGAGGAGCCTGGCAGGCTACAGTCCATGGGATCACAAAAAGTCAGACATGACTGAGTGACTACCACACTTCCACTTTATGACTTCAGCAGTGATACACCCATATCTTCTGTTATTATTATTTAATCTTATGTTCATATGGATTCCCTAACCCCATTGGCATCTTTTTGAAGACGGCATGGTGGCATATCCCACTCTAGGGTCTCCCAGAATGCCATGAATAAATTAGGTCCTCAATGAATCCTGATTGGTCGATTAAGTATTAATGCAAGTGGCTGTCAGGTAGGGTGGTCTACCTCCATGATGGGGGAGTGATGAAGTAGACAAAGGAAACTGACACCCATTGAGCATCTATGATCCAAACCCTTTTTCTAGGATTAGATTATCTCAGTTTAACCATTTGAAAATTCCTGTAAAGTAGATAACCTTCAATTAATGGTAAGGAAATGGAGACTTGGGGGAATTAAAGTGGGTTTCCCACTCTAAGTGATACATCACTCTATGTGGCAGAATCAGGGCTTTAATCTTAGACTTGTCTGACTCCAAAGTTTGTGTACCTTTCAGATGAACCTTTAATCCTTTAATCCTCACCCCCTGCCCCCAACCCCCTTCCCCACCAACCCCTACCGTGGCTACTTCATAGACTCTCTTTTCCTTTGACTAAGATCAGAAATTCTGGCAGTTTTCATCTGGTAGCTGAAGACTTTGATGCCTGTCAAAGTTTCAATACCCAGGAGTGTTGAAAACACTCCTAGGGTGAGGCTGAGGTAGGGTAGGTAGACTGATGTTTTCCCACCCCTGTCTCTTATACACATCTAGATGTGTATAAGAGACAGAGTTACCACTGAGTGGAGTTCCCTGTGGTATAAGCAGCTTCTCCTTAGTTATCTGATTTATACATAGTAGTGTGTATATGTCAGTACCAGTCTCCTAATTCATCCCACTCTTTCTTCACCCAAAGTGTCCTTACATTTGTTCTCTACATCTGTGTCTCTCTCTCTGCTTTGCAAATAGGTTCATCTGTACCATTTTTCTAGATTCCGCAAATATGCATTAATAGTATTTATTTTTCTCTTTCTAACTTACTTACTCTGTGTGACAGTCTCTATGTCCATCCACATCTCTGCAAATGGCACAATTTCATTCTTTTTTATGACTGAGTTATATTCCATTGTATACATGTACCACATCTTCTTTATCCACCCCTTTGTTGATGAGCATTTAGGTTGCTTTCACGTCCTGTCTATTGTAAATAGTATGGCAGTGAATACTAGGGTGACTGTATCTTTTGGAATTACAGCTTATTGGGATGCTGTCTTGTTATTTTAGGATGTTTAGTTACTTGCTTGGCCTCTACCCACTAGATGCCTTAGAATGCCCAACCTTGTCAAGTTATGATGACCAAAAATGTCTCCAGATATTGTGAAATGCATCTGGGTGGGGTGGAGGTGAGGGACTGTGGGTGAAATCACTCCAGTTTACAAACACTATTCTGTACTGATGGCTCAGCATCCAGGCACTATACTGGAGAAGCTTTGAATTCTAAAGGTCAGAAAGTCACTACCTTCCAGAAAGGGCAGCTGCCACCCAGCCCCTCTCCTTCATCTCTACTTCCCTCAGCTGGTGCATGCCTTCAATTCTAATAAACATTGTCCACTAGAGAACAATGATCCCTTAGTCTCTAAGGGACTGTCAGGGTCAAACAATTGAATCCTTGCCAGAAGTGGTGACATGGGAAATGGGGAGTCATCACCATTACAATATTTTAATTCTTCTCCGAATTATGAGATGAAAGTTGCAAAGCTCTGAAGGATGTTTAATTTTTATCCTTATAATAACCTTTCTTTCATAAGACAAATTTTGTGCTTCTCCCATCCTCAAATGCACATCAATCCTAGCCTTCTGAAAAATAAAGGAACAAGGAAAAACACTAATCCTGTCTGAAAAAAAACAACACACTTGCTACTATCATCATTCCATCAAGAACTGCCTACCACAAGTCAGACAGCTTATAGCACGTCAACATAACTAATTAATCTTTACAACATACCTGTTATGTCAAGATAGGCTTTTTGTATATTACAGCTAAAGAACCAACTTGCATAAAGAAATACAGCTAATGTTGGTGAAGGCATTAAAAGCTCTACTACCAGTTAAAGATAACAGCAATATTTTATATTTGCATTGTGCATTGTAATTTTTTAGCTATTATTTTTACACATGTTATCTAAATTGTACTTATATCTTAAGTACAATGCGAGTTAAGAAAAAGACATAAACTGCTTCGTGTGGTTGGAAGAAGTTTCACAAAGAATTAGGAAATTAGTTGATCTCTGATGGTGACATGGGTCCGAGAACTGTTGCTGGTGTTACTAGTGCAAGTGATGGTAGAGAGTTTATTTCAGACAGAAAATGGGATCATGGAACAACAGACTGGTTCCAAATCGGGAAAGGAGTATGTAAAGGCTGTATATTGTCACCCTGCTTGTTAAACTTATATGCAGAGTACATCATGAGAAATGCTGGGCTGGATAAAGCACAAGCTGGAATCAAGATTGCTGAGAGAAATATCAATAACCTCAGATATGCAGATGACACCTCCCTTATAGCAGAAAGTGAAGAACTAAAGAGCCTCTTGATGAAAGTGGAAGAGGAGAGAGAAAAAGCTGGCTTAAATCTCAACAGTCATAAAACTAAGATCATGGAATCCAGCCCCATCACTTCATGGCAAACAGATGGGAAAATAATGGAAACAGTGACAGACTTTATTTTTTGGGGCGCCAAAATCACTGCAGATGGTGACTGCAGCCATGAAATTGAAAGACGCTTGCTTCTTGGAGGAAAAGCTGTATCCAACCTAGACAGCACATTAAAAAGCAGAGACATTACTTTGCCAACAAAGGTCCATCTATTCAAAGCTATGGTTTTTCGAGTAGTCATGTACGGATGTGAGAATTGGACTATAAAGAAAGCTGAGTGCCGAAGAACTGATGCTTTTGTACTGTGGTGTTGAAGAAGACTCTTGAGAGTCCCTTGGACTGCAAGGAGATCCAACCAGTCCATCCTAAAGGAGGTCAGTCCTGAATATTCATTGGAAGGACTATGTTGAAGCTGAAAGTCCAATCCTTTGGCCAGCTGATGTGAAGAGCTGACTCACTGGAAAAGATCCTGATGCTGGGAAAGATTGAAGGTGGGAGGAGAAGGGGGCAACAGAGGGTGAGGTGATTGGATGACATCACCAACTCCATGGACATGAGTTGGAGTATGTTCCAGGAGTTGGTGATGGACAGGGAGGCTTGGTGTGCTACAGTCCATGGGGTTGTGAAGAGCTGGATACAACACAGCGACTGAACTGAACTGAAAAGCTAGTTGCTCAGTGTGGGCTTCCTTGTGGCTCTGTGGTATAGAAGCTGCCTGCCAATGCAGTAGATGCAGGTTTGATTCCTGGTTCAGGAAGTTCCCCCGTAGAAGTAAATGGCAACTGGCTCCAATATTTTGCCTGGGAAATCCCACGGACAGGAGAGACTGGTGGGCTACAGTCCATGGGATTGCAAAGAGTTGGACACAACTTGGCAATTAAACAACAGTCCTTCAGTGAAGTGTGCAACCTAATCTAGAAATGTAATAAACAGTAAAATTCTTGCAAGCTTTTCACCAATATCATCATTGGTTCTAAGTTTTTCAACCCACTATTTCTCATATATTATTTGAAAGAAAAAAATAATCAAATAGAAACACAATCCTTCAGTATGACAGTCAAAGGAATGTAGCAGCACTGCTTAAGAACAATGGTTTTTGCAGAAAATGGATTTGAAAAAATAAAGTGTTTTTTCTGACATCTCAACTTTTCGCTCCAGTGAAACTTCATTCAGAACACACACTTGAAGGATCAAGTGATAATCTCCTTTTCACCTAGACTTGTCTTCATTAAACTTATTCTTCTATTGGAATGATTTAAACAGATGCTAAAAACAGATTCCTCATTGCTTCTTCTTAAATCCTCTCAGTTCCCAAAAACTGGGAGAAAAGATCTCCAAGTCTGACAATATCCAAATACAAGTATTGTTACCTGTCCCTTAGCAGTCTGGCCAACAGATTTTTTTGTTTGTTTTGGCCAGCAGATTTTTATTAAGATACATAATATTTATTGCTTGAAAATGAAAATTGATATATAGAGATTCATTTTCTCTGAGCATTAAAAATATTGATTTTATAAGAACTGGAGTCTCAAATTCAGAATACGAAAAATGTTAAGTACTTGCTCTTTTGTTTCTCTTTAATAATTCTATATTTTCATTCTTCTTTACTTTTTCTTTTTCATAGCTTGGACATGCACGTTTGCATACACACACACACATACCTCTAACAGCTAAATTTTAATCTGCATTTAGTAATCCACAGAATTTAAGAATCCATAGGCATCATCTAACTCAGTCTCTTTCTATAGATAATGAGATGAGATTTGAGGTCAACAGAGATAATGTTAGTGACAGCAAGAAATCCAAATTCAGGACTTCTGATTTCCCTCAGGTTCATGTGTTTTCCACTACAAGAAACCACCCCTAAGTGCAATAAACATGCCCATGAAAATACCCGGAGCCCCTGTATCGTGTCTCTTCCACCTCCTTTCCCTGCTTCCTCATCCCTCTGCTTAGATTGCATTCTTTGTTAATCAGATCCAGCATTATTTCTTTAAACCATGCAGGTGAGGAATCAGATGTTTTACTGTTTTGCAGAGACCCTGCCAAACGGATGCAAAAGGATGGACAAATGCTAATGTGGGAGAGTGAAAGTGAAAGTGAAAGTCACTCAGTCATGTCAGGCTCTTTGTGACCCCAGGAACTATACAGTCCATGGAATTCTCCAGGCCAGAATACTGGTCTTTCTCTTCTCCAGGGGCTCTCCCCAGCCCAGGGATCAAACCTAGGTCTCCTGCATTGCAGGAGGATTCTTAACCAGCTGAGCCACAAGGGAAGCCCAAGAATACTGAAGTTGGGTAGCCTCCCTTTTCCAGCGGATTGTCCCAGTCCAGGAATTGAACCAGCGTCTCCTGCTTTGCAGGTGGATTCTTTACCAACTGAGCTATCAGGGAAGCCAGTTGGGAAAATTATGTGTGTTATTACTATCAAAACCATGAAAATGAATGTCTCGATTAGAAATCATAAATTAGGTGTATATATATATATATATGAATAGAAAAGGTGTCTCTGGTATATTAAATGAGAAAATTAAATTGCAGAATGCAATGTATACAGTTGCATTTTTGTTAAAATAGATGGAAAAATATGTGGAGGCGTACACACCAAATTGATTTGATTGGTTACATAAGTGGAGTAAGATTATGTAAAAGATGAACTCTTACTTTTTCACTTTAGGAACTTCTTTTTGTAATTTAAATGGCATCCCACTCCACTACTCTTGCCTGGAAACTCCCATGGATGGAGGAGCCTGGTGGGCTGCAGTCCATGGGGTCGCTGAGTCAGACACGACTGAGCGACTTCACTTTCACTTTTCACTTTCATGCATTGGAGAAGGAAATGGCAACCCACTCCAGTGTTCTTGCCTGGAGAATCCCAGGGATGGCGGAGCCCAATGGGCTGCCATCGGACACGACTGAAGTGACTTAGCAGCAGCAGCAGCCATTGCATATGGCTTTCTGCATTAGCCTCACTCACAAATCTGGGTTTTTGTGGATGGTTTCCATTTTATCCTTGAGCACTGGCAAACTCACTAGGGCCCTACATATGATCCTTACTCACACTAGTCTCTGCTTTGGGGTTGGACGGCTCCCTCATAGCTCCAGCTTGAGGCTGGTTTCTATGCATGGACAGATCTACATAGAATGCTGCCATTGTCTTATTTGACCTCTTGCTAAGGCTCTATATTGTCTGCAACCCAGGGTACTCAAATGTGGTTAGTTTCTAAAATTCAACAAATGATTCTATTATGCCCTCTTTGTGCCTCACACCTGGACCTTCTATTGCTTTGGACCTTTTATTGTTTTTCCTATAATCACTTTTTATAAGGCCAACCTCCACTCTGCCCTAGATTTTTTCTTTTCCATCACCACACCATGTGATATTTCTCCTTGACAACCCTGGACTCAGATGTGACCCACAAAGCCAAGAGACCAAACTTAAATAAAATAGTTTGGTTCGATTTCACTCTGATGAACTCTTGAAGTGTCTTTGCCTTCCAACTGGACAGAGTCCCAGGATGTAGGGTGCCATTGTAAGTTACCAAGACTCCTGAAGAGCTTACAGTTTGTCACTTGATACCCTCCCCCAGGGGAGACTGAATGCCGAGATATTGAACTAGAGGACAATCAATTGTGTCCCTGAAACACCAGAGCACTCTATCTCACAATCCAGGACAGAGTAAGGCAGCATGTCACTCTCTAGCCAGTTTCACTCGATAATAGAAAACCTTTGGCTTTGGATTTCAGGAGACCTTGTCTTTAATCCTAGAAGTTTTACTTGATAGGCTTCTGCCATCACTTGACTTCTCTGAGCCTAATTTTTTTGGATTATGATTGAGAATACCCACTTAGGAAGCCTCTTGGGAAGGCCAGAGATAATGTTTGTGCAAAATGACTGAAAGTAGAGCTTCTGGGGTTGAAATAAAGGTTGTGATCCTGGAATTCTGCCTGCTTAATTATCCATACTTCCCATTAGCACCAGCTCCTCCATCTCTGGTCCCCCCAGAGTTCTGTTACTTCTCTGGACACGGTGCAAAGGCCACTGCTCTAGATAACATGATATTAAGTTGAATGATATTAACATGATATTAAGCTCAGAACTAGAAGCCATTAATATGCCTTAATACTGAATCTATACACATGCCTATAGCTTCAAAGATAGATAAAGGTACTATGACCAACTGTCCTGATGCTCCTAGGACTATTGCAGTTTTTGCACTGAAAGTCCAGCATCCTAGGAAATGCCTCAGAACAGGGCATACCACAACAGTTGGTTATCCTAAGAGAAGAAGGCAGATTCAAGGTGAGGGTCAAAAGATAATGCCCAACCATTACAGAGAAGATTTGTATACAAGGATATTGATCAGAGCATTTATTTAAAGTATAAAGGAACTAGAGGGGGAAAAAACAAAATCAATTTCAACCAAAGAGGAATGGTTAAAATTACAGTATATTTATTCACATGGGCTATCAGGCAGTTGCTTAAAACATATTCTGATGTACATTTAGAAATAAGAGAAATTTTCATGATATAGTGCTAAATGAAAAAGCACAGTACAAAACTATTTATGTAGTATAAGGGCAATATTATTGGTGATTTTTCTTCCTTAAACATTTTCTACAGTTTGTAATACTTTTATAATCAGACCAAATGGTCAATGATACTATGCTTAATGAGAGGATTCAGCATAGGGAGTCCCAATTCCTAGAGTATCAGTGGCCCCAAAGGATGCCCTCTGGGGTGAACAATCATTTGTTTTACCTAGTAGGAAGATGTTCTTGGGATGCAAAATTTTCAGTGTGAAAACTGGGAAAGTCCTGCTTACACCAGGATGAGTTGGGTATTTCAGCTTCACTATCTCTATCTCCCAAGCATGTCTTACAACGTCTCTGTAACTTGTTGGCAGTGTGAGAAACATCTGAGATATTTGTGGGTCTAGTGGGTAGACAAAGAGCCTGTGAAAAAAAGTAGCTGGACTTCTCAACTCAAGCATCTACTCGAGATTGCAAAGATCTATCCAACTGGTAGAACCAACTAGAGAGGAAGTATCATGGACCTTGGATCCCTGGGACTCCACCCAGTACCTCAGCCAGAATTTATGTAATAGGTGAGTTTGCCTAGCTGAAATCACAATACTAAAAGCCACTGATAGAGCAGGGATCCCAGTATAGCTTTATTAGCCCCATGGGAAGAGACTATACTTCACAATTGGGGCCAGAATCAGAATCAGAATATTCACATGAAAAAGAGCTGTTCTGATGATCAGGGCTGATCAGTTTCCATAAAATTTTTCATTGGGCAATTGAAAAGGAGCCCCATGAAAGAGTTACTAAGGGGCGCTGGGCTTTCTGCACCTCTAACCAATAAATCCTCAAAGAACATTTCCACTGATGCTCCAGATGCTATGGTTTTAGCTAAGCTCCATGGAAACCACATTCAATATCTTCAGGTTCCTAATCCTTAAAGGCAAGTAACATTAGAAGAAGTGTAGCTCAGATGACTTGTACTGAGGAAACACACTGCCAGTATCATCTCTGAGTGATTTTTGCCAAGCTGTTTTCCTAAAACTAATACATACATCTGTGTGTGTGTGTGTGTGTGTGTGTGTGTGTGTGTACTTTGTTGAGATAAAACCTATGAGATAATAAAACACCCAAGTCTCAAGTATATAGGCTCAATAAATTTTGACAAATGGCCACACTCTTGTAGCCAAGCTCAAAAACCAAAATATTTCTACCACCTCAGAAAGTTTCTTTATTTTTCTTCCCAGTCAAAACTCTACTATTCATCAGAAGCAACCACTGTCCTGATTTGCATTTTCATAGACTAAATGAAAATTAGATTAACTCAGAAATGTGACTACAGAACTTGGGAAAGAACTTGAAATTTAAAAATCATTTGGAAATGAAAACTAAACCAGAAAGAACACAAGAGTGGCTAAAACCAACGTAAAATAACACTAGAAAAGCTGAAGGTGAAAAAGTAGAAATATTTAAAAATCACAAAGAAATGAAGGGATAATAGGATTTGAGAGAAAGGGACAAATATTGAAGTCAAAGAAGACCTAACATGGATACTAGGAACCACCTACAAATGAGCTTCTCAGATAGTGCTAGTCGTAAAGAATCTGTCTGCCAATACGGGAGACGTGAGAGAAGTGGTTCAGTCCCTAGGGTCTGGAAAATTCCCTGGTGGAGGGCATAGCAACCCACTCCAGTACTCTTGCCTGGAGAATCCCATGGACAGAGAAGCCTGGTGTGGTCACAGCCCATATGGTCACAAAGAATCAGACATGACTGAAGTGACTTAGCAGGCACACACCATGCAAATACTAGCTATTTACTTATATAATTGTATCCCATCTCCCTAGCTCCTCTCTGGTAGATTCCCTTTCTTCTTTGAGTTTATTCACCACCCATCACACAGTAAACACTTAAAAAAAATTAAAACTGAGGAAAGGAAGAAATACAAAAGTAAAGAGAATGTAAAGGAAGGAAGAAAATAAGGAAAACATGTACAAGCCCTTCCAACTCTGAATCTATGAATCTGGGTAGACTTGGCAAGGAGAAGAAGGCTGGCTGTCAACATTTCTATAACTCTACAGGTGATAGTCCCTCAAAAATAATCTTCATTTTTAAAAATAGCAGTTTCTGAATGCTATAATCCCTTAGTACACCAGGTGTGCTAAACGACATTTGGACTAGGATAGTGTAAGATTTTGCTATCATAAATAATACCTCTTATTTATAAGAAAAGTTTTGGGAGTCATGGTTATGCCCTCATCACTGATCACTGATGTAGTGAATCCAGGGCATTGATGGATACTCATATCCATTCTTTCAAATCATCAGTTACCTGTCTTGCTCCTTGATCCTAAAAATGGCACTTATGTAAAACATGTGTGATGGTGTTGGTGTTCTGCCCAGGCTCAAGGTGAAGACCGACAAAAGGACCTTGGCTCAGCCTTTATCTTGCTGCTTCACTTGAGTGGGCCACTTGACCTCTCTCCTCCATGCCTGGCAGATGCTTCTTCTCGCACAGACTGCTAAACCACTTGGACATTTTTCTCGGTATCCACAGAGTCCTTTCCTTCTTTTGTTTCATTTGCTAATGGATGACACTCCAGCTAAATGAATATCCTGTGGTATATTGGTAGTCTTTTGGGAGTGGGCAGTACGATGTAGAGGAAAAGAGATTAACCAGATCTACATTCAAGTTCTGGCTTTACCATTTTTAAGGTGTATGATCTCAGTTCCCTCATCTCTTAAAGGCAAATGGAATAACAATATCTACCTCTCAAGACCATCATGGGCATCAACACAAGATAATACATGTGAAAGGGTTTATCATGTAGTTGGTTCTCAGTAAATGTCGGTTTCTTTTTTTTTTGTTCCCCACCAGATGGACTGTGGGCCGATGGATTTTGAGATGAACTAATGTTTGTAGGGTGACATTATTTGTGCCATCTGTAGCAATTTAGTGCTGATTAGGAGTTCAAACAAAATGAGAGACATGAATGCATGGCATGGATTGGTCTGATATTTGTGATATCCCAGTTTTGTTTTGTTTCAGATTTAGAAAATGGATAGGTTTTGCTTGAATTTATACTATGTTTTAAATAAACAACCCCATATATCTTTAATTTAGGTCATCACACAGGACAAGAAGAAATTCCTTCTTCTTAGAATTAATATTTATTTCACTTGATTTTAGCTCATATGACTCTTGTTTAAATTTATTTCCTTTTATCATACACGCACACACCTCAATATTAGTATATTGCCAAAGGTAAATAATAACTGGATTTATTATTGAATTTGTATCTCTATATAATGATCTTTAAACCAGAAGGAATGATTGTCTTTGACAAAGAAAAGACTGTTTTTTCCTATCATAGTTTTTAACAGATAAATTACTCAGATAATCAGAGCCTGGCTGCCTGGGGATTCAGTAACAGGAATGGTCAGATGGCAAGTGTCAGGGTAGGCCATTTGTCATTAGCAATTATTATTATTAGGAAAATGGGCAATTTTCCTATGACAGGGAAGTCAGGATGATACCATCGAAGGAGTGGTTACAGTTCTGCTGCTAATCCTATGACCTTGGGCAAATCATATCACTTCTAAGAAGCTTTAGTTTTCTATCTATAAAGTGATGCACTTCATGTAAATGATTTCTAGGCTCTCTTCCAACTCTGTAATTCCATGATTCCTTGAATACAAAAGTGGTAATGCAACAAAAATCAACTGCCAGGAACAATAATGGAAGCCAGATGAGCTAGCCTGAGAATACTAACGCAATGAACTTAAAATGGATCTGAAAAGCAAAGAAAAATGTTCTATGGCTTGAGAATGTGTAAATTAAAAGATGGGGGAAATATTGATTTAAACAGAACAATGCATAATTGGCAAGGAGGATACTTAATCATAATCTCTCTTCTAGGTTTTGATCTTTGTATTCTACTCTCCCACTGATAGAACCCAACGAATATCATAGATTGGGCTTCCCTTGTGCCTCAATGGATAAGAATCTGCCTGCCAATGCAGGAGAAGTGGGTTTGATCCCTGATTCGGGAAGATCCCACTCGCCGAAGAGCAACTGAGCCTTTCTGCCCCGACTATTGAGCCCAACTAGAACCTGGGAGCCACAATTACTGAGCCCATGTGATGCAGCTACTGAAGCCTGTGTGCCCTAAAGCCCATGCTCCACAACAAGAGAAGCCAACGCAATGGGAAGTCTGAGCACCAAAGCCGACTGTAGCCCCCACTCACCACAAATAGAGAAAAGCCAGTGTAGCAACGAAGACCTAGAACAGCCAAAATAAATAAATAAGTTATATTTAAAAAACTCATAGGTTACATTTGAAATGGAGCTATTGACATAATGCTACAGGGTGAAGAAATATAGAGTGATAAATATGGGAACAATGACATGTCCAAATAGGGTAATTAGGGAAAAAAAGCACGATTGGATCCAATTTGGGGCAGTTACTGTGGACGGTAATGAGGCATCTACTAAACAGAGAAAAAGTCAGGAAAGAGAGTTTTCAGAACATGAAGCAAATGTTTCAGGTCTTTTCCTATAATAGAGAAAAACGGGAGGCACGAGGGAAAAATCGCAGAACATGTGAATTACATATCTTCATAGCATCCATGACAATGGTAGTTTTTCCCAGAAGTGTTTTTTGTGTGTGCGTGTTTAACTGTGTGTTTCCCAGGTGGCACAGTGGTAAAGAATCCACCTACCAATGCAGGACATGCTAGAGACTCGGGTTCAACCCCTGGGTCAGGAAGATCCTCTGGAGAAGGAAAAGGCCACCCACTCCAGTATTCTTGCCTGGAGAATTCCATGGAAGGGGAGCCTGGTGGGCTATAGTCCATGGGGTCTCAAAAAGTCAGACATGACTGAGCATGCAGGCAGATGCTTACTGAGTTGGATGGCATCTCCATCAACAAGAATCTTCCTACCACCCCACAGAATTCATTCCATTTTCAGTTGAATCCAGTTTTCAGTTGTTTCTTCTAGGGGCTAAAATATAGATCTCTGTAGTATTGAATTGTTGGTCCTCATTTCATTTTCAGGGTGAGAGAGGCTAGAACTCTGAGTCTCTTTAACTTCTAAGATAGCTGGTGTGCACATTTGGAGTCACTTTTCTTCATTGGTAACTTCTGTTTCCCCTTAGGGGTCAAGTATCCACATCCCTCACCCTTCTTTTATCAGAAGTTTTATTACCTAAACCTGGCTTTCTGTAGCAGTCCTAGATCCTCTTATTTCTGTCTCCATGTCTTCTTCAGGTTCTTTGCTGAGGTTGCATTTCCTTGTTTGGTTCTTTCATAGGAAATTTATACATCCTGACATATGCAGGCTTCAGCCCGTGAATCATGTGGGTAAGGCCCCCATCTCAATCTGCAAGGTAAGCACTACATGCAGTTGACAAGATCTAAGTGCTGTCTCCACCATTTCCAGATTGAAAATATGGGTTGCCCAGAGTTTTCTTTTTGAAAAGTTCATGGACTTGCCGCTCTGGTACCACCAAGCAATTGCTGACAGTCCCATTAAACACTTATTCTTTAACACGTCCACAGATTGATTTGGCTGTGTAACCTCATACAACAACACATCACGTATCTAGTGCAGCATTAGACTCTGGGAAGAAAACTCAGAATGCCTTATTAAAGGCAAATTTGTCAACGTATTACTCAATATATTGGGCTATTGTGCTAAGACCCATCATTTGTGTCCGACTCTTTGCAACTGTGTGGNCACATCACGTATCTAGTGCAGCATTAGACTCTGGGAAGAAAACTCAGAATGCCTTATTAAAGGCAAATTTGTCAACGTATTACTCAATATATTGGGCTATTGTGCTAAGACCCATCATTTGTGTCCGACTCTTTGCAACTGTGTGGCCTATAGCCCACCAGGCTCCTCTGTCCGTGGGTGTGGGGAGAAAGAAAATTAGCCAAGATGGTGTGTTCAAGCTCATTCGCCCCACAGTTTGTAAATGATGAATACGTAACAGCTGAGATTTATAGCGCTGCGCATGTGCATCACGGGGTACTGGCTTGGTCACGAGCTACTTTGTGCTGTGCACATATGTGAGCTCCATTCAAAAGTGACAGCATTACTGCTGCGTCATGGCTGTGTCCTATGGGTCAGCCAGGAGAGGAGAGCATACAGCATGTCTGCTGTTACGGCTGGAGAAGGAAATGGCAACCCACTCCAGTATTCTTGTCTGCACAATCCCAGAGACAGGGGAGCCTGATGGGCTGCTGTCAGTGGGGTCGCACAGAGTCGGACACGACTGAAGCGACTTAGCAGCAGCAGCTGCTACGGCTGCTGCTGCGCCAGCCAGGAGAGAATAAAAGCGTCTGCAGTTCCTGTGCCTCCTCGGTGTCTTCTTCCAGCTTCTTAGCTCCCGCTTTGCCTATCGTGGGCGCCCCAAACAGTGCGGACAGTGTGAACAACAAGATAATTGGCATCAGGAACAGGGTCAGCAATACAATGGGATTTTCCAGGTGAGAATACTGGAGTGGGTTGCCATTTACTCCTCCAGGGGATCTTCCTGACCCAGGGATCGAACCTGTGTCTCTTGTGTTTCTGGCATTGCAGACAGACTCTACCGGCTGAGCCATAGGGTTAATATAGTAGGGTGAGCATGGATTTGGAATCACGAAAAATTGAGTTCAAATTGTAGCTGCCACTTTTTTTTTTAATTGNAGGGGAAGGCATATTAAACAGGTTAATATAGTAGGGTGAGCATGGATTTGGAATCACGAAAAATTGAGTTCAAATTGTAGCTGCCACTTTTTTTTAAATTGGAATATAACTGCTTTATTAATACAATGCTGTGTTAGTTTCCACTGTACAATGAAGTGAATCAGCTGTATGCATACATCTATCCCTTCGCTCTTAGACCTCCCTCCCTTCCACCCTACCCTCATCCCACCCATCGAGGTCATCAAACAGCACTGAGCTGAGCCTCCTGTGCTTTACAGCAGCTTCCCACTGGCTATCTCTTTTACACGTGGTAGTGTATTTGTGTCAATTGTAATCTCCCTCTTCTCACCCTCCACTTCCCTCCCCACCCTGTATGTCCACGGCTCTGTTCTCTAAATCTTCATCTCTATTCTTGCCCTGCAAATATGTCCATCAGTACCATTTTTCTAGACTCCATATATATGTGTTAATGTATATTTTTCTCTTTCTGACTTACTTCACTCTGTATGACAAACACGAGATCCATCCAGTTCTCTACAAATGACCCCATTTTGTTCCTTTGGCCACTTTAGTGACCTTTGACTTTGGGAGGATGAAATTAGATCATGAGGTTGAAATGTGTGGTATTGCCTATGCTACCTGGTTGTTGTTTAGTCACTCAGTTGTGTCTTGCTCTTTTGTGACCTCATGGACTACAGCCCACCAGGCTCCTCTGTTCGTGGGATTTCTCAGGCAAGAATACTGGAGTGGGTTGCCATTTCCTTCTCCAGGGAATCTTCCCCACCCAGGAATGGAACCTGTGTCTCCGGCATTAGCAAGTGGATTCTTTACTACTAAGCCACCTGGGAAGCCCATGATATTCAGTATTGCTCAGGAATTGCTACTACCTTTACTCCTTTCCTAGGAGCCAATCTTACACTGTGTTTCCTGAGACTCCTTAGAAATCTCAAAACTATACACTTACATATCTTCATTTGGAATAGCATTTCCTAGCTAACAAATACATCTAAGACATCTGCCTCTTTGTACATTTCCTTAACAGTATAATTACTGACTCTGGACCCCTTGGAATGATTTTTCTTCTCTGGGCATGTACTCAGTCTGACTGCTCCACTGCGCACATCACCAGCTCTTGCACTTAATCATCTGTGTCACTCTCACGACTTTGAATTAGCTGCAGTGGAATAAACAGAAGATTGCTTGGCATGTGGCCGAGGCTGAGTGAGCAGTTCTAATGGTGGCTGAACTGGGGTTTCTGAACCTTCGAAGTTCTTGCTGCAAACTGAAGAAAGAAAGTTAATTTCACTTTTGGATAATGTTGAAAATCTGGAAGAGGACCAAAAATTAAAAAAAAAAACACCAGATTTTAGTTTTTATTTAGTATTTTTAATACTGTCAAAAAGGATTTATTGTTTCATAGTAATACATCTAGTGTCTTACATCTTCTGTTGTGGTACTTAATAAGCACTTTGTGTAATAGGGCTAACAGCCTTAACATAGAGATTAAACTAACCAGAAATAAAGTGGATGATCTGATATCAACTAAAACTGACCTAATATCCAGCATGATCTGAGACTTGTAGGGTGTATGAAAAGAACACTTAGTTTTTTAAAAGTATTTAGAATCATATGACCAAACTTGCTACAAGACATATTTATTTTGTATTTTTTGACAGCGTGAACAGCTCAAATTTGGTTTTGATGGATTAACAGAAAGGAAATATTACTATGACACAAAATAAAAAGAGGTAGCCAGCTAGATCCTTAGGGTCTATCTCATTTTATAATGATGGGATTCAATGAAATACTAAATCATCTGGTGCCAGCAGGTTCTTGAGATAACTCTCATTTCAATAATATGTAGACTGTATGTAAAGAAATGGATGTGGACAGTGATTTTTTTTTTTTTTTAATGGGCTTCCCTGCTGACTCAGCGGTAAAGAATCTGTCTCATTGTAGGAGCTATGGGAGATGTGAGTTCAGTTCCTGGGTTGGGAAGATCCCATGGAGAAGGGAATAGCAACCCACTCCGAGTATTCTTGCCTGGAGAATCCCATGGACAGAGGAGCCTGGCAGACTGTAGTCCACAGGGTTGCAAAAGGTTGGACATGACTGTAAGTGACTTAGCACGCATGCATTGCTTTTTTATGGTTTCCAATTTTGTTCTAAGACTACAGCCTTTGTGATTAGAGACTTCTCATACATTTCTGGGTTTTATTCTAACTCCTCTCTGGCAGATGAAAAGTATGGTGTTTGAGACAAAGGTTCTAGAATCAGGTTCATTTTGTTCAAATCCTGGCTTAAACATCTGTCTAATATATGACTTTGGGAAAGGTATATGATCTGTGTGTCTCAGTTACCTCATCTATGAAATGGAATTAATAATACAATCTCTTTCATAGATTGTGAGAATTAAATGTAATGATATGTGTAAGATAAAACTGAATAAGTACTATACACTGTTCAAATTATGTATAAGATTGTTGTTATAGTCAAACCTCTGATAAAATACCTAACCTCAGAAGGGACCACTAGCTTCCATTCCACAACTGAACTACAGTAATTGCTGAGAAGTTCTTTCTTATTTTTATTGATTTTTATGATACCAATATCACTAATAATTTAGAAAGTTCCAAGTGCTATTTCAGCTAACAGAGGCAAATAATTCTAGCAAAGGCCTTGCTTTCAGTGCTCAGAATCTGCCTCTTATAAATTCTACATGTTGGTCTTAGTTTTACACATGGAATCATATGGAATAAATTTGCTTCCTGTTCTGCAAGGCTGCAGCTCTTTAATGTGAGGACGGTTCTAACTCTTTAGCTTTGTCTTTTCTAATTAAACAGGTGCATTCTTTCAACTCCTCCTGATATGGTGGATGCTTTCCAGCTGTGTTCCTGGAACCCTTTAAGGAGCCAGGAGAGGAAAGCGTGAGCTATGTGGACTTTAACTGAGGTTAACACAATCTTGTTTTGTTTTTGGTAGTCCTCGGGGTTCTGCCTGCTTTCACTCTTGACCTTCTTGCTTCTGCTCTAGAATTAGCTTTCTCACTTTGTATCTTTAGTAGGACTGTAGCTCAAGTCTGTTCTGTGGTTTTTCTGCACCTGCTTGCTTTTTTTTTTTTTTTTTTTTTATCCTGGCACTGGGACCCTACCCAAACAAGACCTCCATTGTCCTAACTAGGTCCAACCCAGCTGACAACCTAATGGATTTTAAGTCACTGTAAGTTTTCATTTTCTGTAAATGTTTTGTTTTAAACTCCTTGGCTTCTGACCTTGACTTTCTCATAATGAGAGGGAACAAAATCAATGGCCCTCATTTTAGGGAATCCAAGATGCGACTGGCTGGAAGAAACAACAATATTTTATGCAACACACACACACACAAAATTGTGGTCAAGTAAATCATGACCCAATGCTGCTTATCACTTAGAATTTTTATTTATATTTACTGAAGGAGCTCTTTTAGACTTATTTAGCAATAGACTTTTTGGTCCTATTCACCCTGTTGCATAAATAACCAAACCTTTCAAGTTTCAAAAGTTTATTTTCAAGTTGTTCACATTTATCTGTAAAAAGCCTCAAGGGCCAACATATTAGGTTGGCTAGGAGAGCCGCTGGACTTCTATGTTTATCTAGTCCTTCATCACCTCAGAGATCATCCTTTTAGTCATCTCTGCATGCTTGGTGACATCTGAGAATTTGAGGCAAAAGTGGACTTATTTGTAGCTAATGACAGGATTCAGGGCTCCTCACTAGCGTAAAGCCCCTTCCTATTTCTGTATAGCCTATGTTATCACAGAATTTTGTCATGAAAAGGTGATCAAAAAATACATAGCTACAATATCAAGGGAAATACATGAAGTCATGCCAAGTATCTAATTAATAAAAACATTATCTTTTAAAAATTAGTTTTGTCACCTTTTAAAAATGTGTAATTTGTCATAATTTCCTCTTTCTTAACACTCTCTATTGTACTTATTTTTTATTCACAATTTTGTACTTAATTTTTATTTATAACTTTGTATTTTTTTTTTTTTTTACCTGAAGAGAGGTTCTGTCAATTGCACAAATCTAGTGATCAGTAATACCTAGATTAACCCCATTCTAAGGTACAGTTTTCTTGGTTTAGATTTAAACCTGTGGCAGCTCTAGGCCATTGGTAATTTGTACACCATCACAGTAATATGCTGCTCTTATGACCCATTCTTAAATTACTATGTGTGTAACTCCTTTAACACTGATGGAATTGTTTTGAGGTGTATTGAAGTACAAACCACGATTTCATGAGCATTTTCTTTTTGACTAAGCTCAGCGTTTTTTCCTTAATTGAATTACATGTTGTTGGAAGTTAAGCTTCTGTTCAAAGTTAGCTGCAAATTTCTGATGAATTGATGTTCTGCCTCGTGTATGAATAGGTAACACCAGCCTCCCATTGTTTTAAAATCCTTTTATGTATTCCTAGAGATTTGGGTGTTTTTCTCTTGCCTTTAGCCGATATATGATTGTCATTTTTATTTTTGTATTCTTAATAATTTCAAGCTTACAGAAAAATGGTAAAAATGCTGTGAAGAATTCTTTTATACTTTCTCCTCAGATACTCCAAATATTAATACTTTATCATGTTTGTTTATCATTCTCTAACTCTACCTTTATACATAGTTGTTCTCAACCATTCAAAAGTAAGTTAAAGATATGATGTCCATTACTCCTTAATGCCTCAGTGTATATTTTCTAAAAACACTCTCCTAAATAACCACAGTATATAACCATGGAAACCAGGAAATTCATGTTGGTGTTGATACCATGCAATTCATTGACCCTATTCAAACTTTTCCAATTATCCCAATAATGTCCTTTTTAAGGTCTAGGGTCCAATCAAGAATGATGCATTGTATTTACTTGACAATATCTCTTTCGTCTCTTTTGATCTAGACTATTTCCTCAGGTTTTTCTTCCTTTATGACATGATGTGTTTGAGTCCAAATCAGTTATTCTGAAGAATATTCTTCTATTTGAGTTTCTCTCTTGTTTTCTCATAATTATATTCATGTTTTGCATCTCTGGCAGGAATATTATAGAAATGATGCTGTGTTCTCATTGTATTATTTCAGATGACATGTGATTTCTGGTGATGCTAATCTTACCACTTGGCTGATAATGTGTCTTCTGGGCATCTCTACTATGAAGTTAATAATTACATATTAAGCATGTGTATGTATTTTGTGGGAGTACATTTTAAGATTATGTAAATATCTCATTCATTCTCAAATTTTACCTACTAGTTTTAGGTTCCATTGAACACTTGTGGACTATTTTTATAAAGTTTTATTGAAAAACAACCATGCCAGGTCTTTTATGTAATTTCTGCTGCTGCTTCTTTGCTACCACAGCAGAATTTAGTATTTGTTGCAGAAGCTACCCCTCAAAGCTTAAATTATTTACTACATGACTTTTTAAAGAGGGCAAGCTTTATATCTGACCAAGTTTTTGAATACTTATCCCAGGTATTACACATTAATTACCACCTACCAAGATTTTAGAATCTTGGTTAGAGTCAGTCACCACATCACTCTGTGAATGTCTTCTGCTATGAGAATAGAATCTTCCTCCCACACCAGATTCTAGTTCATAAAATGCTAAATTTTCCTTCCTGGTTCTTGTGTTTGAAGCAATGGCTGATTGGTTTCTTATTTTTTCCTCCTCCTTGTATTAAATACTTTATTTAATTCTATTGTCCACTGGCAGCTCAGGTTTAACTAGAAATCCCAGTGAATCATATCTGTTTTGATTCTATAAACAAAAAAGCTGCAGAATAAGAATAAAACATGGACTCCAGTAAATCTTCCTCTTGCAATGGAGAGGAAGAGCAGGTCAATATTTATTGAAGGCAGAAAACACACCCCAGCAGGTGCGATTATGAATTACTTTATGAATGGGGCCTGGACTCACTCATTCCTGCCCAGATTACTCGGGATAGCCTCTCTTCATTAGTTTATGATATCATGTATCTTTGCAAGAAAGTCATTTTGAGTATAATGGCCAGAAATATCAAATGGAAAAATTACTAAAAAAGGCACCACTCATGTTGTTGTTAATGTAGTAAAGTTTCAAATTAGTTATCAAATAGCCCTTCAGTGTTTCTTCAAATGGTATTAATTTGATTGTGAGAATCTGTGTGTATATTTTCTTAAAGTGACTGTCCCATCTTGAATGTCTCTTTTCATCGGCGACTATCCTTAAAGACAGAAATAAATGCTCAGAATATGTGGTAATGGTTCTGAGAGCACTCAGGGGACTCACATCCACTGAGCAGTGCACAATGGACTGATGATTTAAATGCAGTCTGTTCACTAAGTGCTCTGCTTATGATAAACCTTAACGAACTAACTTCACCTAAACTATATCGTCTCATGCATTGATCGAAAAGACTAATTCTTATCCTCTCCATCACCAGAAGGCATACAAGTGTTTTGGGGGCCATTCATATAATTTGAAAAAGTGTAATCACTATTAAAATGTCATTTTTGACTGATTGAAAACTCTCTTATTCTGTTATTTTTACAATAAAAACTTCTGAGAGAAGTCTTTATTTAAGTGCAATAGCGTAAAATTGAATGTTATTTTTACTACAACAAGTGGATACTGAGCTCTTGTAACCTACTTGGCACCTTAGATGGCTAAGCCCTCTGTGTTGAATAATACTCAGGGACAGACATGGGTTTTGGGACCCTGAAACATAATTTTGGGAAATGACACAAAAATATAGTACTTCTATAAATTTTATAATATGTAACCATATTGCTTGGACCTTTCTCAAGAGTTTGGAAGAACCTGTGCAAGTGTAATACCTAACACTTGAGTTTGCTGCTGCTGCCAGTAACACTTTAAGAAAGAAGTAACAACATGAGTTAATATCTTCATGATAGAAAAGAGGAACGCTTTGGGGATCCTGAACTCTGAAGGTCTCCATCAGGAGCCTATAATTTTCATATGTTGACAGAGAGTTGTCCAGAGAGCTAATCAATGAAAAATTGCAGAAGTATGACTCTTACTCAGGAGAGGTCAGTTGGGGTCCTTTTATCCCTCTCCAAGAGGATATATTTAATGAGTAGCCTCATGCTGCTTCTTTTCCTGGACCCAACCCCTAATCTTGACCCTGGATTTTACACCATTTTGTTGAGGAGAAACAAAGCAGAAGGAAAAATACAGAAGTGAGGGGGAATAAATTTATTTATTTTTAGTTGGAGGAGAATTGCTTTACAATGTTGTGTTGGTTTCTGCCACAAATGAACATGAATCAGCCATAGGTATACCTATGTCCCCTCCCTCTTGAATAACCCTCCCACCTTCCACCCCATCCCACCCCTCTAGGTTGTCACAGAACAGTGGGTTGAGCCCCCTGTGTCACACAGAAAATTCTCACTGGCTATTTATTCTACAAACGGTAATATATATGCTTCAGTGCTGTGAGTTTCTTCCTAAAGTCAAGGGCGTAACTGCCTTAACACCATCAGTTTTTATTTTTTAAACTTTTAATTTTGTATTGGGGTATAGCTGATTAACAATGTTGTGGTAGTTTCAGGTGAACAGTGAAGGGACCCAGATATACATACATGTATCCATTTTCCCCCAAACTCTCCTTCCATCCAGGCTGCCATATAACATTGAGCACAGTTCCAGGTGCTATACAGTAGGTCCTTACTGGTTATGCATTTTAAATGTCAGTTCAGTTCAGTCACTCAGTCGTGTCCGACTCTTTGTGACCCCATGAATCACAGCACGCCAGGCCTCCCTGTCCATCACCGACTCCTGGAGTTCACTCAAACTAATGTCCATCGAATCCGTGATGCCATCCAGCCATCTCATCCTCGGTCGTCCCCTTCTCCTCCTGCCCCCAATCCCTCCCAGCATCAGAGTCTTTTCCATTGAGTCAACTCTTCGCATGAGGTGGCCAAAGTACTGGAGT
>SJYT01064267.1:863955-883438 GCA_006410635.1 Cephalophus harveyi | reverse complement strand
GAACCACTGGGCCCTACTTCCTCTGTGCCCCATGCATGCTCATGCCTCTCACCCTTCATTTCCTGGGCTCCAGAGGCAGGTCGTGCCCTAAATAGTTCAGGTGGTAAATTTCCTTGTTCTGAGGAGTTTAGCATGGCTTTGAGCCATGATGTGGATCTCTGATTTTTGTTACACTGTTGACATGTGACTGTCAAAGCTCCTTACTAATTCCTGCTGAATCATGAGCTTGCATGGCTTTGGAAAGGGCCTCTTATCAAGTGGTCACTTTAGACCAACTCATGGGTGCCCCTCACTAGCTGGACAGACTGTCTTGGCTCCCTCAGCTCCTCACACTTGGCATTGTCCAGCTCACCCCAAAGTCTGACCACTCTAGTAGCCACACACAAGTGTCCGGGAATTCCCCCAGCCTGCTGCCTGCCTTTGAGGGTACTGCCCTGCCAGCCACCCCGTGCACTCACCCCCTCTGCTGTGGTCCTGGGCAGGACCCTCCATGACCTGGGTCGTGGGCAGTTAGGAGGCTCCTTGTCTTGGCTCAAAGGCCCCAGGAGACCATCCCCAAAAGTCCATAGTCAGAAAGCAGGACAATTCCTAGGGTCTGGCTGCCCAGGTTTACCCATGGCCATCTGATTATATGCTCTATGTCATTATAAAGGCAAATTACCCCTATTACCAGTCTGGGGCTGGAATTCCCTTTTCTGTTGATGGAAACTCTGTAGTTTTACATTAGTTACACAAAGAAATCCAGGCTACTTATGAGAAGTTTTGCCCACAAATAAAAGTTTGGAAACTACGGATGTACCCAAGATGAGAGGTGAAGGTGGTGGATGCTCAACCATTAGTGATTTGACTTGATTTGCTGTTTATATATTTTCTTCACCTCTATTGAATTTCCTCTTTATCAAAAGAGGAGCAAGTATGTGGACAAGTTAATGAATAGAATCAAGAAGCAATAGGAATATTTCCACCAAAATGAGGAGCTTTTCCTTTGAAAGTCCCCTTCTCTTCACTCTCAGATGCAAGAGGAAAATTCCAGGGATGAAGTAGAGCCTGAGAAGGTGGTTAGATTTTAATGATAACTTTAAAAACTATTCTGATCTTGATTTTATTCTGCACTAAAGGACACATTTTTTTATTACCATCTACCTATAATAACCTAACTTCCTTTAAAAGAAGGTGCAAAGGATTGAAATCCTATGCAGTTCCATATAATCTAAGCCACAAGCAGAGGTTAAAATCCCATGGATGGAGAAGCCTGGTGGACTGCAGTCCATGGGGTCGCTAAGAGTCGGATACTACTGAGTGACTTCACTTTCACTTTTCACTTTCATGCACTGGAGAAGGAAATGGCAACCCACTCCAGTGTTCTTGCCTGGAGAATCCCAGGGATGGGGGAGCCTGATGGTCTGCCGTCTATGGTGTTGCACAGAGTCGGAAACAACTGAAGTGACTTAGCATTAGCATATAATAACCTAACTTCCTTTAAAAGAGGATGCAAAGGATTGAGATCCTGTGCAGTTCCATATATATCTAAGCCACAAGCAGAGGTTCCCTGAAGGAATAGTTACTTTGGGTGATTCCTGGGGATTGTACAGAGTAGAAGAAAAGGCATTTCCATAAGGGCTAGAGACCAGAGAGATGTGCTGTTGAGGAAGTGAGCCCAGAAAGCCCCCTCCTGGAGTGACATCATTAAGGCAGGGTGTCGATGGGACATGACAGACATTTCCTCAGTGGAAACTTGTGGTTTTCTGATAGGTCAACCTGGAGGTAATTGTATCAAGATCTATGAATTATAGGATTTAAATTCTGTAGCTTTTTTTGGTATCTGACATGGGCTGTTTGGGGAAATAACATTTAGATTCATCAACTTAAAGAAGGTGAGGTGATAAAAGATTACTTATAACGATAGTATTACTGTATAGCAATGGTTTCCTTTGTGAGAAAACATTATTATTGGAGTTTCATAGGACCTTTTCTTTTAAAGCAAATACTTCACTACTGGGTGTGATTTTTCTGCTCTGAAACAAAGGTAGAGATAAAGAAACGCTGTGTGCACCTCACTTTATAACAATCGGGAGAGTTTAACTCAACAAGTGCTCACAGGGTTGACAGATCTGGAACTGGTTTCTTTTCCCCATTGCTGGCTTTTGCAGACTCCAGGTATCGGAAGTAGGATACTGGGACTGTTTGCGGCACAGCTGTGGCATTAGGGGGACAGAAGTCCTGTGTGAGGACACTGTGGTTGATTCCCTAGTAGAGTGAGGGGCAGCACCGTGTGCACAGACAAGCCAGGATGCCTCTGGCAGCAGTAATTTTCAGCCATGTTTGTAGAATCCAGAAAGTGTTCCATGATAGCTCCAAGACTCTCAAGGACCTTATATCTTCAACAGGAGCCATCTCAAATCAGAAAGCAGCTCTCTGACCCTGAAAAAGTCCAAGAATGGCACCAGCCTCACCTGGTCCCAGAAAATCCTCTGAATGTGGTAAGCCAGCCAAGCAATATGGATGAGGCTTATTTCTTCGTATTCTTCTCTTAAGAACAACTAAAAATCTTTGCTGTAAAAGAACAAAGATAAGAAGCCTCTGAATAGTGGAAAGAATAAGACAGACAGGCCAGGAATCTCAACGTTTGAGGAAGAACAAAACAGTGAGTNGACCTTTTCCAGTCCTGTGGCCACTGCTGAGTTTTCCAAATTTGCTGGCAGATTGAGTGCAGCACTTTCACAGCATCATCTTTCAGGATTTGAAACAGCTCAACTGGAATTCCATCACCTCCACTAGCTTTGTTCGTAGTGATGCTTTCTAAGGCCCACTTGACTTCACATTCCAAGATGTCTGGCTCTAGATTAGTGATCACATCATCATGATTATCTGGGTCATGAAGATCTTTTTTGTACAGTTCTTCTGTGTATTCTTGCCACCTCTTCTTAATATCTTCTGCTTCTGTTAGGTCCATACCGTTTCTGTCCTTTATCGAGCCATCTTTGCATGAGATGTTCCCGTGGTATCTCTAATTTTCTTGAAGAGATCTCTAGTCTTTACCATTCTGTTCTTTTCCTCTATTTCTTTGCATTGATCGTTGAGTAAGGCTTTCTTATCTCTCCTTGCTATTCTTTGGAACTCTACATTCAGATGCTTGTATCTTTCCTTTTTTCCTTGGCTTTTTGCTTCTCTTCTTTTCACAGCTATTTGTAAGGCCTCCCCAGACAGCCATTTTGCTTTTTGCATTTCTTTTCCATGGGGATGGTCTTGGTCCCTGTCTTCTGTACAATGTCATGAACCTCTGTCCATAGTTCATCAGGCACTTGATCTATCAGATCTAGTCCCTTAGATCTATTTCTCACTTCCACTGTATAATCATAAGGAATTTGATTTATGTCATACCTGAATGGTCTAGTGGTTTTCCCTACTTTCTTCAATTTAAGTCTGAATTTGGCAATAAGGAGTTCATGATCTGAGCCACAGTCAGCTCCCAGTCTTGTTTTTGCTGATTGTATAGAGCTTCTCCATCTTGGGCTGCAAAGAATATAACCAATCTGATTTTGGTGTTGACCATCTGGTGATGTCCATGTGTAGAGTCTTCTCTTGTGTTGTTGGAAGAGGGTGTTTGCTATAACCAATTAGTTCTCTTGGCAAAACTCTACTAGCCTTTGCCTTGCTTCATTTCATACTCCAAGGCCAAATTTAGCTGTTACCCTAGGTGTTTCTTGACTTCCTATTTTTGCATTCCAGTCTGCTATAAGGAAAAGGACATCTTTTTTGGTTGTTAGTTATAAAAGGTCTTGTAGGTCTTCATAGAACCGTTCAACTTCAGCTTCTTCAGTGTTACTGGTTGGAGCATAGGCTTGGATTACTATGATATTGAATGGTTTGCCTTGGAAATGAACTGAGATCATTCTGTCATTTTTGAGATTGCATCCAAGTACTGCATTTTGAACTCTTTTGTGGACCATGATGGCTACTCCATTTTTTCTGAGGGATTCCTGCCCACAGTAGTAGATATAGTGGTCATCTGAATTAAATTTACCCTTTCCAGTTCATTTTAGTTCACCAATTCCTAGAACATCGACATTCACTCTTGCCATCTCCTGTTTGACTACTTCCAACTTGCCTTGATTCATGGACCTAACATTCCAGATCCTATTCAATATTGCTCTTTACCACATCGGACAGTGCTTCTATCACAGTCCCATCAGTTCATGGCAAATAGATGGGGAAATAATGGAAACAGTGAAAGACTTTATTTTGGGGGGATTCAAAATCACTGCAGATGGTGATTGCAGCCATGAAATTAAAAGATGCTTGCTCCTTGGAAGAAAAGCTATGACCAATCTAGACAGCATATTAAAAAGCAGAGACATTACTTTGCCATAAAGGTCCATACAGTCAAAGCAATGGTTTTTCCATTAGCCACGTATGGATGTGAGAGATGAACTATAAAGAAAGCTGAGCCCCAAAGAATTGATGGTTTTGAACTGTGGTATTGGAGAAGATTGTTGATAGTCACTTGGACTGCAAGGAGATCCAACCAGTCCACCCTAAAGGAAAATCATTCCTGAATATTCATTGGAAGGACTGATATTGAAGCTGAAACTCCAATACTTTGGCCACCTGATGCAAAGAGCTGACTCGTTTGGAGAGACCCTGATCCTGGGAAAGATTGAAGGCAGGAGTAGATGGAGATGACAGAGGATGAGATGGTTGGATGGCATCCCTGACTTGATGGACATGAGTTTGAGTAGGCTCTGGGAGTTGGTGATGGACAAGGAAGCCTGGTGTATGTACTACAGTCCATGGTGTCACAAAGAGTTGGACACAACTGAGTGATTGAACTGAACCCACAAAAAAGCAGAGTTGACTTGCATACTAAGTCTAAGCAAATGACTGCCTGCTAAAATGAAAGAATTTAATAGGATTCAGAGTCTCATACATAATTCCCAAATGTCATAAATAGTTATAATATCATACATATACATAATGTCATACATATACATAATTTCATGCATAATGTTTAAAAAAATTATTCATTATACCAAGAACCAGAATCACAACTTGAAAAATAATCAAGTGAGATGATTCAGATGTTGGAATTTTCTGACAAGAGTTTTAAAGCAGACATCATAAAAAATGCTCTAATAAGTAATTGAAAGCACTTTTGAAACAAATTAAAAATTGAAAAGTCCTAGCAAGAAAATAGAAAAAGATCCAAGTAGAAATTGTAGAACTGAAAAATACAATAACCAAAATTTAAAAATTCTTAATGTACTTGATAGCAAAGAAGAGGAAAGAATCTGTAAACTTGAAGACAGACGAATAGAAATTACCCAGTTTGAACAAAAGACAAAAAATAGGCTGAATAAAATGGAGAGATCCTCAAGAATCTGTAGAACAGCAATAAAAAGTCTGACATTTATTTCATCAGAATCCCAAGAGAAAAAGAAGAATGGGGCTGGAAAATGCTTGAAGCCTGTTTCTCCAAATTTGGAACTAGGCATAAATCTATATTTAAGAGGCTGAGCAAATTCCAAACAGGATAAATTAAAGAAATCCATGCTCAGACACATCATAATCAAAGTTTTGAAAACTAAAGACATAGGAAAAAGCATAGAGAAAAATAACACATTATCTACAGGCTAACAAATATTTGAATGAGAGTTGATTTCTCACCAGAAATCACAAGTCTGGAAAGAAGTGGCATATTTTTCAAGTGGTGAAAGAAAAGAATTGTCAACCCAGAATTCCAAATCCAGCAAAAATATCTTTCAGGCATGAAGAGATAATAAAGGCATATAATAAAGGATAAAGGAAAATAAGGAGAATTTGTTACTAACAGACCAATCCTAGGAGAATGACTAAAGAAATTTCTTCAAACAGAAAGAAAAAATGGTAATAGAAGGAAATTTGGAAGACCAGAAAGGAAGAAATGATGAAATGGGTAACATAGAGTAAAATAAAATACATTCTCCTTGTCCTCTTGAGTTTTAAAATTGAAGTTTGATGGTTGCAACAAAAATTAAAACATCAATTAGTGAGGTGCTTAATATATGTCAAGGACATATTTAAGGCAATTATGTTATAAAGGGTGGAGAGGATGGTAAAGGGACCCAAATGGTAAGATTCCTACTTTCACTCAAAGTGTTCAAATAGTGATACCAGTAGACTGGTAAATTATGAATGCATATTTTAATGCCTTGAGTTTTTACTAAGGAAACTACACAAAGAGATGTACTTAAAATACTTCAGATAAGTAAAAATAGAACTCTGTAGAACAGCAAGAATCTGTAGAACAGCAATAAAAAGTCTGACATTTATTTCAGAAATTTTTAAATTATTTATTTATATGGATGTACGGGTCTTAGTTGTGGCACATGGGATCTTTAGTTGTGGCACGTGGAACATTTAGTTGAGCACGTGTACACTTACTTGTAGTATGTGGAATCTAGGTCCCTGACCAGGGATCAAGGCTTGGCCCCTGCATTGGGAGCACAGAGTCACAGCCACTGGAACGAGGAAAGTCCCCGGAAAATGTTGAAGAAACTCACAAGAAAGAAAGAAAAAGGAAAGAGTGGAATGAGAAACAGAAAACAGTGAAATGGCAGATTTCAGTCCTAACACTTCAGTAACCACATTAAATGCAAATGATCTAAATACACCAGAGACTGACAGAATGGATTAACAATCATGATGCAATCAATATGCTATCTATATGAACCTTAATTCAGTTGTAACTGTATAGGTAAACTGAAAGTAAACAATAGGCACAGAGATGGGCACTGCCTGGGTGGACATGTAACAAGCTGACATCTGATGCTAAGTCAACAAATCAGCATGTCATCCAGTCCAGAATGAAAGTCAGAGGGACAGTTCTGAGCGCCCACTGTGAAGCAGGTGTTTGACCAATACTGTCCTCATGATCACCGCGGCTCTGCAGTGCCATGCTGCATCTCGTTTCATGGGTAAAGAAACGGCCCCTGAAAGAAAAGAATTGTCAACCCAGAATTCCAAATCCAGCAAAAATATCTTTCAGGCATGAAGAGATAATAAAGGCATATAATAAAGGATAAAGGAAAATAAGGAGAATTTGTTACTAACAGACCAATCCTAGGAGAATGACTAAAGAAATTTCTTCAAACAGAAAGAAAAAATGGTAATAGAAGGAAATTTGGAAGACCAGAAAGGAAGAAATGATGAAATGGGTAACATAGAGTAAAATAAAATACATTCTCCTTGTCCTCTTGAGTTTTAAAATTGAAGTTTGATGGTTGCAACAAAAATTAAAACATCAATTAGTGAGGTGCTTAATATATGTCAAGGACATATTTAAGGCAATTATGTTATAAAGGGTGGAGAGGATGGTAAAGGGACCCAAATGGTAAGATTCCTACTTTCACTCAAAGTGTTCAAATAGTGATACCAGTAGACTGGTAAATTATGAATGCATATTTTAATGCCTTGAGTTTTTACTAAGGAAACTACACAAAGAGATGTACTTAAAATACTTCAGATAAGTAAAAATAGAACTCTGTAGAACAGCAAGAATCTGTAGAACAGCAATAAAAAGTCTGACATTTATTTCAGAAATTTTTAAATTATTTATTTATATGGATGTACGGGTCTTAGTTGTGGCACATGGGATCTTTAGTTGTGGCACGTGGAACATTTAGTTGAGCACGTGTACACTTACTTGTAGTATGTGGAATCTAGGTCCCTGACCAGGGATCAAGGCTTGGCCCCTGCATTGGGAGCACAGAGTCACAGCCACTGGAACGAGGAAAGTCCCCGGAAAATGTTGAAGAAACTCACAAGAAAGAAAGAAAAAGGAAAGAGTGGAATGAGAAACAGAAAACAGTGAAATGGCAGATTTCAGTCCTAACACTTCAGTAACCACATTAAATGCAAATGATCTAAATACACCAGAGACTGACAGAATGGATTAACAATCATGATGCAATCAATATGCTATCTATATGAACCTTAATTCAGTTGTAACTGTATAGGTAAACTGAAAGTAAACAATAGGCACAGAGATGGGCACTGCCTGGGTGGACATGTAACAAGCTGACATCTGATGCTAAGTCAACAAATCAGCATGTCATCCAGTCCAGAATGAAAGTCAGAGGGACAGTTCTGAGCGCCCACTGTGAAGCAGGTGTTTGACCAATACTGTCCTCATGATCACCGCGGCTCTGCAGTGCCATGCTGCATCTCGTTTCATGGGTAAAGAAACGGCCCCAAGTCTTGATCTAGGACCTGACGACTAATAAAGAGAGACTGGGAGCGTTCATCACCCATAGGCAGGTTTTTTTTTTTTTTCTATTTTAGACTTAAAGAAGAGCTGAAGGGCAGCAAGAGTAGGACAAAGTAAGGCAAGGAGAGTGAATCAAGCAAGGGAACTTGAAGTTTATAATAGTGAATTCTGCCAAGATTGTCAGATTTCTAGGAAGGCCCCATCCTGGAACTCAGAGCTTGAGCCCTTACCCATAGCTCTTACACCCCCCACTCCAGAGTGCACAGTGAGGAGATTTCCCATATATATGATGGCACTTAGTCTTTTTGCTAAAAATACAGATGTGGTCATGATATTGAGCTTATTATTATTTTTCAAAATGAGTCTTTAACTTTTTAGATATGCATACTTTGTTATTTATAAACAAAATGGTACGATGTTTTGCATTTGCTTTGAAATACTCTAGTAGCTGGGTTAGGAGAAGAGTCAGTGTGTCGATGTAACAAGCTTATCTGTGACTTACTGAAGCAGCATATAGGTGCATTTACCTAGTCTCTCTATTTTTGAAGGTATTTGGGGATTTGCATAATAGATTTTTTTTTTTTCAAATGGCCGCTAAAGATAAGTTGGAAAAGAAAGAGAACTTAGGTTCCTGAGGGAGCAAGAGAGGCCAGTCCATGCTCCCAAAAGGTTGGATTAGGGAGTTGGGGAAGAGATGCTGTTGATGGGCTACCTAGGTGTTAATGAGTTCTGACTGTTTCTGGGCATGAACCAGCAGAATTTCCCCACATTCTGTTGCTAAGCTTGTCCAGGATGTCTAGAATCCCAGGCCTAACAAGAGTAGTATCTGCCAGGAGGATCCTTCCAAGGGACCATCGTTTTTGAGGAGCTGGAGAGCTGAGAAGGCTGCCCCCAAATCAAGGGGATGCCAGGGGACGTAGTAGGAGCCTATTCCACACTGCCTGCACCCTTTTTTGGCTTTTGTCATCCATCCCTTCAACTTGCCACCTGGCACTTAAATATTCAAGCACTTTATCTTTTCACATTTTGTTCCTGTTCCACTCTTTCCCCAAAGCCATGCCTGTACTGGAATGCCTGTTCCCTGTCAGCTCACTAAAGCACTCTGCATCCCAGGTTTTAAAACATATCTGGGATACTTATCACTAAGAAATTGCCCCAGTATTTAGATAAGGGGTGTTGATTTACCACCACAATTCCTTCCTCTCACATTCCTCTGCCAAACATGCTGGCCCATTTGCTTTTCATTAATGTAAAAACATAAACCCTTAGTTTATTAATTGATGTCTGTTTCTAATATTTCGATTTGGCACAGTGTAGTCTGTGCTGACGTGTCAGCTGCCAGGAGATGGAAACCGTACCAGTTCTCTTAACTCGTCCTGGGTGAGCAACCCTAGGAAAGGCACCGTCAGGTACCCGACAGGTGGTCTGGGAAAAAAGGACCACATTTGTGAAAGGAGTAATGAGCATGATGATGTGTGGATGTGCCCCTTGCTGCTCCCCATCTCTCAGGCCTTCAGTACATTTATGCAGCTCCCTCAAATGCAGGACCACCTCCAAGTCCTAGAGTCCAAATGCTTTCTTCCCTGAAAGCAGTCCCATCTCATCAGGGCTCTTCTCCTTGGTGGAGTAGTCAACCACTTGGGTGGTGATGAGTCAGTGGATTACTCCATCCTGGTTAACATTTTCATTTTAATAACTTGGTTCAAAGAGTAAATATTGTAGGCATTTGGGGGTACCCTTGGAGGCCAATGGATGAGATATTTAGGAGAGTAGGTGGTTTCCAGAATCCTTTATATCAGTCCATGTGGGCTGCTGTAAGAAGCTGGCACAGAGTTCAAGTTATAAATCACCCAGTAAGTTGTGATAAAGCCAAACCCTTGCAAGTCATCTCCCTCTAGGTAGTGAAGACTTTATGAAGGTGAGATTTGTATCCAATCATAAAGAAGATGGGAGCCTCTTTGAAAAACTGAAGTCCCAAATTGAGCACCATCTCTAATCACAACTGGATCTGCCTCTGAGGTGCTGGTGTTGAAGGGGCCTTTCATCTGAGGGCTGTGCAGTTTGGGAGGGATTTCACACTGGGCTCTGTTGGGAAGGAGATATGCTGTTGGAAAGAGAACAACACAGAAGCCTTCCAGTTCCACAGTCCTGGTCTCCATTTCAAGTACACACTGATATTTTCGACTAAACTCCCACATGCTGAATCTTCATGAACTAATTTGAAAAGGTAAAACTTCTTATCCTGAACCTTAGTGAAAGAAAGTGAAAGTAGCTCAGTCGTGTCAGACTCTTTGCGACCCAATGGATTATAGAGTCCATGGAATTCTCCAGGCCAGAATACTGGAGTGGGTAGCCTTTCCCTTCTCCAGGGGATCTTCTCAACCTCGGGATTGAACCCTGGTCTACCCACATTGCAGGCAGATTCTTTACCAGCTGAGCCACAAGGGAAGCCCAAGAATACTGGAGTGGGTAGCCTATCCCTTCTCCAGGGAATCTTCCTGGCCTGGGAATCGAACAGGGGTCTCCTGCATTGCAGGCGGATTCTTTACCAGCTGAGCTACTAGTGAAGCCAAATCCTGAACCTTAAGAGTCAAATATCTCTTTCAAAGCAGCCATGGATCCTGGAAGGACCCCTCCCTCCCTTCCTCTCCAGTTTTGGTCTCCTGATGTCAGTGAAGCGTTTCCTGGCCTAGAGGCCTTGGCCTTGGGCCTAGAAAGCATCAGTGTGGACAGCTCAGACTTGAGGCTGATGGCCCAGATAATTGGACAATCTGCGCCCAAATGTCAATTTCCAAAACCAAAGACATTTCTGTGCTGTTTGGCCTATCATTTCAGCCAGACAGAAAAGCTTTGACATTTCTCCCCCACCCCCTCTTTTAAACAATGTAGAACACTATTCCACAACTAATTATACCCAAGAAATGGGACAGCTATAATTTTAGGAATCCAATTCCCACAACAATTCTGTAAAACGTACAGACTCTATTCATCGATAAATGACGTATAATTAAGCATTCTAAAACGATTTTTTTCTTTGTTCCTAACTTTAAAAATTTCTAGCTCATTGGTAACTACTTCATATTACATAATGACTTTCAGATATATATACATGCACATATAAACCTGATACATAAAACTTTAAACATATATATGTATATATAATCCTTTATATATAATAAAATTAACTTTGTGAACAATTCTGAGTTTTTATATATGCAGAGATTCTTATAACCACAGTCACAGACAGAACGCAGAGCAATTTCCACACCCCTAAGAAACCTCTTATGCTGCCTCTTTGCAGTCAAATCCTTATTCTGCTTTTAGTTCATGGCAACCCTGATCTGTTCTCCATCACTGCAGCTTTGGTTTTTCCAAAATGTCATATAAACAGAATCATAGGGTAGGTACTTTTTGAGAATGACTTCTTTCACTAACCATGATGCCTGAGAGATTCATCCAAGTTGTTATGTGCATCTATAGTTTATTATAACAAACTGCCTAACTATTTTACAGAGTGACTGTACCATCTGCATTCCCACTAACAATATATGTTAAAAGTTGCTTTCTACTCTTGTCAATACCCAGTATTATTGTTCATGCTTTTGGTCTTTTATTTATTTATCTTTTTGCCATTCTAATAGATGTGTTGTGGTATTTCCATAATAGGTAATGATATTGAGCATCTGTTCATGTGTTTATTTGTGGTCTATCTCCTTTGGTAAAGTGTTTTGCTCATTTTATTATTATTATTTTTCTTATTGTTGAGACTTCTTTTTAGATTCTAGATACAAGGTCTTTGATATGTGATTTGCAAATATTTTCTCCCAGTCTGTGACTTGTTCTTTTATTCTTTTAACAGGCAAGGGTTTTTATTTTTATTTTATTATTATTTTTAATTTATTTATTTTAGTTGGAGGCTAATTACTTTACAATATTGTAGTGGTTTTTGCCATACATTGATATGACTCAGCCATGGGTGATCATGTATTCCTCATCATGAACCCCGCTTCCACCTCCCTCCCCATCCCACCCCTCAGGGTCATCCCAGTGCACCAGCCCTGATTACCCTGTCTCATGCATCGAACCTGTCAATATATCAATTTTTTAATGGAAAAACATTTCTTTTTGGTGTTGTGTCTAAGAACTCTTTGACTAATCTAGGTCATGAAGATTTTTCTCCTGTTTCACAGTTTTATGTTTTACATTTAGGTCTATGTTTTTTTTTTTTTTTTTTTTTGCACATGGTGCTTCATTGTTCAGAACTATTTATTGAAAAACCTGTTCTTTCTTGACTGAGCTGCCTTTGAAACTTTGTCAAAATTCAGTGGGCCATATTTGTTTGGCCTATTTCTGGATTTTCTTTGTGTTTCATTGAGGGGTATCTCTATACTTTTATCTTTTTTTGAACTGTGGTGTTGAAGAAGACTTTGAGAGTCCCTTGGATGGCAAGGAGATTCAACTAGCCAATCCTAGAGGAAATTAGTCCTGAATATTCATTGGAAAGACTGATGCTGAAGCTGAAGCTCCAATACTTTGGCCACCTGGTGCAAAGAACTGACTCATTTGAAAAGACCCTGATGCCGAGAAAGATTGAAGGCAAAAGAAGGGGATGACAGAGGATGAGATAGTTGGATGATGGACATGAGTTTGAGCAAGCTACAGGAGTTGGTGATGGACAGGGAAGCCTGGCGTGCTGCAGTCTGTGGGGTCACAAAGAGTCGGACAGGACTGAGCAACTGAACTGATACTTTTACCACACTATTACATTGTATTTATTACCAGAGTTTTATCACTTATTTTAAAATCAGGTAACATGAGTCCTCTAATTTTGCTCTTTTTTTTCAAGACTGTTTTGGATATTCTAATTCTTCAATTTTTAGCATACATACTTTAGATTCAATTTGTCTATATATAGAAAGAGTCTTGTTAAGACTGAATCTATAAATCAATTTAGGGAGATTGACATTTTAAGTAAGCCTTCCAATCTGTGAACACTGTATGTCATTCTATTTGTTTAGGTCTTTGATCTTTTTCACTGGCATTTTATATTTTTCAGCAAACATATCCTCACACAGTTTGTTATATTTATATGTACGAATTTCATCAATGTTATTGTAAATGTTACTATTTTTAAAAATCAGTTTTCAATTGTCTATTATGATTATACAGAAACACAACTGATTTTGTATATTGCTCTTGTGTGCTATAAACTTGATAAACTCAATTATTAATTCCAAGATGTTTTTAAAAATGAGATTGGAATTTTCTATGTAAAATAATAATGTCTGAATAAAGACAGTTTTGTCTCCTTTCAAATATGACTGTCCTTTATTTTTTTCTTGCTTTTTTACATTTGCAAGATTTCCTGCATGTATTGAATAACAGCAGCAAAAGTAGACATCCTTGTCTAATTCCCATCTTCTTGTGGGAAGTTCCCATCTTCCCATAATTCTTACTACTAAGAATTATGTTAGTTAGTTAGTATGTTTTATACTCTTTATCAGATTCCCTTGTGGCTCAGCTGGTAAAGAAACTGCCTGCAATGCAGGAGACCTAGGTTCGATCTCTGGGTTGGGAAGATGTCCTGGAGAAGGGAAAGGCTACCCACTCCAGTATTCTGGCCTAGAGAATTCCATGGACTGTATAGTCCATGGGGTCACAAAGAGTCAGACACGACTGAATGACTTTCACTTTCACTTTATCAGACTGAAGAAGTACATTCCTGTTCTCAGTTTGTCTATTATGCTTTGATCCTTTTTTCTATGTGTATTGATATAATCATGTGATTTTTATTGTTAATTCTTATAATGACTAGTTTTACACCATCAACTTGAGGGTTTTGGGGATGAGATTAACATTTAAATCTGTGAACTTTGGGTAAAGCAGATTGCCCTTTATAATGTGGGTGACCCTCTCCAATAAGTTAGAGGAATGAATAGAACAAAAAAGACCAGCCACCCTAAGTAAGAGAAAATTCTCCATTAGCCTGCCTTTGGGTTTTATCTGTACCACTGGCTCTTCTGGGCTACAAGCTTGCAGACCCACATTTCAGATTTTGGACATCCCAGATCCCATAACTGTGTGAGCCAATTTCTTAGAATAAATCTCTTTGTATACATATTTATGTTTTATATTTATATATAGAAGTTTACTTCTACTATATAAAATTTCTATAGTTATATTTATAATCATATATATATGAGGCTTCCCCGGTGGCTCAGATGATAAAGAACCTGCCTGCAATACAGGAGACCTGGGTTTGAACCTTGGGTCAGGAAGATCCCCTAGAGAAGGCAATGGCTACCCACTGCAGTATTCTTGCATAGAAAATTCTATGGACAGAGAAGCCTGGTGGGCTACAGTCCATGGTGTTGCAAAGAGTTGGACACAATTGAGCAACACTTTGACTTCATTAGTACACACACATACACACACACATACACAAAATATATTGGCCAAGGAGACCAGTCTTTCCAAATAAATCATTTTTACATATCTACATATAACTATATATAATAAGACATATAAAGAGAATTATTCTATTAAAATGGCTATTTATTCTAAGAAATATAACATGTATAAATTCTATTAATAATTATATAATTATAATTTTTATATAATATACATTTGACCCTTGAACAGGGGTCAAATGAGGTTAGGGAGGCATGTAATTTTATAGTTAGCCCTTCATATTTGCTGTTCCACATCCATGAATTCAATCACTGTGAACTGTAATATACAACACTATAGTATGTAATTACTTTTTAAAATTTGCATATACATGGACCCATGCAGTTCAAACTTGTGTTGTTCTAGAGTCAAGTGTAATGTATATATTATATCTCCTTTGGGTACTGTTTTTCCAGAGAACTCTAACTAAAAGAGATTTTGGTAATGAGAGTAATTCTAGAGGGAAAAAACCTTAGGAATAAATTTTCTGAATTGGTTTCTGGATTTGGATCTCTAATCTGGACACTAAAGACTACATTTGTAAAGAGAGCAGCGATGCCTATGGCATAATCTGGCCAATAGAGATACATAAAATATCACCATTGTTTATTCCTAACCAAACACTTATAAAGAAGCAAGAATCTGAGTACCATGTATATGATACTTTCAAACATTTTTGTCAGACTAACAAGTATATGAGATTGGCTGGTTGCTCCTATCAGTGCTGGGTAAAGTAGGGAAATAAAAGTATGAGCTCAAGAATCAAATTCCCAGCTCAAGTACTGAATAAATACCTGAAAGCTTCTCTGTCTGCCCTGAAAGAGACCCTTTATCTACGGTAGCCCCAGGGCTGAGATGGCTGAAAATCAAAGATAGAATCTCATCCAGTGAGTGACTGTCTAATAATGCAAATTGAATTTCCAAATTTGCAGGATATCTACTGTTTACTCCATTGGGAAGGAATGGTTTCCTGAAGGCTGGAATGGGGATGTCGGGGGCGGGGGAGGGGGCGGGTAGCACCTAATGAACCTGGGAACTTTGACCCCCTAAATTCTGATGAGTCTTCTTTGCCTGTAAGAAACAGCCTCTACCCCCAGTGAAGCTGCCTTGTTACCCCTATCTGAGAGATTAATCCTCCTACGTTGGCAGAGGAAACTGTAAGGACCCTCACCTGAGGCAGTTGCCATGCAAGATTCCTGACTCTCCTCAGGACCTCCTACCTACCCATCCACCCTCAGCTCTCCAACATACACACACACAACACACACACACACCCCCTCTTTGTTCTAGACCTAAAATGAGACTCAAGTTTGGAGAAAAGTCTTTTTTCTCTCTGCAGTTGACTGCTCTGAAACAGCTCTTGGTCTGTTACTGGGTCTTAGTGGGGACTGAAGACTTAACCATGAACCATAAAGTTGCCATATTACCTGAGTTGCCCACCATAAATTGGGCGTTATGTGACACACTAAGCCATAATGTTGAATGTGACTGTGCACAGCAACACTCCATCATTAGATGGAAGTAATATATGTGATTGGGCCAAAGGAGGCCCTGAGGCACAAGTTAATTGCATGAAGAAGTAACCCAAATGCCCATTTTCCCTACTCTTGCTATATTAACTTCTCCCTTCCAGTTTGTATCTATGGCTTCCTGAGGACTTCCCTATATGGACCAAGGCCGACTGCTCAATTTGCTAGCAGCAGAGACCAACACTGAATTCCTGATATGGTGTTGTCAGCTACAAATTGGCACTTGCTATGGATGCTTGCCATCTACCTCTACAAGGATTAAATCATGGGCTGCTGCAGCTGATTTCTTCAGCACCTCCCGAAAAGAGTTCAGGGTGGAGAACTCTGAAGACATCTGCTTGGGACAGGGGGAGGCGGGGGTGGGGGTGGGGACGGGAGGGGGAACTGGCAGAATACCTTTTCAGATAGTTCAGTTCATTTCAGTTCAGTCGCTCAATCATGTCCTACTCTTTGCGACCCCATGGACTGCAGCACGCCAGGCTTCCCTGTCCATCACCACCTCCCAGAGCTTGCTCAAACTCATGCTCATGTCCATCAACTTGGTGATGCCATCCAACCATCTCATCCTCTGTTCACCCCTTCTCCTCTGACCTTCAACCTTTCCCATCATCAGGGTCTTTTTCAGTGAGTCAGTTCTTTGCATCAGTATTGCGGTTTCAACTTCAGCATCAGTCCTTCCAATGCATATTAAGGTCTGATTTCCTTTAGGATTGACTACTTGGATTTCCTTTCAGTCCAAGGAACTCTCAAGATTCTTCAATACCATAATTCAAAAGCATCAATTCTTTGGTGCTCAGCTTTCTTTATAGTCAAACTCTCACATCCATACATGACAACTGGAAAAACTATAGCTTTGACCAGATGGACCTTTGTTGGCAAAGTAATGTCTCTGCTGTTTAATATGCTGTTTAGGTTTGTCATAGTTTTTCTTCCAAGGAACAAGTATCTTTTAATTTCATGGCTACAGTCACCATTTGCAGTGATTTTGGAGCCTCAAAATATCAAGTCTCTCACTGTTTCCATTATTTCCCCATCTATTTGCCATGAAGTGATGGGACTGGATGCCAAGATCTTAGTTCCGTTGAGCTTTAAGCAAACTTTTTCACTTTCCTCTTTCACTTTCATCAATAGGCTTTTCAGTTCTTCGCTTTCTGCAATAAGAGTGGTATCATCTGCATATCTGAGGTTATTGATGTTTCTCTCAGAAATCTTGATTCTAGCTTGTGCTTCATCCAGCCCAGCATTTCGCATGAAGCACTCTGCTTGTAAGTTAAATAAGCAGGGTGACAATATACAGCCTTGACTTACTCCTTTTCCAATTTAGAACCAGTCTGTTATTCCATGTCTGGTTCTAACTGTTCCGTCCTGACCTGTATACAGATTTCTCAGGAAGCAGGTAAGGTGGTCTGGAATTCCCATCTCTTTAAGAATTTTCCACAGTTTGTGGTGATCCACACAGTCAAAGGCTTTGGCGTAGTCAATAAAGCAGAAGTAGATGTTTTTCTGGAACTCTCGTGTTTTTTTGATGATCCAATGGATGTTGGCAATTTGATCTCTGGTTCCTATGTGTTTTCTAAATCCAGCTTGAACATCTGGAAATTCATGGTTCATGTACTATTGAAGCCTGGCTTGGAGAATTTTGAGCATTACTTTGCTAGCGTGTGAGATGAGTGCAATTGTGCGGTAGTTAGAGCATTCTTTGGCATTGCCTTTGTTTGGGATTGGAATGAAACCTGGCCTTTTCCAGTCCTGTGGCCACTGCTGAGTTTTCCAAATTTGCTGACATATTGAGTGCAGCACTTTCACAGCATCATCTTTTAAGACTTGAAATAGCTCAACTGGAATTCCATCACCTCCACTAGCTGTGTTCATAGTGATGTTTCCTAAGGCCCACTTGGCTTCACACTCCAGGATGTCTGGCTCTAGGCAAGTGACCACACCATAGTGGTTATCTGGGTCATGAAGATCTTTTTCGTATAATTTTTCTGGGTATTCTTGCCACCTCTTCTTAACATCTTCTGCTTCTGTTAGGTCCATACCATTTCTGTCCTTAATTGTGTCCATCTTTGCATGAAATGTTCCCTTGGTATTTTATTTATTTATCTAATTTTCTTGAAGACATCTCTAGTCTTTCCCATTCTATTTTTTCCTCTATTTCTTTGCATTGATCACTGAGGAAGGCTTTTTTTAAATCTCTCCTTGCTATTCTTTGGAATTTTGCATTCAGATGAGTATATCTTTCCTTTTCTCCTGTGCCTTTAGCTTTTCTCCTTTTCTCAGCTATTTGTAGGGCCTTCTCAGACAACCATTTTGCCCCTTTGCATTTCTTTTTCTTGGGGATGGTCTTGATCACTGTCTCCTGTACAATGTCACAAACCTCCATAGTTCTTCAGGCACTCTGTCTATCATATCTAATCCCTTGAATCTACAGTTAGGAACTGATTCTATAAACCCAATTCTTATATCTCCTCATATCTAGATAACCACTGAAATCTTTCATGGTGATGAGTATTACTTGTGAATCTCAAAAGTATCACAATACTAGTAGAAATCTTCTTAAAGAATATGTACTTAATTGCTTATATTCTCCCCCACCAAAATCACATATATACTGACCTTTCTCCCTTGCCTCTTTGGATCAGTTTCTCAGAGTTATCTGAGATGCTGTCTCCTGGGTTGCAGTCCTCATTTTGCCCCAGATATCTTACCTTGCAACTTAACTTGCAACTCTCATATTGTGCATTAAAAAAAAATTTTTTTAACGGACTGGAGAAGGGAATGGCAAGCCACTTCAGTATTCTTGCCTTGAGAACCCCATGAACAGTATGAACAGGCAAAATGATAGGATATCAAAAGAGGAACTCCCCAGGTCATTAGGTGCCCAATATGCTACTGGAGATCAGTGGAGCAATAAGTCCAGAAAGAATGAAGGGATGGAGCCAAAGCGAAAACAATACCCAGTTGTGCATGTGACTGATGATAGAAGCAAGATCCGATGCTGTAAAGAGCAATACTGCATAGGAACCTGGAATGTCAGGTCCATGAATCAAGGCAAATTGGAAGTGGTCAAACAAGAGATGACAAGGGTGAACGTCGACATTCTAGGAATCAGCGAACTAAAATGGACTGGAATGGGTGAATTTAACTCAGATGACCATTATATCTACTACTGCGGGCAGGAATCCCTCAGAAGAAATGGAGTAGCCATCATGGTCAACAAAAGAGTCCGAAATGCAGTACTTGGATGCAATCTCAAAAA
>SJYT01064267.1:838020-852655 GCA_006410635.1 Cephalophus harveyi | reverse complement strand
CCAAAGTACTGGAGTTTCAGCTTTAGCATCATTCCTTCCAAAGAAATCCCAGGGCTGATCTCCTTCAGAATGGACTGGTTGGATCTCCTTGCAGTCCAAGGGACTCTCAAGAGTCTTCTCCAACACCACAGTTCAAAGGCATCAATTCTTCGGTGCTCAGCCTTCTTCACAGTCCAACTCTCACATCCATACATGACCACAGGAAAAACCATAGCCTTGACTAGACGGACCTTAGTTGGCAAAATAATGTCTCTGCTTTTGAATATGCTGTCTAGGTTGGTCATAACTTTTCTTCCAAGGAGTAAGCGTCTTTTAATTTCATGGCTGCAGTCACCATCTGCTTGCAGAGACAAGCACCAAAAAGGACAAGACTGTGTGGACCTAACAGAAGTAGAAGATATTAAGAAGAGGTGGCAAGAATACACAGAAGAACTATACAAAAAAGATCTTCATGACTCAGATAACCACGATGCTGTGATCACTCACCTAGAGCCAGATACCCTGGAATGCAATGTCAAGTGGGCCTTAGGAAGGATCCCTACTAACAAAGCTTGTGGAGATGACGGAATTCCAGCTGAGCTCTTTCAAATCATGAAAGATGGTGCTGTGAAAGTGCTGTAGTCAATATGCCATCCAATATGGAAAACTCAGCAGTGGCCACAGGATTGAAAAAGGTCAGTTTTAATTGCAATCCCAAAGAAAGACAATTCCAAAGAATGGTCAAACTACTGCACAGTTGCACTCATATCACACACTAGGAAAGTAATGCTCAAAATTCTCCAAACCAGGCTTCAACAGTACATGAACTGAGAACTTCCAGATGTTCAAGCTGGATTTAGAAAAGACAGAGGAACCAGAGATCAAATGGCCAACATCTGTTGGATCATAGAAAAAGCAAGAGAGTTTCAGAAAAACATCTGCTTTGGCTTTATTGACTACACCAAAGCCTTTGACTATGTGTATCACCACAAACTGTGGGAAATTCTTAAAGAGATGGGAATTCCAGACCATCTTATCTGCCTTCTGAGAAATCTGTATGCAGGTGAAGAAGCAACAGTTAGAACTGAATATGTAACAACATACTGGTTCCAAATTGGGAAATGAGTACATCAAGGCTGTATATTGTCACCCTGCTTATTTAACTTATATGCAGAGTACTCATGTAAAATGCCAAGCTGAATGAAGCACAAGCTGGAATCAAGATTGCCAGGAGAAATATCAATAACCTTAGACATGCAGATGACACCACCCTTATTGGCAGAAAGTGAAGAAGAACTGAAGAGCCTCTTGATGAAAGTGAAAGAGAAGACTGAAAAAGTTGGCTTAAAAGTTCAACTTTCAGAACACTAAAATCATGGCATCTGGTCCTATCACTTCATGGCAAATAATTGGGGAAACAATGGAAACAGTGAGAGACTTTATTTTGGGGGGGCTCCAAAATCACTGCTCCTTGGAAGAAAAGCTATGGTCCACCTAGACAGCATATTAAAAAGCAGAGATATTTCTTTGCTGACAAAGGTCCATCTAGTCCAAGCTATGGTTTTTCCAGTAGTCATGTATGGATGTGAGAGTTGGACTATAAAGAGGGCTGAATGTGAAGAATTGACACTTTTCAACTGTGGTGTTGGAGAAGACTCTTGAGAGTCCCTTGGACTGCAAGGAGATCCAACCAGTCCATCCTAAAGAANCATGTATGGATGTGAGAGTTGGACTATAAAGAGGGCTGAATGTGAAGAATTGACACTTTTCAACTGTGGTGTTGGAGAAGACTCTTGAGAGTCCCTTGGACTGCAAGGAGATCCAACCAGTCCATCCTAAAGAAAATTGGTCCTGAATATTCATTGGAAGGACTGGTGCTGAATCTGAAACTCCAATACTTGGGCCACCTGATGTGAGGAACTGACTCATTGGAAAAGACCCTGATGCTGGGAAAGATTGAAGGCAGGAGGACAAAGGAATGACAGAGGATGAGATGGTTGGATGGCATCACCAACTTGATGGACGTGAGTTTGAGCAAGCTCCAGGAATTGGTGATGGACAGGGAGGCCTGGAGTGCTACAGTTCATGGGGTCTCAAGAGTCGGGCAGGACAGTGACGAAAGTGAGCAGGACTGAACACTGGCCTTCTAAAATGAATTAGAAGTGAAGGGCTCCACTTTTTTATTTTATGGAAGAGTTTATGAGGAATTACACTTATTTCTCCTTTACAGGCCTGGAGTTTGCCTTTTTGGAAGGTCTGTAAACTAGAAATTAGATTTCTTTGGTATATACATATAACTATTTAGATAATCTATCTACTCTTGATTTAATTTTGGTAGTTTGTGGCTTTTCAGAAATTGGTCCATTTCATCTAACTTACTACTTCCCTGGTGGCTCAGAGGTTAAAGCGTTTGCCTCCAATGCGGGAGACCTGGGTTCGATCCCTGGGTCGGGAAGATCCCCTGGAGAAGGAAATGGCAATCCACTCCAGTATTCTTGCCTGGAGAATCCCATGGACAGAGAAGCCTAGTAGGTTACAGTCCACGGGGTCGCAAAGAGTCGGACACGACTGAGCGACTTCACCTTCACCTTCATCTAACTTACTACATTTGTGTTCATGAGTTGTTCATCAGTTCAGTTCAGTTCAGTTCAGTCGCTCAGTCGTGTCCGACTCTTTGCGACCCCATGAATCGCAGCACACCAGGCCTCCCTGTCCATCACCATCTCCCGGAGTTCACTCAGACTCACGTCTGTCAAGTCCGTGATGCCATCCAGCCATCTCATCCTCTGTCGTCCCCTTCTCCTCCTGCCCCCAATCCCTCCCAGCATCAGAGTCTTTTCCAATGAGTCAACTCTTCTCATGAGGTGGCCAAAGGACTGGAGTTTCAGTTTTAGCATCATTCCTTCCAAAGAAATCCCAGGGTTGATCTCCTTCAGAATGGACTGGTTGGATCTCCTTGCAGTCCAACGGACTCTCAAGAGTCTACTCCAACACCACAGTTCAAAAGCGTCAATTCTTCGACGCTCAGCCTTCTTCACAGTCCAACTCTCTAGTATCCCTTTATCACCCTTCTGAAACCCCACCACCACCCCGCCGCACATTGGTAGTTTGTTTCTTCCATCTTTTTTCTTGGTATCTGTCTAAAGGTTAATCAATTATAATGACTTTTTCAAAGAACCATGTTGACTTTCATTGATTTTATCTATTTTTTTCTGTTTTGCAGTGCATTGATTCCTGCTCTTATACCGTTATTTCTGTCCTTTTCCAGTTCCACAGAAAGACTACTGCTGCATGGTTCGTTGCGCAGTCATGTCTGACTCTTTGCAACCCCATGGACTATAGCCCACAAGGCTCCTCTGTCCATGGTGTTTTCCAGGCAAGAATACTGGGGTGGATTGCCATTTTCTCCTCCAGGGGATTTCCCCCACCCAGGGATCGAACCTGGATTGCAGGCAGATTTTTTATCTGCTGAGCCATCAGGGAAGCCCATAGACAGACTAAACACTAGCAAATCTCAAACTAAACTGTAAAAGCTCTGCTTTTACCTGCAGTCTTATGCAGGTTAACAAATTTTGAGACAAGTTTTGGGATGTGCATTTTCCAGTCTCCCAAAGTGAGCAAGTGTAAGTATAATGTGCGTTGGCCATGGTGGGGAAAGGTGGGACTCGGGGGAGAGAAAGGAGTTTTTTAAGGAGCTTTTTGCCTATGTGTCAGGCTCTGAGAAGTGAAGTTTAGAGAACAAACTGAGAATATCATTTCAGAAGAGTGTTTCTAAGCATTGTTGGAATCTGACTTGAAAACAACACTTCTAATAACATTTAAAATTTCTTTATGCTATGCCAAAAGTTTGTAAACTAATTAAGGTGTCACTTCATGTAGAAGATTCAAGGCCCAGTGGGTTGACCTATTGAGCCTTGTCCATTATTTCAGTCTTAAGGGCCAGAGGTCACAGAGCTGTCATCCATATCTCCCTCACATTAGATATCTGCATCAAGAGTCATTCCAGTTAAAAGGGCAGGATTCTCCCCAGTGGCTGTTTACAAGGTTCCCCACAGCCTGGGAAGTGAACATCTGATACCTGGCCTGAGAAGCCATAAACTCACTTTCACCCACATGAAAGTGAGTTTTACCAATCCCTATGTGTTTATTTGCAATATTCCTTGGGTGAATCTGAGTTTAAATTGTCAACAGGAAATAATGCCTTCTGGCCTGATATCCCAAGTTCATCCAGAGCCTGGAAACTCCAGTCATTATTTCCCAGGTTGGTTTACTCTCCCTATAAATGAGTATAATGTCTTTATTCATAAAGCACCCACAGCCTCAAAATAGCTGGAATTTGAATTGACATCCTTAATAAACACCCAATCCGGCGGAAATGGGCCTCTCACTCCTGGAGGCTCTTAGTGACCTCTGGGTGCCTTCAGCCACTAGTTACCCAGGGTGGACAAACAAATACCCTGGACTCACCATTAGGGCCACAGGAAGCTTCAAGCTCACAGATCTTTGTGCACATGTAATTAGCTGGTGAAAGCTGTAGCACATATTCTTAAGTTCTGCTCAAGAAACAGCTTGGGAGAACTGGCCTTAAAGAGCTTCATTAAACTCAATGGTGGAAACTGCCTAATGAAATCAATAGGTCTTTGTGTGGTAGGAAAAGACAGCAGTCAGGCCCCGAGATGCTCACTGCTGTCCTGCTTGCTGGATGTGGCAGAAAGCTTCCAGCCTGTTGTGGACAGAGGGCCACACTTGACAGGAGCCCCTAGCCGACCAAGCCCAGGACTTGCTGGGATTGCATTGGGGCCGGCACTGTGTCTGAGCCGCACCTACCTCCGTGGCAACTGCAGCTTGAGCACAGGCTGGCTCTGCTGGGAATGGTTCCCTCTAACCTCAGAGCCAAACCTCCATTCCTTCATCCTGTCCTCTGAGAGTTATCTGTTTTCAGAGACAAGTAAGGATCAGAGAACCTCCTGGGCCCCTGAAATGCACCTGATCTATTGCAGCCAACCTCAGATGAAATGTCCACTCACTCTCAGTTCAGTTCAGTCACTCAGTTGTGTCTGACTCTTTGCGACCCCATGAATCGCAGCACGCCAGGCCTCCCTGTTCATTAAGTTAAATAAGCAGGGTGACAATATACAGCCTTGACAGACTCCTTTTCCTATTTGGAACCAGTCCATTGTTCCATGTCCAGTTCTAACTGTTGCTTCCTGACCTGCATACAGATTTCTCAAGAGGCAGGTTAGGTGGTCTGGTATTTCCATCTCTTTCAGAATTTTCCACAGTTTATTGTGATCCACACAGTCAAAGGCTTTGGCATAGTCAATAAAACAGAAATAGATGTTTTTCTGGAACTCTCTTGCTTTTTCCATGATCAAGCGGATGTTGGCAATTCCCACTCTAGCTGTGATTAAATGATCATTCTGTGCCGGGAGCCAGCACAGGAGATCCCACCCATGACAAGGTCATGCGGAGAAACCTGATGGGCAAGGCGAGTCAGGTCTCAAGGAGTCCTCTGCCTGAGCATCTACCCCGAAAACCAAAATCTGTCTGTTTATTGTCTGCTATACTATACTCTTCTTACATTACAGGGGGGCTATCCCCAACCACCTTTCTCTGGAAAAAGTTAACTTAGTGCTCCAGCTGGTCTCCTGCATATGAAAGGAGTGTCTCAGTTCAAATCCCTCTGATGGCTCTTAACTTGCCTGACAGTTGGAGACTTTTACAACTTGTGATTTTTAACAGCCCCCCAACCGCGAGAGGCACGAAGCTTAAAACATCTTAAAGATATAGAGCCTTTTAGAGCTAAGAATTAGTTTGGTGAAGAGTTTGTTGAGTTAATGTTTGCTGCCAGGCCTCCATATTCTTTATCTTTTAGGCACCTGGAGGATATTAATCAATGTAATTGGGATATAGAAAAAGGAATATAGTAGTTTTGATGTTAGCAACACTGGACTTTTGAGTTAGTGAACTTTCTCTTTGTTATAAATCACTGTACTCCTCTTTCTTTGTTATAAATTGTTGTGTCCTTGCTATGTAAGAATGTAAACTTATTTAGTGCTTTCTGAGAGTGGCACCAGACTTTGGAAAAGAACAACACTATTAAGGCAAATAAGTTTTCTGGTTGACAGACCCTTATCAGAAAAGGGCCGTAAAATGCTAATTGGCCTTCTGGCCATAAGATGATGTAAATCACCTAAGACTTGTGTATACAGCTAGGTATGCAGAGAGAAAGCCTGGTCTTGGTAAGAGTCAGGGCTGGTGACGCTGCATAATTTTGTATTATCCATTGATCTCTATGTACAATCAAAAGTATAAAAAGCTTTTCCGGACAATAAAGGATGGGCCAGTCACTGGAAAGACTGGTTTCCCCCATCTGGTCTTTTCTCCTTTTCTGGCTGAATTCCCATCTGGGGCGTGGAGGCTCACCATGTCTACTTACTTGCCCTGGCTTCTAAGACCCATACGAGAGGGAGCCCAAGGAGGGGCACCCTCCGCTATTCAAGCGGGCACCAGTGGCCTAATGTAGATGGTGCAAACCTCTTGTCTCGAGGTTTTATTAGCTCTCTGCGTAAACCAAGTTATTCAGCCTCTTTTCTCCACTAAATTTTCCTACTATACTATTTTTTCCTAATCTCTCTTTATATTTCTAAATAAGTAAGTTTTTCCTCGCCTACTCCGTCCACCCTTTGAATTCCCTGGATCCACTGGGGCTGGACCCCAGCAATTCTGCAAAGGGGCAGGCAGGCATGGCTCTCTGCACTGGCCCCGCTGTGCTAGCTGTAAGGATAACTTTCCCTTCTGTTCAAAGCTAGCTGATCAGGAAGTGTCTTTGTGTTCGCTGGTACTATCTAGATACTGGTTACTGGCTTCAGAAATGAGAGCTTTTTCATTTGTTGTGTTTCCTACTTGTTGTTCAGTCACACAGTAGTGTCCAACTCTTTGCGACCCCGTGGACTTTGCAGCATGTCAGGCCTCCCTGTCCCTCACCATCACCCAAGTTTGCCCAAGTTCACGTCCATTACATAAGTGATGACATCCAGCCATCTCATCCTCTGACATCCTCTTCTCCTTCTGCCCTCAACCTTTCTGAGCATCAGGGACTTTTCCAATGAGTTGGCTGTTTGAATGAGATAACCAAAATAGCTTCCCTGGTAGCTCAGCTGGTAAAGAATCCAAAGAATCCCTGCAATGCAGGAGACCCCGGGTTGATTCCTGGGTCAGGAAGATCTGCTGGAGAAGGAATAGGCTACCCACTCCCATATTCTTGGGCTTCCCTGGTGGCTCAGCTGGTAAACAATCCACCTGCAATGCGAGAGACCTGGGTTCAATCCCTGGTTTGGGAAGATTCCCTGGAAAAGGGAAAGGTTACCTACTCCAGTATCCTGGCCTGGAGAATTCCAAGGACTGTATAGCCCATGGGGTCACAAAGAGTCAGAAATGATTGAGTGACTTTCACTTTCAGCTTCAGCATCAGTCCTTCAAATGAGTATTCAGGGTTGATTTCCCTTAAAAGTGTCTGGTTTGATCTCCTGGATGTCCAAGGGACTCTCAGGAGTCTTCTCCAGCACCAGAGTTCAAAGGCATCAATTCTTTGGTGCTCTGCCTTCTTTATGGTCAAGTTCTCACAACCATATGTGACCACTGGGAAGACCACAGCCTTGACTATATGGACCTTTGTCAGTGGAGTAATGTCTCTGCTTTTCAGCACACTGGGTTTGTCATAACTTTCCTGCTGAGAAGCAATCGTCTTCTGATCTTATGGCTGTAGTCACCATCCACAGTGATTTTAGAACCCAAAAGAGGAAATCTGTCTACTTTTACCTTTTCCCCTTCTATTTGCCATGAAGTAGTGGGGCCAGATGCCATGGTATTAGTTTTTTTAATATTATTTTTAAGCCGGCTCTTTCACTCTCCTCCTTCATCCTCATCAAGAGGTTCTTTAGTTCCTCTTTGCTTTCTGCCATTAGAGTGGTATCAGCCGCATATCCCACCTATCTTGATTCCAGCTTGTAACTCATCCAGCCCGGCGTTGCTCATGATGTGCTCAGTGTATAGGTTAAATAAACAGGGTAACAGCAGACAGCCCTGTCGTACTCCTTTCTCAATCCTGAACCAATCATGTGTTCCATACAAATATGTGTTGCTTCTTGACCCACACACAGGTTTCTCAGGAGACAGGTAAGATGGTCTGATATTCCCATCTCTTTAAGAGCTTTCCACAGTTTGTTATGATCCACACAGTCAAAGGCTTTAGTGTAGTCAATGAAACAGGGGTAGATGTCTTTCTGGAATTTCCTTGCTTTTTCTATGATCCAGCGAATGTTGGCAATTTGATCTCTGATTCCCCTGCCTTCGTTAAGCCCAGCTTGGACATCTTCTACTTGGTTGTTGTTAAATCCAGGCTGTGGGCTGCCCTGCCTTTTTCAGCATCACAGGAATTGCTGTGGCCTGCTTGTAGGGATAAACACAAAAACAAACACAGGTAGAGGGGACACCTGAGATTAACCTGTGCCAATGACTAAGGGGAGGTGGGTTATAACCCTGTCATCTCTGGTGGGGAAAGAGACCTGGGCAGTGCAGCCAATCATGCAGTGTGGCCCCTGGAGGTCTAGGCCACCTCCCTAACTGGGCTCGGAGACAGCAGTGCTGGAAGGGCTTATGGGATTCCTGCTCTGCATCTGGTGTTGACCTGGGCAGGTGGCCGAGCAGCCCACCAGTTGGGGATGGTAGTCCATTGTTGAGCGGAGAGTGAGCCTGCCAGCTTGGGCATCCTGCAGGAGACCGGAGGCTAATCTCTGCCCACAGTGCTTCCAGGCCTCAGCTGAATGTCCCAACACTGCTTACATCCCCTGGGCCTTCCTGAAAGGCCCAGGCACCTGAAAGCAGAGAAAGCTCATGCTGATCATTAGACGCCAGGCTTCGGGGCTCTGCTTGTCCCAGGCAGGCTGCGCTCAGATATGCAAGAACAAACACCCGACACCCAGTGCAAGGGGGTGGTGGGACACACACTAGCTCTAGGCCTGGTTTGCTTGGAGGAAAATTTTTACATCTGCCAATTGTGATAATTAAAGAGATAATCATAAAAACAATCCATGGTGGCTGGATTTTTTGTCAAAGAAAATGAAACTCATTCCAGGGCACCAACACCTCTCCTGTAGGTCTGAAACAATCTGGCTCCAAAGACTCGGGATCTTTTGTACGGTGGGAGTGCTTTGAAATGTTTCTGTAGTCATTAGAGCCCAGATACAATGGCCAAAGTGCATGAACAGCACAGAGAACACTCAGCCTCCTGGACGGCAATTATGTCTTCCACAGGCAGGCCTAAGAGTCTTGGTTTGGGGATGTCATCTGAGGATTCCAGCAACACTCAAACCCTAACTCACACGCAAACACACACCCCACCTCCTGCCTCCATGGGGCCGCAGTTGACACTGCCAAATTAACTCTGAGTCCTAACAGATGCTTAGGTTTTATAATAGTTCCTGGACTCCAAACAGCCACTGGTTTGTCATCTTGCTCCAGATACTGCAGATCTTTGCCCGCAGAGTAAGTTGTGCCTTCAGTTCTCCATTCACGCGGTGCTGCATGCCCCTCTTAGTCTCTGCCTCTCCACCAGGTTCACCCAAGCCTGTCTGGCGGGCCAGATGGAAACAAGAAAGCCCTGGGCCCATGCCCTTGCCCACCCTGAAGCCCAGAACCTCCTCCCCGCCTCCTCCATGTTCCTGTCCTGCTTATCCATCTCCGGTCTCTCTGCCCACTGTTCAGATAGAATAATTGATATGGTCAGCCTGACTTTTGACCCTGGGGGTTATTCTAGGACTTGGTTTTGCTTCCACTCACTCCCTACCTCTATTCTTTATGTCTACCTGTTAGGGAAATTAAAACGGAGGTAGTCTTGTTCAGGTTTCAGAAGTAGGGGAGCAGGCCTCTGACTGACTTCTGACCTTGCCTGAACTACACGCCTGCCTGCAAGTGCACCAATTGTCTCCAGTAAGTCAGGCAGCACTTTAGAAAAGAAAAGGAGTGGGTCCTGAGATTTCCTCTTAAGCCCCTAGGGGCCTAGCCAGCCACCCCTTCCAACCCTCAGGTGAAACAAACATCATTGTAAAAGTTAAAGAAAAACCAGAGTTTTTGTACACAAACTGACTAATTGGCGGCCTGGGATTGTAAGCAGGAACTCCTAGAGCTGCAAACTGAAATCTCACCCATGGAGTGGACACACTGCATGGGCCCTTTCCCAGCTGGGGACTCCAGATTTCTGTCATTTGGGAGTTCCCACTCACTCCCGTGTTCTTGCCTGGGGACGGGGGAGCCTGGTGGGCTGCCATCTCTGGGGTTGCACAGAGTTGGACACGACTGAAACGACTTAGCAGCAGCAGCAGTACTGTTCAAGTCTGGGTGTAGGTTTCAGCCCAGTTTGGTGATGTTATTTCTTTCAGTATGAAACCGTTTACCATAGATTGGGATTCGAACTCATGTTCTGGGACTTGAACCCAGCCAAAACCCAGTTTGGGACTTGAACCCATGTGGCTGGGACTTGAAACCAGACAAAACCCACAGTACCTTGTTTCAGGAAGGAATGAAACTCAGGTTCTTGATGTCTCATTGCTCAAAGAATTCAGTGAGAGACAAAGTGATAGGTAAGAAGTGGATTTACTAAGATACAGAGAGAAGAACACTCCACAGACAGGCTGCAGACCATCGCAGAGGGCAAACGCAGCCCTGAAATGTGGCGCGGTTAGTTTTTATAGGCTAGGTAATTCAATATGTTAACAGTGTGAGGATTATTTCAACTATTTTGGAGAAGGGGTGGAGATTTCCAGGATTTGGGCTACTGCCCACTCCTCGGTTTTGTAACAGTGCCTTGGAACTGTCATGACACCTCTGGGTGTGTCATTTCACTTGCTGATTGAGGATCAAGATCTTGTCTGCCATCTTGGTCCCATTTGCTTCCAATTGGTTTTTGTTGTGTCCTTGGGCTACGTCATTCTTTCAAAAGTTGTGCCCTGCCCCTTTCCCTCCTGTCACAAATGGTTTCTATTTCTTTTCTTTTAATGACTGTATGCTGAAATTAAGGCACATAATCCTCTATTAAATACTGAAATTATTTCTCGTGTGTGCAGCAAGTGGTTTCTTTTGTTAATGAATCCTTCAAAACTACCACAAAACTAAGACTTTTGCCAAAACACTGCCCTGGATCACTTATCTCCCTTTGTCTTCCCAAAGCCCCCATGTGTCCTCCACCTCTTTGGTCCAGCTTGATTCTCCCTTTAGGTAGGAAGACCATATGTCTTCCCAGTCTCTTTTACTCTGTATATTTGTTTCATTTTAGTTTACAAAATGAATGATCATTGGAGAGATGAGTGGGGCTAGTTTGAGACCTTACCCCAACAGCAGAATCATACTTTAAAGGGTCCTTGCCCCAGGCTAAATGCATTTTCACTTTACTACATGAGAGTGGAGTTACTTTACAAATGGAGACAGGTTATTAACTGGGTAGGCTTTTAATGTATCATGTGATGATCTCCATTTTTGCAGCCTTCCTCCCTTATTTTGGAGCTGATGATTCCTCTGTGGCCCTTGTCCTTGAGTGGCAGCAGTTGGTAAGTTCTCTGAGTTTGACCTTCACAGACACGAAGTCTCCCATGGAAATTACCTATCTTTGTGCTAAAGTGTAGACAGGTGTTATACAAAATGTCCATGCAACAGTGGTGAATAAAGAGACAGAAAGTGCCTCCTCTTCCTGGACCAGGTGAAAACTTGCCCTCCTCCCACCCTCTCCCAATGCTCCAGAAAGTTAGCCCAGAAATTATCCTTTCCCTCTGTAAGCTCACATCCTGCCATCCACCTGGGACCTGGCTTTTTTGCCCTTCAAAGGTCATTAAAACACACACACACCCTGTAACAAAACTATCTTGTTCCCACATCTGCTTCCAGCCTCTGCCCTTCTTTCCTTTCCTTCACAGCATTCATCTGAAGTTTGTCTCTCTGTGAATGAGTAGCTAGTCCCCAGGCATCAGGAGGCTGCTCCTATCAAACACTGCCTTCCGATAGATGCCCACGCTCTGTCTGACTTCTCCATTATGTTCTGCTGCTTTTCTCTTTAGTGTCTCTATGAGCACCACACTGACTCTGTACAATGGCTTAATGTCCAGTAGGGTGAGGTTTGCTTCGATGACAGTGTTCAGAGTTGATCTGGTCATTTAAATTCCTTTATTGTTTTATGTGAATTTTAGAATCTTAGATGAGGGACAAGATGGCAGAGTAGAAGGGCCTTGAACTCACCTCCTATGAGAATACCCAAATCACAACTAACTGCTGGACAACAACCAATGAAAAAAGACTGGAACCTATGAAAGAAGATATTCTGCAGCCAAAGACATAAAGAAGAAACTCAATGAGATGGTAGGAGGGGTACACTTGTAATATAATCAGTCAATCCCATACCCCATGAGTTGGCAACCCACATACTAGAGAATTATTATAGCACAGAAGTTCTCCCACAGGAGTGAGAATTCTGAGCTCTATGTCTGGCTTCCTATCCTGGAGGACTGGCATTGGGAAGAGGAATCCCCAGAGCCTTTGGCTTTGAAGACCAGGGGGACTTGGTCACAGGAACTCTATAGGGCTGCAGAAAACAAAGACTTCACTCTTGAAGGGCACACACAAGGTCTTGTGTGGCCTGGGACCCACGGCAAGAGCCATGACTTCATGGGAGCCTGGGCCAGGCCTACCTGCTGGTCTTGGAGAGGACCTGGGGAGGCAGGGGGTGGCTGTGGTTCAGTGTGGAGACAAAGACACTGGTGGTGGGTATACTGGGAAATACTCATTGAAATGAGCTTTCCCAGAGGCCACAATTTTGGCACCTAGACCTGGTCCCACCCAGTAGCCAGTAGGCTCCAGTGCTGGAATATGAAACAACCAACAGGGGGGAACGCAGTTCCATCCATCAGGAGATAGGCGGCCCATAGACTTTCTAAGCCCACAGCCCTCTCTAAGCATACCCCTAGATGCAACCCTGTCCACTGGACACAGCTTTACCCACCAATGGGCAGGCACGAGCCCCTCTCACCAGGAAGCCTGCACAAATTGACCAGATCTCTGTAATACTGAGCCTTTCTATGTACGAACAGTGACCTTTCTATGTATGAACTCTCTTTCTCTTTCATGTCTTTCAGAGCTTTGTAACTATCTCCATAAGAGATGGGCACATTTTTGTTTATTTCTGGATGTTATATACCTGCTTTGCAGTTGTGAAATTTTATTTGCTTACTATTCTAAAATCTTTATTTATTTATTTGGCTGTGTTGGGTCTTAGTTGAGGCACCCAGGATCTTCACTGCACCATGCGGGATCATTCTCCGGGGTGCACAGATGCTCTAACTGTGGTGCACGGGCTCCAGAGCACACAGGCTCAGAAGCTGTGGCCTTCAGGCTTAGTTGTTCTGTGGCTTGTGGGATCTTAGTTCCCTGACCAGGGACCAGCTTGCAACACATACACTGCAAGGCAGATTCTCCACCACTGGATCATCAGGGAAGTCCCTGCAATTGTGAAATTTAAAATTTTACATTTCTAGTTATTTATTGCACGTTTAAAGTAACATTATTGATTTTTATAATTTTCCTTTGTATACCAGGCTTCTCAGGTGGCACTAATGGTAAAGAACCTGCCTGCCAATGCAGGAGACATAAGAGACGTGGCTTTAATTCCTGGGTTGGGAAGATCCTCTGGAGGAGGGCATGGTAACCCACTCCAGTATTCTTGCCTGGGGAATCCCACGGATAGAGGAGCCTGGACGGCTACGGTCCCTAGAGTCACAAAGAGTAGGACAAGACTGAAGCAATTTAGCACGTATTGTTATACCTCTCTTCACTGTTTTATTAATCTTATTATTTTATCTGTTGATCTTTTCTTTCTTTATGGAGATGATTGTATCATTTATAATTTTGTATGATTTTCTAGTTCTTATTCTTAGCTTATTGCATCATTTAGGAACACCAGTACTATACAAAATAGTAGTGGCATTAATAGGCTTTTTTTTTTAACTATTAAATGTGCTGTTCCACTATTAGATATGTTGTGTGCAGTAAGTTTTGATAACTACCAATTTCTCATTTTTAAGACATTTCTTTCAATGTTTAGTACTATCGGCTTTTTCGTGAATGGATTTTAAATTTTGTTGAATGTTTTTCTGTATGTTTTGAGAGATCTTATGATTTTTCTTTTTAACATACTAAAAAGATACATTATATTATTATCTACATTTATTCTCATGGCAGAGCTGTCTTTGCATTCCTAGTATAAAAGCCTGACTTTGTCATGACAAACTATTATTTTAGTGCACTTCTGGATTATAATTGCTAATATTTTCTTTGGAACTCTTGCAATTATATTCCTCAGTGAGATTAGCCTACAGTTTTCTTTTCTTTTGGAAGTTATCTAGTTCTTATTTTACTCCACATTATATTTGCCTCAAAAATAAATGAACAGATTTACTCATTTCCTGTCATGTGAAATAACTTGTACAAATAGAGATTATCTGTTCTTTGACAACTTGATTAAAATATACCCCCAAAATTAGTAAGAAGTTGTGGATTACCACTTGATTTTCTTAATTGTTATTGATTCATTTAAACTTTCCATAATTTGGGTCAA
>SJYT01064267.1:764171-836926 GCA_006410635.1 Cephalophus harveyi | reverse complement strand
TCTCAAGGCAAGAATACTGAAGTGGCTTGCCATTCCCTTCTCCAGTGGACCACGTTCTGTCAGCCCTCTCCACCATGACCCGCCCGCCTTGGGTTGCCCTGCAGGCATGGCTTGGTTTCATTGAGTTAGACAAGGCTGTGGTCCTAGTGTGATTAGATTGACTAGTTTTCTGTGAGTATGGTTTCAGTATGTCTGCCCTCTGATGCCCTCTTGCACCACCTATCATCTTACTTGGGTTTCTCTTACCTTGGGTGTGGGGCATCTCTTCACGGCTGCTTCAGCAAAGCACAACCGCTGCTCCTTACCTTGGAGGTGGGGCCGTTCCTGACCTTCAACATGGGATAGATCCTCTAGGCCCTCCTGCTGATCCTTGGGTTGCTCCTACCAGCCGCCGGCCCTGGCTCTGGGCACGAGGTGGCCCCTCCCAGCTGCCACCCCTGGCCTCGGGCTTGTGGTGGCTCCCTGGGGTCACTGCCCCTGGCCTCAAGCTCGAGGTGGCTTCTCCCGACTGCCCCTGACCTCGGATGAGGGGTGTCTCCCCACCGGCCGCCACTGGCCTCGGAAGTGGGGCAGCTCTTCCCGGCCGCCGCCCTGACCTCGGACCACACGGGGTGTCTGCCCCCAGCCGCCACTGGCCTCGGATGCGGGGTGGCTCCACCCAGCTGCCGCCCTGACCTCAGACGCCGGGTGTCCTCTCCCGGCCGTCACTGGCCTCAGACATGGGGCAGCTCTTCCCGGCCGCCGCCCTGACCTCGGACACGGGGTGTCGCCTCCCAGCCGCCCCTGACCTCGGACACGGGGTGTCTCCTCCCGGCCGCCACTGACCTCGGATGCGGGGTAGCTCCACCCAGCTGCCGCCCTGACCTCGGACGCCACTGACCTCAGCACAGGGTAGCTCCTCTCGGCCGTTCCTGCGCCGTCGCAGCCTGGCACTCTAGGCTGCTGCCCCCGACCTCGGATGTGGGGCAGCTCCTCCCGGCTGCGCTTAGTGCGCCGGCCCGGCTCTCGCAGCATGAAGAGGGAATATAGTCTGTATGATGTTGGATATTTAGAATGTGTTGAGACTATTTTTGACCGGATGTGCAATCAATTTTTTGTAACTGTTCTGTGTGTTTTTTCTTTGTTGGATGCAAAGTTATGTCAAGTTTGTAATTGTTTTATTCATTCTATATCCTTTTGTAGTTTTTGGTCTAGTTGGTATTTCAGTTTATGAAGGTGTGCCAACATCTACCATAATTATGGATTTGTTTATTTTTCCCTGTAGGTATATTGTTCATTTGTTAGTATTAAATGTAGTTGTTTGTATTAATACTTTTACTTTGTTTTCTAAATTTTATTTTGTATAGTGTTATTTCTAATCTAGTTTTCCTTTTGTTCATATTTGTCCATTTTTTTATTAATTTATTTTTTATTGAAGGATAATTGCTTTACAGAATTTTGTTGTTTTCTGTCAAACCTCAACATGAATCAGCCATAGGTATACATATATCCTCTTAATTTCAAACCTCCCTCCCATCTCCTGCCCCATCCCACCCCTCTAGATTGATACAGAGCCTCTGTTGGAGTTTCCTGTGCCATACAGCAAATTCCCTTTGGCTATATATTTTACACATGGTAATGTAAGTTTCCATGTTACTCTTTCTATACATCTCATCCTCTTCTCCTCTCTCCCCATGTCCGTAAGTCTGTTCTCTAGGTTTGTTTCTCCATTGATGCCCTGTAACTAAATTCTTCAATGCCATTTTTCTAGATTCCATATATATGCATTAGAATACAATATTCATATTTCTCTTTCTGACTCACTTCACTCAGTATAATAGGTTCTAAGTTCATCCACCTCATCAGAACTGACTCAAATGTGTTCCTTTTTATGGTTGAGTAATATTCCACTGTGTGTATGTACCACAACTTCTTTATCCATTCATCTGTTGATGGATATCTACGTTGCTTCCATGTTCTAGCTATTGTAAATAGTACTGCAATGAACAATGGGATACATGTGTCCCCATTTTAAGTTCACTTGTCTTTCCATTCTTAAGTTGTAGGAGTACCTTAAGTGTTCTAGTTCTTGTCAGATATATATATTGTAAATACTTTCTCCAATTCTCTGTCTCCTGTTTACTTTCTTGCCATATCTTTTCAGAAGAAGATTTTAATTTTAAAGTCTTAATTTATTGGTTTCTTCTTTTGTTGTTTGGTCTTCTGCTGTGTCTAAGAAACTTTTACTTTCTCTTAAGACGTGAGGATATTCTGTCATATCTTACCTGTAATAATTTATGGTCCATTTAAAATTAATTTCTCTGTATGGTAGAAGACACAGATCAAGGTTCATTTTTTCCCCCCTAGATAGATCTCCAATTATTCCAGCACCATTTTTGAAAAGATTTTCTTTTCCTGTTGCATTACTTTGGTACCTTTGTCAAAAATCAATTGACTAGATGAATGTGTGTCTACTTTGAACTCTATTCTGTTTCGTTAATCTATCTGTGGGTGCTTGGGCAAGTAACACATAGTCTTGATTACTATAGCTTCAAAAGAAATGTAATCAGGTAAGATAAGTCTTACATTTTGTTCTCCTTTCCTTGAGATTTCTTTGGCTGTTTTAATGATATGACATTTCCATATACATTTTAGAAGAGGCTTGCCAATTTCTTTAAAATAAGCTTTCTGGAATTTTAATAGGGATTACATTGAATCTGTAGATGAACTTATGTGGGTTAGGTGTGGGTTTGGAAGTGTTTCCTCCTATTTTTCTCAAAAGTTTGCATAAGGTTGGTGTTATTTCTTCCTTAAATGTTTGACAGAATTTATCAGTGAAACCATCTGAGCCTGGAGTTCAATTTCTTTAGAATTCAATTTCTTTAACATAGGGCTATTTGGAATTTTTGTTTCATCTTGTGTTAGTTTTCATTAGTCATATTTTTCAAAGAATTTCTCTATTTCATCCAAGCATTTGAATTTTTGGGCATGATGCTATTCATAACATTTCCTTATTATTCTTTGCATATCTGCAGGATTTGTAGTGATGTCTCCTCTTTCATTCCTGATAGTCATATGTTAGTAATTTGTGTTCTCTCTTTTTCCTGTAAATTTCACTAGCATTTATCATTTTGTTGATATTCTCAGCGAAGCACTTTTTGACTTCAAACTCTTTTCTCTATCATTTTCTATTTCATTCAGTTTTGCTCTTTAGTATTTCCTTCTACTTACTTTTCTTACTTTTTCTGATATTATTTTTCTATTTTTAAGGTGAAATCTCAGATCATTGAGATCTTTTTTTTTTTACTTTAAAGCTCCAATTTTTCTCTAAACTGTGTTTTAGCTGAATCTCAAACTTTGCTCAGTAGCTTTCTAAAAAGAAAATTCAGTTTGAAGTATTTTGAAACTTTCATTGTGATTTACTCTTTGACCTATGGATTTTTAGGAAGTGTGTTATTTGTTACCAAATATTTAGGGTTTTCCTTGGTATCTTATTCATATTGATCTTTAATTTAGTTCCATAGTCATCAGAGGGCATATTTCATGTGATTTAAATCCTTGTAAATTTATTTAGCTTTGTTTTATGACCAAGCCTGTGATCCCAGGTGGCACTAGTGGTGAAGAACCTGCCTGCCAATACAGGAGACATAAGAAATGCTGGTTCAATCCCTGGGTCAGGAAGATACCCTGGAAGAGGGCTTGGCAACCCATTCCAGTATTCTTGCCTGAAGAATCCCATGGGCAGAGGATCCTGGTGGGCTACAGTCCATAGCATTGCAGAGTTGGACATGATTGAAACAACACACACTCACATGGTCTATCTTAATGAGCAAACTATGTGAACTTAATAAAAAGTTAAGATATATTGAAGTTTTTTTTAATTACTTGTATATAATTTTATTCTTATACTTTCTATACATTACCAGTTCTAAGGAACTTTACAACTAGCAGCTGATAGTATCTGCAATAAGCCATTTTTTCTTTCTGTATTTATTTTTTTAGGTTTTTTCTTTTTAACTTTACAATATTGTATTGGTTTTGCCACACATCAACATGAATCCACCACGGCTGTACACGTGTTCCCAATCCCGAACACCCCTCCCACTTCCCCCCACCTCCACACCATCCCTCCGGGTCATCCCAGTGCACCAGCCCCAAACATCCTGCACCCTGAATCGAACCTAGACTGGCGATTCATTTCTTATATGATATTATACATGTTTCAATGCCATTCTCCCAAATCATCCCACCCTCTCCCTCTCCCACAGAGTCCAAAAGACTGTTCTATACATCTGTGTCTCTTTTGCTATCTCACATACAGGGTTATCGTTACCATCTTTCTAAATTCCATATATATGTGTTAGTATACTGTATTGGTGTTTTTCTTTCTGGCTTACTTCACTCTGTATAATTGGCTCCAGTTTCATCCACCTCATTAGAACTGATTCAAATGTATTCTTTTTAATAGCTGAGTAATACTCCATTGTGTATATGTACCACAGCTCTCTTATCCATTCATCTGCTGATGGACATCTAGGTTGCTTCCATGTCCTGGCTATTATAAACAGTGCTGCAATGAACATTGAAGTACACGTGTCTCTTTCAATTCTGATTTCCTCGGTGTGTATGCCCAGCAGTGGGATTGCTGGGTCAAGTATATTGTTGTAAAAATATCAGTTGTATCAAAAAGGCTGATGATAGGTTATTCATATCATTTATATCTTTACTGATTTTTTTTGGTCTAGATTTTCTAACTAGTCCTAGGACATAAAATTTTCTATTTTGTTTGTGGAATTATCTAATTTTCTCTTTAATTCTAATAATTTTTGCTCCCTATATTTTGAGTCTTTGTTATTAGGCATATTCAAATCTATATTATTGTTTCTAATGAATCCACCCTTTCATTCTTGTGATGTGCCCTTCTTTATCTCTGATAATACTATTTGTCTTGTGTTCTGTTGTAACCAATAGTAATATAACAACACCAATCTTACTGTGCTTGCTGGCTGCGTGGTATCAGTACATCTGTTTTCATCCATATACTCTCAACCTATCTGTGTCTTTCTGTGTGAATTGAATCTCTTAAAAATGGTATATAGTTGGCTTTTGCTCTTTTATTCAGCATGTGTTTCTTTTGTTTACCTTTACTGTTGAGGTGGGATTTAGATCTACCACTTAATTGTTTAGGGCTTTTTCTCTTTGATTTTTTCATCAGTTCATCCTCTCTTTTTAAAAAAATTGTGAGTTAAGTATTAAAATTTTTTTTCGTTCATCTATTGGCTTTCTGCTACATCTCTGTGTTTTCATATACTTGTCCTAGGGATTACTTTATACATTCTTAACTCTTCACAGTTTGCTTCCTATTAATATTGTACTATTTATATAAAATGTAGAAACCTTGCAGCTGTCTAGGCTCGCTTACCACTTCTCTCTCTTTCATGCTGTGGCTGCTCTGTGTTTCGCCTCTTCCTCTATTACTCCACAAACGGTATAATAACTTTTGCTTTCAGTTCAGTTCAGTCGCTCAGTCGTGTCCGACTCTTTGCGACCCCATGAATCGCAGCACGCCAGTCCTGCCTGTCCATCACCACCTCCCGGAGTTCACTCAGACTCGCGTTCATCGAGTCAGTGATGCCATCTAGCCATCTCATCCTCGGTCGTCCCCTTCTCCTCCTGCCCCCAATCCCTCCCAGCATCAGAGTCTTTTCCAATGAGTCAACTCTTCGCATGAGGTGGCCAAAGTACTGGAGTTTCAGCTTTAGCATCATTCCTTCCAAAGAAATAACAGGGCTGATCTTCAGAATGGACTGGTTGGATCTCCTTAGACAGTTTTATTTTAAAGAAATTAAGAGGGGAAAAGTATTTGTATTTATCATTTTTTAAACATTTATTCTTTCCTAAAGGTTCCATATTTTAAACCTAGTATTGTTTCCTTTCCGCCTGTAGAAGTTTTCCGGCTCGGGGGCGGGGCAGGGGAGCGCTAGACTGGTCTTCCTTGCTGCGCGTGGGCTTTTCCTCCTAACTGTGGCCAGCAGGGGCTTCTCTTCATTGGCGGTGTGTGGGCGTCTCCCTGCAGTAGCTTCTCTCGTGGAGCACCCGCTCCAGGCGCACGAGCTTCAGTACTGGCAGCATCCAGGCTCAACAGTTGAGGCTCCAGAGCGTGGGCTTAGTAGCTACTCAGCACACCAGCTTTGTACATCTGCAGCATGTGGGATCTTCCTGGACCAGGGATTGGATTTGTGTCCCCTACACTGGCAGGCAGATCTTTAACCCCTAGATCCCCACGGAAGTCCCTGAAGAACTTTTTTTTCTGAAAAAAAATTTAAAGCACTTATTACATTGCACTTTTGCAGGCAATACAGTCTCTTAATTTTCTTTTATCTTAAGACATTTTTATGTTGTCTTTATTCTTGAAAGATATTTTAACTGGACATAAACTTCCGAGTTAACCATTTTTTCTTTTAAAAACTTTTAAATACCTTCTGGTCTCCATAGTTTCTGGTGGGAAGTCTCTGATAATTCAGACATTGGTTTCCCTGTATGTAAAACGTGTTTATTTGTTTCTTTGTTTTCTGGCTTTTTAGATTCTCTATTTAACAAACTGGTTTTTGTAAATTTGATTCTGTTGTACCCTGGCTTGACTTTCTTTGTATTTTTTTTTCTAGGAGTTGGTTGAGCTTCTTAAATCTCCAAACTTACGTGTTACCAAATTTAGGATTGGGGGTGACAATTCTTTCTTTTTATTATAGAAATCAGAGAAGGCAATGGCACCCCACTCCAGCACTCTTGCCTGGAAAATCCCATGGACGGAGGAGCCTGGTGGGCCACAGTCCATGGGGTCTCTAACAGTCTAACACGACTGGGCAATTTCACTTTCACTTTTCACTTTCAAGCATTGGAGAAGGAAGTGGCAACCCACTCCAGTGTTCTTGCCTGGAGAATCCCAGGGACGGGGAGCCTGGCAGGCTGCCATCTATGGGGTCACACAGAGTCGGACATGACTGAAGTGACTTAGCAGCAGCAGCAGCAGCATTATAGAAATCATTAAATTTTTTTGATTGCAGCTAAATATATGTAACAAAGTTTTTTATTGTGCTTAAATATATTTAACATCAAATTTATTATGCAACCATCTTAACCATTTTTAAGTGTATAGTTCATTAATTTTAAGTACATTTGCATCATTATGTGGCCACCACCACCATCCATCCACAGAATTCTTCTCATCTTGCAAAACCAAAACTCTTTTGTACCCACTAAACAATAAATTCCCATTCCTTTGGCCCTCAGCCCCTGGAAAGTTCCATTCTACATTCTGTTTTTGTAAGTGGAATCATACAGGACTTATCTTTTTGTGACTGGCTAAGTTTACTCAGCATAGTGCCCTTGAGATTCATCCATGTTGTAACATTGTAAGAACTTCCTTTCTTTAGAAGGTTGAATAGCATTCATTGTATGAGTAGACCACATTTTGTTTATCTGTTCATCCACTGGTTCATTTTACAAGGTGGTGATCCATGCCTGGAGAATCCCAGGGATGGGAGAGCCTGGTGGGCTGCCATCTATGGGGTCACACAGAGTCGGACACGACTGAAGTGACTTAGCAGCAGCAGCAGCAGATCCATGAAAGTCTTAGTAGATTCTAAGAGAGGAAATATATTTGACTATGAGGCAAAGGAAGTCACTAGATGCCTAGGTCTTAGGGCATATTCAGACGGAGAACCAATTGAAGGAGAAAACCTTATAAAGGGAATATTCCAGGGAGTCCTTGCTATGAAAATGCCTGCCTGAGGATGGATGCTGAAACCCATGAGCCTCATAACTGCTGCTTCTAAAGTCTTCGTGTGTGCTGTCTGGGATCTTCTCTCCACTAAAAGAGCTTGAGTGCAATTACAGCCACCTGCACTTTGCAGATGAGGAAATAGAAGCACATAGATATTAGGTTGCCAGTCAACCTGGCTCCAGAGGCTGCCCTCGCAGGATGCACGGAAGGATGGTCAGGACATCACCGGGAGCCTCTGTTGGAAGGCACACTGGACGCTCAGAATTTGGGCTCCATTCACGTCCACGGTGGTGAGGTCGGGAGGGAGGTGGAGAAAGAAACAGGGGGCACAGAATCCAAAAGTCCCCGCGTCATGTGACCCCTTAGAGATCTGGGGCAAGGCTGCCCCTTCTCTTCCTTTGCCTCCCAGTTTCCTCACCTGTGAACCGTGGATGAGCTCTCATTCTTCAGAGAGGTGTGGCGGGGCCACCAAACCCACACTGTGGGAAAGCATTGCCCAGGGCAGGCAGAGGTAAAAGTGATGTGAGGTCAGGTCACACAGCAGACCCCACGATACTCCTGTGTCTACAGCCAGAGCCTGAGGCATGGCAGTGAGTGCTCACACCTCTTCCAGAACCCCCGGCCCTGCGGAGAGTGGGGATGTACTGAGCTCTGAGGAGCCATTCATCCTGGCTGCAGCCAAGCTCTGAAGCTCAAGAAACCAAGCACGGGGGGAACTGAGAACCTCAGCTGAGGGCAGGCTTTCTGGGTCAAATGAAACCCCACTGGGCTGGACGGAGCCGCAGGCGAGCAGCACCGTGCCATGAGCACAGGTGACGGTGGGGAAGGCCGGAGTTCTAGACTCAATGGGTGTGATTCCTCTTTCTCGCCCTTCCCGGGCCTGGACACTGGTAGACACTGGCTGGCGGCTCTCAGAAGGAAAAGCAGGAGAGGGAGCTTCCAGAAGTAGGTGGTGATCGGCCAGGGAGAGTCCCATGAGTACACCCTCCTAAGCTGTGTGGAGATCTCTGGTAAGTATGACAGTGGGCATCACTGGAGGCCAAAAGCATGCAAGCTGGGGAGGGAAAAATAGGAGCCATCAAGGAGGGTGTGGGGAGGGCTCCCTGCTGCTAGCCCAGGCACACGCACGTCTCACTCATCCCTGAAGCTGGGCACTGCGGTCCCGCTGTCAACAGGAGCGCACCGAAGCTCACCTTCCTGAGAGCACTTGGCATGGAGCACACCTCTAGGAAGCGGCAGAGCCAAGCTTTGGACCCGGTCAGCCTGTCTCCCCTGCACCACCCCTGCCCCTAGGGGGCCCCACCAAGCCTGGCTTCCTGCCACCTTGTGTGCCTGGAGGGGGCCGTGAGGGCCGGGAGGCCTCTTCTTTGGGTCTCAGTTCTCGCATTCCCAGAGCGAGTGGCTGACTTCATGTCACCTAGACTTGTGGGGGAGGAAGCAGGTGTGACCCGGGGAGAGATCTGAGCCCATGATCCGTCTGCCTGGAGAAGCTGGTTATGATAATGGGAAAGACACATGATTCCTACAGGAAGAGCCACACCACATAGATGTTTCTGTGGAAGAGCGTTAACAGTGCTGGTTGCCAAGCAAGGATTTAGCAACAAGACAGAGGGGGCCTTTGGGACCAGTATCAAGAGCGCATTCAAGTCACATGAGAAGCGGCACCAAATGGGCAGAGCAGCAGCCCCTGAGCATGTAGAGTCCCTTCAGAGGAGCTCTGCACACTTGCTGCCCATTAAGACTCTGGGGAAACGGTAACAGTAAACGCAAGTCAGGTTCAGATTTTCTGTCTCACTTTAATTGGTCTGGGTGGATTCAGCCAGTGTGTATGTTTGAATTCTGTGATTCTGGTAGGCAGCTGGGATGGAGAGTCAGACCCTTTGGGATCACGCCAAGCACCTTCTGCTGCAGCCTGTTTCCCTGAGGGACCACCCACCTTGGTGGTAGCAGACTAGCCATGACCTGCGTACCTCAGACAAGACACTAGCTTCTCTCCAGGTCCAGAGAGCAGGCAGAAGCCTGGCCCAGGTGAGTGCCGAGGTTCCGCTTGCTGGTAGAACCCTGCAGGATAATGGTGTCACCAAGAGTGGGAAGGCAAGGAGGGGATGGGAGCCGCCCGCTGCCCAGATCTGGACTGAGGGCCGTTGTCTTGGTCTACTTGGGAGGACACAAATAAAACATCATAGACTGGGGCGCGTAAGCAGAAATCTATTCCTCAGGGTTCTGGTGGTTGGAAGTCCAAAATCAAGGTGCTGACAGGGTTGGTTTCTCCCGGGGCCTCTCACCTTGGCTCGAGGTGACTGTCTTCCCCCGTGTCCTCTGACGCTCTCCCTCTGTGAGTGTCTGTGTCTGAATCTCCTCCTCTTATAAGGACACTAGTCAGATTGGACCAGGGCCCACCCTCGTGGGCTACCCAGGTGGAAAGTGAAATTGAAGTCGCTCAGTTGTGTCTGACTGTTTGCAACCCTATCGACTGTGGCCCACCAGGTTCCTCCATCCGTGGGATTCTCCAGGCAAGAATACTGGAGTGGGGTGCCATTTCCTTCGCCAGGAGACCTTCTTGACTCAGGGACTGAATCTGGGTCTCCCGCATTGTAGGCAAACGCTTTACCATTTGAACCCAGGTGGTGCTAGTGGTAAAAACAAAAACAAAAACAAAACCACCTGCCAATGCAGGAGATGAAAGAGATGCGGGTTCGATCCCTGGGTGGGGAAGATCCCCTGGAGGAGGGCATGGCCACCCACTCCAGTATTCTGGCCTGGAGAATCCCACAGACAGAGGAGCCTGTGGGCCTCAGTCCATAGAGCCACCAGGAGCAGGACACAGCTGAAGCGACTTAGCACTCACGTGCCCTCATGACCTCATTTTCACTTCATTCCATCCTTTGAGCAGAGCCATTTTCTCATCTTTTCTGTCGTTGGTGGACTTGGGCTTTGTCCAGTCTAGGTCTCAGGAATGCTGTCTCCATGAACATCCTGTGCCTGTTCGGGGCATGCCTGTCACGGGGGGCCTGTCCTCGCTGTGGCGGAAGCTGCAGGCAGGTTTCCTGGGTGGTCTCGCTGCTGCTCTCCTTTCAGGCAGCGGCAGAGCCCCCTTTGCAGCACTCCTCTCCACACCTGAGACGCTCAGCCCTGAGAACCACATTCCCTCCCACCCCGGCCCCACACCTCCCAAGGGAAAACGATCTCCTCTGGGTTAAAGGGTGCTTTGGTCTGTTGAGCTGCTGTAACATACATCCCAGAGGCTAGCAGCTTAAACAATAATCCATTTTTTTCTCACAGTTTTGGTGGCTGGGAAGTCTCACTGTGTCCTCCACGGTGGACGGGCTGAAGGAGTTCTTGGGGCTCTTGCAAGGGCACCAATGCCATTCATGAGTGCTCCACCCTCATGACCTACTCACTTCCCAAGGGCTCACCTCTTAGTGCCATCACACTGGGGGTCTGGACCGTATGATTTTGGGGGACACAAACATTCAATCGATAGCAGAGGACTGGGGCACCATGCCTTCTGTGTAGCAGCCAGTCTGCCATCCACCCTGCCCAGATTCAGACTCACGTCATTTCCTGCCTCCCTTCTGGCTCCTTGCAAGCCCACCTCACCCTTTGCAGTGCCCAGCCGGGCCTCCTCCTCTTCCTGGCCTCTTGGTCCCTGAGCGGGTGCCTTCACAGAGCTGCCAGCTGTGGCTTCCCCCATGTTGCAGTGACGCGGGCTCCATGTGCTGCCCGGGGCAGGCCTGACTGAGCTCTCACTCTGTCCCCGCAGGGCTCCATGCCACACCACGTGCTTGTCCCTGCACTGAAACCCTGCTGCCTTCCTGCCTCTTTCTGGTTCTGTCATCCTTGCCCCCAGGCCTCCTTCCTGGCCTTGCTGTTGTCTCTCCTCCTCACTTGTCTTCAGAGTAACCTCAACCCTCAGGACCACCCTCTGGCCAAGGGAGTCCCAGCTGGCAGCGCCAGCCCTTTGCAAACCTCCCACCCATCCACACCTTTCTGGGGCCTGGGGGCACTGACAAGGGTCATCAGGCATGATCATCTTAGTGAGAACTGCCAGTAGCAGCAGCTGTGTGGGACCAGGACCCCCACCGCCACTGAGGGTTCTTTGACCTGGGTCAAGCACTAGCTGGAGCGTTCACATTCTCGATCACACAATGAAATAATATTTATTAGGGTCTTTGGAGTGACGTGTTGCATGGCTGGGCAGTCCTGCTCCCATCATCACTCCCTCTCTAATGCAACATGTCTTTCGGCTTCCAGCTGATGTGTGTCAAGTACCTACTACATGCTACATAGGACATTATCTCATCCTATCTCACAGAAGGCTTCAGACAGCCTATGTGGGGCTCCCTCTGCTTTAGAGAACAGGGGACAGGCTCAGGAAACTGGCCAGCCTTGCTAGAGATTTTACCACTGGACAGGGGAGAGCTGGGAATCTCACCTATATTGTCTGACTCCATCATGCATCCCCGGTTGCAGCAAAGGCAGTGTGGTGGGAAATTCAAAGGCACTGTGGCAGAAAGGTGAAGAGATCAGAATATGACACCCCCAAATATGCCCCTATGGCAAAAGGATTATTTTGAGTTGAAGGCAATTGAGAAACAGCAGACATGGGAAAAGCTCTCTCCCCCATTTCTGTATGTCTAAAGACAGAGCATAAACTTCCCTTTGAGAAGGTGTTCTCCTCCCTTTTCCCATACCAGGAAGAAACCATTCTTATTACTGGAGGCTGCTCTGGACTTGAATCTGCATTAATAAACATTACTGAAATATCATAGTTTTCTATTACTTTGCCCCACATGTTTGTCTTCCCACAGCTGACCATTGCTAGAAACCCTAGACTCTTTTCCTTTGCCTTTTTCTTTATTGCTCTTTGTTAAATTGGTATTTGTTGTTGTTTTTCAGTTGATAAGCCATGTTTGACTCTTTGTGACCCCATGGATGGCAGCATGCCAGGCTCCTCTTTCCTGTACCGTCTCCTGGAGTTTGCTCAAATTCACATGGATTGAGTTAGTGATACTATGTTACCATCTAATTCTCAGCCTCCCCTTCTCCTCCTGCCTTCAATATTTCCCAGCATCAGGATCTTTTCCAGTGAGTCAGCTTGATGCATCAAGTAGCCAAAGTATTGAAGCTCCAGCATCAGTCCTTGTAATGAATATTCAAAGTTGGTTTACTTTAGGATTGACTGGTTGGATCTCCTGGCTGTCTGATTGACCCTCAAGAGTCTTCTCCAGCACTATATTTCCAAGGTATCATTTCTTCAGTGCTCAGCCTTCTTTATGTACCAGCTCTTGCATCAGTACATGACTACGGGGAAAACCATAGCTTTGACTATATGGACCTTTGTTGGCAGAGTGATGTCTGTGCTTTTTAATATGCTGTCTAGGTTTACCATAGCTTTTCTTCCAGAGAGCAAGTGTCTTTTAATTTCATGGCTGCAGTCAACATCTGCAGTGATTTTGGAGCCCTCAAAAATAAAATCTGTCACTGCTTCCACTTTTTCCCCTTCTACTTGTCATGACATGATGGGACCAGACACCATGATCCTAGTTTTTTGAATGTGAAGTTTCAAGCAGCTTTTTCACTCTCCTCTTTCACCTTCATCAAGAGGCTCTTTGGTTCTTTTTCACTTTCTGCATTAGAGTGGTATCATCTGAATATCTGAGGTTATTGATATTTCTCCCAGCAATCTTGATTCCAGCATGTGATTCAACCAGCTGGGCATTTCACATGATGTACTCTGCATAGAAGTTAAATAAGCAGGGTGACAATATACAACCTTGACATACTCCTTTCCCAATTTGAAACTGGTCAGTGGTTCCATATTTGGTTCTAACTGTTGTTTCTTGACCTGTATACAGGTTTCTCGGGAGACAGGCAAAGTAGTCTGGTATTCCCATCTCTTTAAGAATTTTCCATAGTTTATTGTGATCCACACTGTCAAAGGCTTTAGCATAGTTAATGAAACAGAAATAGACATTTTTCTGGAATTCCCTTGTTTTCTCTGTGATCCAACGAATGTTGGCAGTTTGATCTCTGGGTTTCTCTGCCTCTTAGAAACCCAGCTTGTACATCTGGTTCACATACCGTTGAAGCCTAACTTGAAAGATTTTTGAACATAACCTTACTAGCATGTGAAGTGAGTGCAATTGTACAATAGTTTGAACATTATTTGCCATTGCGCTTCTTTGAGATTGGAATGAAAACTGACCTTTTCCAGTACTGTGGCCACTGCTGAGTTTTCCAAATTTGCTGACATATTGAGCTCAGCACTTTAACAGCATTATCTTTTAGGATTTTAAATAGCTCAACTGGAATCCCATCACCTCCACTGCGTTTATGTGTGTGCTCAGTTGTGTCCAAATCTTTGTGACCCCATGGACTATAGTCCTCCAGGCTCCTCCATCCATGGAATTTTCCAGGAAAGAATACTTGAGTGGGTTTCTATTTCCTCTTCCAAGGGATCTTCCTGACCCAGGGATTGAACCCAGGTCTCCTGTGTCTTCTCCATTGGCAGGTAGATTCTTTACATCACCTCTGCTAGCTTTTTTCATAGTGATACTTCCTACAGCCCACTTGATTTCATACTCCAGGAGGTCCAGCTCTAGGTAAGTGATCACACCATCATGGTTATCTGGGTCATTAAAACCTTTTTTGTATAGTTTTGTATATCCTTGCCACTTCTCCTTCTGTTAGGTCCTTACAATTTCTGTCCTTATCATGCCCAGCCTTGCATGAAATGTTCCCTTGATATCTACAGTTTTCTTGTAGAGATCTCTAGTCTTTCCCATTCTATTGTTTTCCTCTATTTCTCTGCATTGTTCATTTAAAAACGCTTTCTTATCTCTCCTTGCTATTCTCTGGAAGTCTGCATTCAGTTGGATATATCTTTCCCTTTTTCCCTTGACTTTCACTTGTCTTCTTTCCTCAGCTATTTATAAAGACTTCTCAATCAATTCTTTTTCTCTGGGATAGTTTGGTCACTGCCTCCTGTACAGTGTTATGGACCTACATCCATAATTCTGCAGGCACTCTATCTGCCAGATCTAATCCTTGAATCTATTTATCACCTCCACAGTGTAATCATAAGGGATTTGATTTAGGTCATTCTTGAATGGCCTACTCGTTTTTTCTACTTTCTTCCATTTAAGCCTGAATTTTGCAATAAGGAGCTCATTATCTGAGCCACAGTCAGCTCCAGGTATTGTTTTTACTGATTGTATAGTGCTTCTCCATATTTGACTCTAAAGAACATAAATCTGATTTCAGTATTGATTGTCTGGTGATGTCCATATGTAGAGTCATTTCTTCTATTGTTGGAAAAGAGTGTGTTCTCTTGGCAAAACTTTGTTAGCTTTTGCCCTGCTTCATTTTGTACTCCAAAGCCAAACTTGCCTGTTATTCTGGGTATCCCTTGACTTCCTACTTTTGCATTCCAATCCCCTGTGTTGAAAAGGGCATCTTTTTTTTGTGTTAGTTCTAGAAGGTGTTTAGGTCTTCATAGAACCAGTCAACTTCAGCTTCTTTGGCATCAGTGGTTGGGGCATAGACTTGTATTTCTGTGATGTTGGATGGTTTGCCTTGGAAACGAACCAAGATCATTCTGTCATTTTTGAGATTGCACCCAAGTACTGTATTTCAGACTATTTGTTTACTATGAGGGCTACTCCACTTCTTTTAAGGGATTTTTGCCCACAGTAGTAGATACAATTGTCATCTGAATTAAATTCATCCATTCCCATCCATTTTCGTTCACTGATTCCTCAGACATCAATGTTCAGTATTGCCATTTCTTATTTGACCACATCCAATGTACCTTAATTCATGGACCTAACATTCCAGGTTCAGAGAAGGCGATGGCACCCTGCTGGGGTCCAGCCTCAGCAGAGTCCAGGGATACCCTCAGGATGAACGGCGTTGGCAAGAGCAGAGGAAAAAAAGAGAGAGAGAGAGAAAGAATGACACGGGGAGACCAAGCTTAGGTGAAGCAAGGCCCGTAACTTTATTTTCAAAAGGAGCTTTTATACCCTGACTTGTACAGGGAGGGAAATGAAAGATGAAAGGTCATGCAGAGTAAGCCCAAACACTCCAGCAGTTTTGCCCTTATCAAAACCAAGATTTTTTTCTGTATGCCTTTCCATAAACAAGGGTCTTATGTTATGTACATTATCTTCTTGCCTGGAGGCCTGTTGACATTTTATGACCCTTTTTTGATAAAGGTTGATCAACCAGAAAACTTGTTTTCCCTTGAAGTGGTTTTTTTTTTTTCTTTATATTTCTAATCTATGTCAGCCTCAGAAAGTGCTAAACAGAGGTACATTCTCATGGAGCAGAGGTGCAGTGGGTCACAACAAAGAAAGAACTTATTAGCTCAAAGGTCTGATGTGGTTAATACCAAGGCTACTACTTGTTTTTCTTACATTCCAACTACATTAACTAATGCACTCCCAGGTGCACAGTGGATAAGGGATATGGGAACTTGGCAGCAAGCATTGGCCCAATAATGAAGCCTTTTACCAGTACTATTCTAATAATTTTTCACCTTGTAAAGGGCTCTATGCCCATTCTAAAAATGTTTAGGTTTCCCGTGCCTTTCATGGTTGGGAAGTTTGTGAACAATCATGTGTGTTAGTTGCAAGAGTATGGATAAACCTGCCAAGCAAGCTAGAATGCTAACGGGGTGCGGGGGGCGGGGAGGGGTTGAATTGAAATACTCCTTTCATACCCTGGAGAATTATCAACTAGAACCCTAAGCTGATTTTCTCCAGAGAAAGGTGGAAAGGCCCTGTTAATAGGTGGATAGCCCTGTTAATGTCAGAAGAGTTGGTGAAAGGCATAATACAGTAAACAGTAGAGACAGATTTTGGTTTGGGATAGATGCTCGAGCAGGTCCAGGGAGTCCCTCGAGTCCTGATCCACCTTGCCTGTCAGGTCTCCTCCGCATGACCTTGTCATGGGTGGGATCTCCTGTGCTGGCTCCCGGCAGCACCCCACTCCAGTACTCTTGCCTGGAAAATCCCATGGATGGAGGAGCCTGGTAGGCTGCAGTCCATGGGGTCACAAAGAGTCAGACATGACTGAGCGACTTCACTTTCATGCATTGGAGAAGGAAATGGCAACCCACTCCAATGTTCCTGCCTGGGGAATCCCAGGGATGGGGGAGCCTGGTGGGCTGCCACCTATGAGGTTGCACAGAGTCGGACACAACTGAAGTGACTTAGCAGCAGCAACATTCCAGGTTAATATGCAATATTGTTCTTTATGGTATCAGACTTTACTTTCAACATCAGACATATCCACAACTGTGTGTCATTGCTACTTTGGCCCAGGCACTTGATTCTCTCTGGAGCTATTGTTATTGCACTCTGCTGTTCCCCAGTAGCATACTGGACCCCATCCAACCTGGAAGGACTCATCTTCCCATGTCATATCTTGCTTTTGTTCATGGGGTTCTAAAGGCAAGAATATTGGAGTGGTTTGCCATTTCCTTCTCCAGTAAACCAGGTTTTGTCAGAACTCTTCACTATGACTGTCCCTCTAGAGTGTTCCTGCATGGCATGGCTACTAGCTTCATTGAGTTATGCAAGCCCCTTTGTCACAACATGGCTGTAACCCATGAAGGGGTAAATTGGCATACAAACTCCAAATTCTGAGAGCCTCTTTGAGTCACATTTCTTTGTGAAGTCCTGTGCATACATATGTGTGTAACTCTATCTGTTCTTTATTCTTGTTAAGTTTGATTTGCAGGTCTCCTGGTGGCTCAGATGGTAAAGAATCTGCCTGCAATGTGGGAGACCCAGGATCGATTCCTGGGCCAGGAAGATCTCCCCTGGAGAAGGGAATGGCTACCCACTCCAGTATTCCTGCTTCGAGAATCCCATGGACAAAGGATCATGGGATCCTTTGATCATGGGACTAAGATCATGGTATCTGGTCCCATCACCTCATGGGAAATAGATGGAGGAACAGTGGAAACAGTGTCAGACTTTATTTTGGGGGGCTCCAAAATCACTGCAGATGGTGACTGCAGCCATGAAATTAAAAGATGCTTACTCCTTGGAAGGAAAGTTATGACCAACCTAGATAATATATTCAAAAGCAGAGACATTACTTTGCTAACAAAGATCCGTCTAGTCAAGGCTATGGTTTTTCCAGTGGCCATGTATGGATGTCAGAGTTGGACTGTGAAGAAAGCTGAGCACCGAAGAACTGATACTTTTGAACTGTGATGTTGGAGAAGACTCTTGAGAGTCCCTTGAACTGCAAGGAGATCCAACCAGTCCATTCTAAAGGAGATCAGTCCTGGGTGTTCTTTGGAAGGAATGATGCTAAAACTGAAATTCCAGTACTTTGGCCGCCTCATGTGAAGAGTTGACTCATTAGAAAAGACTCTGATGCTGGGAGGGATTGGGGGTAGGAGGAGAAGGGGACGACAGAGGATGAGATGGCTGGATGGTATCACCAACTCTATGGACATGAGTTTGAGTGAACTCTGGGAGTTGGTGATGGACAGGGAGGCCTGGCATGCTGCGATTCATGGGGTTGCAAAGAGTCAGAAACGACTGCATGACTGAACTGAATGAACTGAGCTGACAAAGGCAAGAACCCAGAGAGCTCATGACCCTTTTTACAGCACACCATCCCTCAGAGGGCATGCCCCTGGGTTTAGCAGGACAGCCCTCCCCGTGACATGTGAATGCTGTGCTGCGTACTGAGGGTGTGACACCCCCACCCCCACACCAAGAAGGCCAGTTATACCTATTAAAGAGTCCCCAGTGTCTGAGCCCCATGAGCAAGCGTCTTTGAGCTGAAAGCTTATTATAAGAGATCATCAATAGGACAACCACCTTGGGGCAGAAGATTCTGGAAGTTTTCCTCCAGGCAATGAGGAGGGGATAAAATCAGAAATTAACTTCAGTTTCCATGCCTTTTGTCCCCCAGGCCCAGCTCAGCAGGAATCATCCAGGAGGTTTTGAAACCTGTCCATACATTCTTTGACAGTCCCCTTCTCAGGAGGCAGTCTGATTCTCCTCTCCTTGAATCTGGGCCAGGCTGAATTACCCCTTTTGACAAGTAGAAGAGGCAGAAATGATGCAACATTACTTGAGAAGCATGGTCATAACAGACAAGATAGCTTCCACTAGGCTCCCCTTGGGGACCCTTTTTCTTTGGAAGCTGGCTGCCATAATTTGGGGAAGCCCATGTGTATTGAGGGGCTACATGGAGATGTCCCAGTTTAGGTCCCAGCTGACAGCCAGCATCAGATGCCCAAAGAATGGGCGAAGAGCCTGTTTGAAACAACTCCAGGCCCTGCTATCATCTCACTGAAATACCACAACACATCCTGAGTGAGAATAGCCAAGCCAGAACTGACAGACCAACCTCCTAAAGCACTAGAGATGGTGGTGGTAAGTGACAGATGGTTTAAGCCACTAAGTTTTGGGGGTGGGGATGGTTCCTCACAAAGCAATAAATAACCAAATGGTCAGAGGCTAGTTCTCACAGGCTCTGTCCACCACCCTGCTCAACCACCACTGTCCCAACCCTGGACTTAATCCAGATCAGGGTAGGGGCCCCCACACCCCCCAGCCCTGCTGGCTGGGAGGTGCATGGGGTGGGTGGAATTCTGAGCCACAGTGAGCTGCTGGCTCAGGGCTATAGTGTCGGTCCAGTCCATGTCACCAGGCTCTCATCCAGTCTCACCTGTGGGTCTGAGTGGACTGTGGGAGTCACCTGCATGATCCTTGTTCCAGGACTGGATCAGAGCTGAGCTGGACTAGTAGGTAGTCAATACCACCCCCTGGGACTGACTGCCTCCTGGGCTCTGAGGGCAGTAAATGTTCAAAGCTGAGAGGTGATTCTCAGAGTAAAGCTAGGGGGAGAAAATGAACCCAAATGTGGGGAAACATGAGAGGGGCTGGGAAGGGGGGCAGGGCAAGCTGGGGGTGATATGCCTGCTTGATGATGAGCTGCTGGGGTGAAGAGTTGGGACAAATGGCCCAAGAACAAGGGCAGGACCAAGGTACCCGTGTCTGGACCCATACCTCCTGTGCTGAATGCTGCCCCCTTGGCTAGGTGCTGCCAGGATCTGTTCATATCCTTCTCCCCAAGACTGCCCAGGGCTGCCCCTTCCTACAAGCCCACCCTGAGGGTAGGACGCTGACGCCTGGACCTAGGAGCTGATCCGTCTTGATCCTCACCTCTCTCTTCAGGAGCTCCAAACCCTTGAGCACTATCGAGATGGCCAGAACAAGCGCAATGGTCTAGCCCCTTTGGACACAGGACAGATGCCCCCTCCCCTAAAAGCAGGTCCCGTGGTAGGACCAGGTCCCTCTGACCTGCGGCTGCCCACAGTGGAGGTCCTCGCATGCCTTGCAGTCCAGTCCCGAATGGGTTCCCCCAGCAGCTTCCCTGCAGAAGGGGCAGCCAGCTTTCCCCCAGGGCCCTGTGCCCCGCCTCCTCCACTCGCCCACTCCATCCCTGGCAGCGTTTTGGAAAAACAGATGCTTTCCAGGAACGTCAGAGTTCATTAGGGAGATGTAGAGCAGCGATCCCAGGCTGCCCACAGGAACCGGACTGGAGGGGGTGCGGGGCAAGCCGACCACCCATGCTGGTCCACGGCGCACATTGCGGGCCTTTGGAGGGGCTGGTGGGCAGGGGGCAGAGGAAGAACATTCAGGGAGTTGACCTCCTGTCCCTTGCACAGGCCGCTCAGTTTTACTTATTTAGTTGTTTCACAGACACTTGTTATTGATTTGTAAACTGTGGGTTTCAGCAAAGACAAAGACAGAGCCCAGAGTCCCTGGGAGAGGCTGCAGCGGTGAGCAGGCGGCAGAGCGGGAGGGGGCGGCCCCAGGCCTTTTGCTTTCAGAGAGAGGCTCTGAGAGGCAGGGTCTGCTGGGGGACTCCTCCTCCCACCAGGCTTTGGAAGAAGCCCCCTTCTGAGGGGACCCAGAGAAGGAAGCCCCAGGAGGGAGAAGGGGCAGCACAGGTGAGAAAAAGGCAGAGTTCCTGAGAGTGCAGGGCTCTCCCTGGCCCCTGGGCCTCTGAACCCTGCCCTGGGCCCCTCCCTACTGACCTCCTCTCCCAAATGCCCGACACTCTGTCCAAACAGGGGTCACAAATGAGATTTTCACTCTCCAGTCAAGCCTTCATCTTTTAACTAAATTCAATAGGTACCTCTTTAAAAAAAAAAAAAAAAACCTTCATCGAGGTATAACTGACATATACCAAGCCGTGTACATTGCAAGTGCACAATGTGATAACTTAGATACAGGTGGGCCTCCATGAAACCATCACCACCATCAAAACAGTGGGTATGTCGTCATCCCCATGATGGCTCCTGGGTCCCCTCTGGAGCCCTCCCCTCCTCCCTCCGCCCTCCTCTACACTCACATTCACCCACCCCAACTCCGGGCTTCTTGCTTGTATTGATATTTCTAACTAAAATTGAATTTCATTGAATGGACTTGTTGTTCACTCACTCACTTGGCGACCGCGTGGACCGCAGCACACCAGGTGTCCCTGTCCAACACTTGTAATGAACAGAAATTGACCAGCAGTGAAAACTGAGGGAGGAGCGTGTCTGGTCCTTGGGGGAGCTGGGCGTGCCTTCCACACACACCTGTGGGGACAGCAGCAGGCCGCCTGCTCTGGTTTTCTGGAGAGCAGGGGGAACCTGGAGCAACAGCTCTGCTGGGCACCCGCGGGCTAGGTCTGCGGGAGAACGCGTGCTTCCGGCATCCGGTCTGCGGAGATGCTCTGAACCACCCTCAAGCTCTCTTTTCCTTCCGAGAAGCTAAAAGGCAGCTCTAGAGTGTGATTTAAAATCCCGGGCGGGCCCCAAGCCAAATGTGGGGAAGGTCCTTTTCTGTGTGCCCGTTGCCAAGGCAACACCTCCCAGCTCCCAGCGTGCAGAGAGAGAGGTGCGCAGGGCCAGGTCGGGGACCGCAGGGAAAAGACTGGCTGAGCCCTGCCAAGGGGCTGCCCTGCCCAGCCCCGGCCTCTCCTGCTGGGGCCGTCTGGTATTTTACCAGATATTTGGTATTGACACCAGATATTTGGATTTTTAAGTACAATCTTCTGATTTTCAAAGTCAACACTTCAATTTTTTTTTTTTAAAGTAAAACAAAAACCTCAGAGGATGCAGATCTGTGTTCCCAAACTGCAATCGCCCAGCTTGCAGCCTCAGTGCCAGCAGAGGACCCCTCCCCTCCTCTTAGGCGCAGCTTTTGCCTGACTCTGGGAGCATCTCTTCGTCCTTGGGCAGCTCCTCGCTTCATTCCACGTGGACAGACCTTCACCGAGCTATCACTGTGCTGTCCGGTTCCTGCCTGCAGCCTGGGGAGGGAGCTGTGGAGATGCATGGTCTTGTCCTGCCCTGCAGACACGCCAGGTGATGAACGTGGCCGTGGAGGTGTGCCTCTGCTCCCAGGGAGAGGCCGCAGGGAGGGGGACATGGGGCCTGAGCCAAGAGGGGTGAAAGAGACTCGGAGGAGCTGAAGAAGGGAGGGAGGGCAGCGGAGATCGCGGGGTGCTCCGGGAAAGGCAAGCGGTCTGTTCAGCGGGTCAGAGGGGACCATGAGGATGCTGGTGGCTGGGAGAAGGAAAGGGACAGTGGCATCCCCTGTGGGGTCTCTTCCAGCCCTCCTGTCTCTGTGCCTTACGCCCCCTCCAAAGCCTTCTAAGGAAGTACCTCTTTCTGGGTTCCAGGAGTGGGGGAAGGGGCCTGCTGAACTCGCCTGAGGTCCTTGAAGCCAAAAATGTAGAGTGACCTAAAAAGTCATCTATCGAGCCCCCATCCCGGGCAGGGCCCCCTCTTCCATAGCACTATTTCATCTGCAGCCCCCTTTCTAACGCTCCATCAAACAGGCCAGGCCCCTGCTCTCCTCGCTTCCTACAGGCGTTGGGGGACTCTTGGGTTTTTCCCAGCACAAGAATGGAAGAAAGAGCTGCCAAAACATTGCTGGAATCAGAACTCAAAGCACACTCAAGCCGGCAGAGAAGGAGTGAACACAAACAAGCTTCCTTTGGACAGCTGTGCCTACACTCTATAAAAAAAAAAAAAAAAAAAGTGTCAGATTCAATCACCCAAGTTTGGGGGCTGTCGACGCCAAACATCTGGATCTTTGGACAGGCCCTGAGCACCCCAGGATGTTGCACTCCCCACCTGGACGTCTGCCGGCATCTAAGTACGGCGCTGACTCTGGAGAGGGGTGCACCTGGCCAGGCCTCCGCTTCCTTGGAGGGGCCTCAAACCCTCTCCCTGTGGACTGCACACACCTGGGCTGGGGACGGAAGGCAGGCCCGCTCTGAGCTTCTCTCGGCTCTGGACAGCCCTGCACCCAGGACCAGGCCCTGACAGCCTGCATATCATTGCTATGCTCATGGATCGTGAGCAGCAATGGGCAGTGTAGGGATTCACCTTGACCTGGGAAGGGGGCACAGCTACTTAGCCTTTGCTTTTGAAGGAAATAGTGTTAAGACAGAACTGATCCCATCACCTATTCCAAAAGAGATGACAGAATAATAGAAATATCCCTAGACATTAAAGGCCTATATATAGTCATGATTTTACAGAAGAAAGATTAAATGTTTATTACTGCTTAAACCAGTATTTGGGTCCCTAAAAATGAAATGATAGACTGTTGATTTGATGTCTGGCCTTAGGCAAATGACTTACCCTCTCTGATTTTCCATTTCTTCATTTATAAAATAAGGATAATAATAGCACCTCTCTCCTAGAATCACTGTGAGGATTAAATGAGTAAAATATTCAAAGCACTAAGAAAACAGCGCCCACTATATAGCACAATGCATTGGCTGTTATTTGATTTCTGCTTCCAGGCCTTAGGATTTTGTTTCCATTGCCTAAAGTCCTCCCCTATGCTTACAAACTCCTCACCTCCCACTCTTGTCAGTCCCCTGCTTATCTGTGACAGAGCCCCATGCCTGACTACCCTAGCTGGGTGGCCTCTCCTATCCCACTGCCCTGTTACATGTTTATTCCTGGCGTTTTCATTATCTGTGGTTGCTATGCCTAGACCTGTTTACTAGCTGGCATTCGTATAGACATGAACACAGTCTTGTCTACACTGGACTTTGCCTGGGTCAGGGGCATCTGTTGAGGAGCGAATGAATGATTCAGTGGGTGGATTGCTGCTGGGTGTGGAACAGGACCTGGAGACACCCCTAACCTGGGGGGCCCTTTGTGGAGCAGCTGGGGACTCCTTCATCAGATGGGTATATCCAGGGTGCTCTCGGGCCCAGAAACACTGGAAATGGATGGGCTGGAAACTAGAAGCCACAAAAGCATCTTTCTTTTGACCACAGGTAGACGCCAAGCTCATTTTGAAGGAAGACTCTCTCCTCTTTGGAAGACAAAACGATCAGTGGCTGTGTCCAGGGAAGGCAGCCCCTGTTTCAGGAGGAGCAGCTGACCGACAGGGAGCTCACCTGCTCCTAGCTCTCACTCACTTTGCAGCAGGAAGAAGGGGGACAGGCTGAGGGCTGCTCTGAACCAGCTGGTCACCTGTCTCTCCTCAGATCCGGACCACTCGGCCGCTGAGCTGCGAGATAGTCAGGAACTGAATCCACTTTTGCTGGGCATGTGGACCTCAGTCGAAATTAGAATGGATTGAAAGATTGTTCCCCACTGCAGCTGTAAACGAAGTGCCATGTCTGTTCATCATGGAAGGAAAGTTCAGAGAACTGAATAGAAGAAAATTAAAATCTCCACAACTCCTAGAGGAGTACAGTTAACAAGTTGAAGTCCTTCTTTTTTTCAAACACTTAAAAATATTCTTTAAATTTTTATTTTTTAATTTTGATTTTATATTGGAGTATGGCTGATTACCAGTGTCATATTTGTTTCAGGGGTACAGCAAAGTGATTCAATTTTACATGCGCATGTATCTATTCTTTTTCAAATTCTTTGCTCATTTAGGTTACTAGAGTATTGAGCAAAGTTCCCTATGCTATACAGTAAGTTCTTGTTGGCTGTCTATTTTAAATATAGTAGTACGTACATGTCAATTCCAAACAAAATAGAGACAAACCACTTGTGGTTACAGGGTAGGGGGAGGCCGGGGAAGGGATAGACAGAGAGGCTGGAACTGTGACATCCTTCTGACGTCTCCCTCCAACTGCTGATGGTCGTGCAGGCTGAGACCTCCTTCGGAATCTATGGCTAGACTTTCCCCCTGAGTGTATATCAACCTTTTCTCTGTGGAGGGTGTTCTGAATGTCAAGAAGCCAGCTCAGGGGCTTACAGAGAGGAAAATCACCCCTTCAATCCTTCAGCTTCCCTATCAGATGTGTCCCAGTCGTAACTTCCAAACTTGGGTGGGTGAATTCTATGTTTCTTAAATTACACTGATTTAAGAGCCACGTGGGAAACAAGTGATTCTCCAAATGACGTTTTTCTATACCTCAAGCGGCCAAGAGCGCCTGGGCCTGGGGGAGAGGAAATGGCCATCCGCTTCTTGGAGAGATCAGGAATCTCTAAGTTTCATGTTTTTTTAACTCAATTAGCTTGGGAGTGGGGGTGGGGTGGGTCACCAGCTGCATGGTCTGTGAGTCATTTGAATTTTGAGCTCTGAACTATTTTAAGTAATGGGATTTTAAGTTTTGAGGGTTCTATTACTATTGTTGTTGCTATTATTACTATTATAATTAATTCATTTTCAAATCTGACTTTGGAACAGAGTGATTATTTCTCCTAAGATTTCAACGTTAGATCTTGAAGTCTGTAAACAAGAAGGCAATTTGAGGTATCTATAGGGAGAAGGCAATGGCAACCCACTCCAGTACTCTTGCCTGGAAAATCCCATGGGTGGGGGAGCCTGGTAGACTGCAGTCCATGGGGTCGCAAAGATTTGGACACGACTGGGTGACTTCACTTTCACTTTTCACTTTCATGCATTGGAGAAGGAAATGGCAACCCACTCCAGTGTTCTTGCCTGGAGAATCCCAGGGACAGGGGAGCCTGGTGGGCTGCCGTCTATGGGGTCGCACAGAGTCGGACACGACTGAAGTGACTTAGCAGCAGCAGGGAGATTATAAGTGAAATTAGTATACAAAGACAAAACTGACTGGGCTGTGGGAATTGATAAAAGACAAAATGAAAAGTCTGTAAACTATCTACTAACCTCATAGTGGCCTCACTGACTGACTCTGAAACCTAGTTCAGTTCAGTTCAGTCACTCAGTTGTGTCCAACTCTTTGTGACCCCATGGACTGCAGCACGCCAGGCTTCCCTGTCTATCACCAACTCTCGGAGCTTGCTCAGACCGATGTTCATTGAGTCGGTGATACCATCCAACCATCTCATCCTCTGTCATCTCCTTCTCCTGCCTTCAATCTTTCCCAGCATCAGGGTCTTTTCCAATGAGTCAGTTCCTCGTATCAGGTGGCCAAAGTACTGGAGTTTCAGCTTCAGCATCAGTCCTTCCAATGAATATTCAGGACTGATTTCCTTTAGGATGGACTGGTAGGATCTCCTTGCAGTCCAAAGGACTCTCAAGAGTCTTTTTCAATACCAGAGTTCAAAAGCATCAATTCTTTGGTGCTCAGCTTTCTTTGTAGTCCAACTCTCACATCCATACATGACTACTGGATAAAGCATAGCTTTGACTACTTTGTTGGCAAAGTAATGTCTTTGCTTTTTAATATGCTGTCTAGGTTGGGCATAGCTTTTCTTCCAAGGAGCAAGTGTCTTTTAATTTCATGGCTGCAGTCACCATCTACAGTGATTTGGAGCCCCCCAAAATAAAGTCTGTCACTGTTCCTATTGTTTCCCTGTCTATTTGCCATGAAGTGATGGGACCGGATGCCATGATCTTAGTTTTCTGAATGTTGAGTTTCAAGCCAACTTTTTCACTCTCCTCTAGTTAAGTCCCCTAATTTGATCTCAGGGAAGAGTATTTGAATTGAAACTATGCTGGAACATTTGGGGGCACAATCACCATAAATCCTGCCTGTTTTATTTGTTTATTAAATACCCATTGATAAATCTGAGCAGCCTATTGAACACCTTCCATAGGACAGTCAGTGTGATGAGTCCAATGGGAACCTGTGTTCTTGGAACACGATGTGAGATTCACAGCCAGTGCTCCTAGGGGAAATGGAGGTGTGCCCTGACTTGTAGTATTTGTCTGTAGTGGAAGACTTCCACCAGCTACACCTAACTGTACCCGGAGGTGGGAAGAGAAGTGCAGAGCACACTAGACATGGTATTTCCACTGTATAAATTCCATGTAATTTGTAAATATATGTAACTAAACTCAACTGTAAAATAAAGTAGATTAATTAGGAAGCCATGAGTTTGATGAGATTTGAGTGTTATCTTTGTTTCTGACACAATTTATTTAATTTACAATTCAATTCATGATTCAATTTTCAGTAAATCTGTGTTTAATAGCCAGCTCACGAAATTTCTGAAAATGTCACCACATTCTCCATGAGCGATAATGAGTTGGCTCCAGGACACTGCTGTCTAGTGGCTCATCGATGGTGTTGGGTGATCAGGTCTAGCAATGCCTCACCACCAACCTCACTCCCGGGGCGCCCAGAGAATGCAGCCTCCCTGTTCCTGCTAGCACCTGGTCTGGCTATCCAAAGGATTAGCTGATGGCGGCCCAGAGTCACTTTCCAGCTTCCAGGTCTGCTGGACTTGGAGCCCATCTCTGAGCCTCAGACCTGCCAAACTTCTCCCATCTCCGAGACTTGTCTTCAGATGGGGCCAGGCATGTTCACCATAAAAGACTAGCTAATACACAGCTTCACTCTGTTCTGTGTGCTGTGCTTCTCTTCCCTCTCTCCCTCCCTCCCTCTTCTCCCCACACTACCTCCCTGACTCCCGCCCCTTCCTCTTCCTCCCCACCCTCTTCCAACTACCCCCACCCTCGCCCCTCCACCTCTCTAAATTCAGGACATCAAGCTGAAGTGAGCCCACGGTGTGTCCTTATTAAAAATCATTTGTTGGGTGAAGGAGCTTAAAAATTACAAAACCCCAGCTATACAAGAAATAATAATACATCATGGGGATGTAATGGTTAATAATGGAAACTATGGTTAATAATAATCGGAGAAGGCAATGGCACCCCACTCCGGTACTCTTGCCTGGAAAATCCCATGGATGGAGGAGCCTAGTAGGCTGCAGTCCATGGGGTTGCGAAGAGTCAGACATGACTGAGTGGCTTCACTTTCACTTTTCTCTTTTATGCATTGGAGAAGGAAATGACAACCCATTCCAGTGTTCTTGCCTGGAGAATCCCAGGGACAGGGGAGCCTGGTGGGCTGCCATCTATGGGGTCACACAGAGTCAGACACGACTGAATCGACTTAGCAGCAGCAGCATGGTTAATAATATTGTATTGTATACTTGGAAGTTGCTAAGAGAGTAAATCTTAAAAGTTTTTATCAAAAGAAAAACAAATTTTGTGACTATGTGTGGTGATGGATATTAACTAGACTTATTATAACAATCATTTGCCAACATATACAAGTGTATTTTTTTGTTGTTGTTTAGTCTCGAAGTCATGCCCCAGTCTTCGCAATCCCATGGACTGGAGTTCACCAGGCTTCCCTGTCCTTCACTGTCTCCTGGAATTTGCTTAGATTAATGTTCATTGAGTCAGTGGTGCCATCCAACCATCTCATACTCTGTCCCCTCTTCTTCTTTTGCCCTCAGTCTTTCCCAGCATCAGGGTCTTTGCCAATGAGTTGGGTCTTTGCCAATGAATTGGGTCTTTGCCAATGAGTCAGCTCTTTGAATCAGGTAGCCAAAGTATTAGCGCTTTGGCATCAGTCCTTCCAATAGATATTCAGAGTTGATTCCCTTTAGAAATTGGCTGGTTGGATCTCCTTGAAGTCCAAAGGACTCTCAAGAGTCTTCTCTAGTACCACAATTCAAAAACATCAATTCTTCAGTGCTCAGCCTTCTTTACAGTTCAACTCTCACATTTATACATGACCACTGGAAAAACCATAGCTTTGCTATATAGATCTTTTTCAGCAAAGTGATGTCTCTGCTTTTTAATACCCTGTCTAGGTTTGTCATAGCTTTTCTACCAAGGAACAAGTGTCTTTTAATTTCATGACTGCAGTCACCATCTGCAGTGATTTTGGAGCCCACAAAAATAAAGTTTGTCACTGTTTCCACTTTTTCCCCTTCTATTTGCCATGAAGTTATGGAACCAGATGCCATGATCTTCATTTTTTTGAATGTTGAGTTTTAAGCCAGCTTTTTCACTCTCCTCTTTCACCTTCAAGAGGCTCTTTAGTTCCTCTTCACTTTAACCATTAGAGTGGTATCATCTACTTATCTGAGGTTGTTGATATTTCTCATGGCGATCTTGATTCCAGCTTGTGATTCATCCAACCCAGGATTTCACATGATGTATTCTACATAGAAATTAAATAAGCAGGGTGACAATATGCAGCCTTGATGTACTCCTTTCCCAATTTTCATGCAATTCATTGTTCTGTGTCTGGTTCTAACTGTTGCTTGACCTGCATACAGGTTTCTCAGGAGACAGGTAATGCAGTCTGGTATTCCCATCTCTTTAATAATTTCCCACAGTTTGTTGTGATCCACACAATCAAAGGCTTTAGCATAGTGAATGAAGCAGAAGTAGATGTTTTTCTGTAATTCCCTTGTTTTCTTTGTGATCCAGTGGGTGTTGACAATTTGATCTCTGGTTCCTCTGCATCTCTGAAACTCATCTTGTACATCTTGAAGTTCTCTGAAGCCTAGCTTCAAGGATTTTGAGCATTACCTTGCTAGCATGTGAAATTAGCACAATTGTAAGGTATTCTGAACATTCTTTGTCGCTGCCTTTCTTTGAGATTGGAATGAAAACTTCCAGTCCTGTGGCCACTGAGTTTTCCAAATTTGCTGACATATTGAGTGCAGCACTTTAACAGCATCATCTTTTAGGATTTTAAATAGCTCAGCTGGAATCCCACCACCTGCACTAGCTTTGATCATAGTAATGCTTCCTAAGGCCCACTTGACTTCCACACTCCAGGATGTCTGGCTCTATGTGAGTGACTACACCATTATGGTTACTGGGTCATTAAAATCTTTTTTGTATAGCTCTTCTGTGTATCCTTGCCACCTCTTCTTAATCTCTTCTGCTTCTGTTAGGTCCTTACAATTTCTGTCCTTTATTGTGCCCATGCTTGCCGGAAATCTTCTCTTGATATCTCCCATTTTCTTGAAGAGATCTCTAGTCTTTCATATTCTATTGTTCTCCTCTTTTTCTTTTCATTCTTCACTTAAGAAGGCTTTCTTATCTGTCCTTGCTATTCTCTGGAACTCTGCATTCAGTTGGGTATACCTTTCACTTTCTCCCTTGCCTTTCATTTCTCTCTCTCTCTCTTTTTTTTTTTTTAAGGCTTTTTTTTTCATATTCTGCTATACTATATGTTAATAACATCAGAAAAACAGTATTTGTGGAAAGACTCAGGTGAGAACATTGGAAAATATCACATCTTGAAAAAAGAGTACAAAAATAGAAAGCAGGACCTCCAGCCTCTAGCTGGCATCTGCAGTCCTCGGAACCTGGGACTTACACTCAGAAAGAAGGTGGCTGCAGAACCGCTCTGTTCTGGAGCAGCAAGCCAGAGACAAATGGGGCTCATGTGATCTAGAGGAGATACTGTCCCACATCTCTCCTTGACCGGCAGCTGCTTCAGACATCTCACTCTGGCCAGGCCACCTTTGACCTTGACCACCCCATCCTCTGGGCCAGAGTGGACAGGGATGCCCATGCTCCCCACCCACGAGGGAAAGAACCACTCCCTACCAAGCTAGTTCCTTGCTTGGTGTTGTACACCAGTGGGGTCAGTCATATGCAGCAGGGAGGGGAAGGCCTGGCAAAGGCTAGTCTTACAGGAGACACACTCTCAGAGACACAAGTGGTGATGATAATAAAGATACCATTGACTTAGTTCTACTGGACAAAATCTTGAGAAACTGAACAAATAGGGAGGAAAATAAAGGCGAGAGATTGGAAACCCAGAGAATTTTTTTGGATAAACTGGACATGCAATGCCAAAGAATGCTCAGACTACCACACAATTGCACTCATCTCACATGCTAGTAGAGTAATGCTCAGAATTCTCCAAGCTAGGCTTCAGCAATACGTGAACCGTGAACTTCCTGATGTTCAAGCTGGTTTTAGAAAAGGCAGAGGAACCAGAGATCAAATTGCCAACATCCACTGGATCATGGAAAAAGCAAGAGAGTTCCAGAAAAACATCTATTTCTGTTTTATTGACTATGCCAAAGCCTTTGACTGTGTGGATCACAATAAACTGTAGAAAATTCTGAGAGAGATGGGAATACCAGACCACCTGATCTGCCTCTTGAGAAATCTATATGCAGGTCAGGAAGCAACAGTTAGAACTGGACATGGAACAACAGACTGGTTCCAAATAGGAAAAGGAGTACATCAAGGCTGTATATTGTCACCCTCCTTATTTAACTTCTATGCAGAGTACATCATGAGAAACGCTGGACTGGAAGAAACACAAGCTGGAATCAAGATTGCCAGGAGAAATATCAATAATCTCAGATATGCAGATGACACCACCCTTATGGCAGAAAGTGAAGAGGAACTAAAAAGCCTCTTGATGAAAGTGACAGAGGAGAGCAAAAAAGTTGGCTTTAAGCTCAACATTCTGAAAAGTAAGATCATGGCATCTGGTCCCATCACTTCATGGCAAATAGATGAGGAAACAGTAGAAACAATGGCTAAGTTTATTTTTCTGGGCTACAAAATCACTGCAGATGGTGATTGCAGCCATGAAATTAAAAGACACTTACTCCTTGGAAGGAAAGTTGTGACCAACCTAGACAGCATATTAAAAAACAGAGACATTACTTTGCCAGCAAAGATCTGTCTAGTCAAGGCTATGATTTTTCTAGTGGTCATGTATGATGTGAGAGTTGGACTGTGAAGAAAGCTGAGTGCCGAAGAATTGATGCTTTTGAACTGTGGTGTTGGAGAAGACTCTTGAGAGTCCCTTGGACTGTAAGGAAATCCAACCAGTCCATCCTAAAGGAGATCAGTCCTGGGTGTTCATTGGAAGGACTGATGTTGAAGCTGAAACTCCAATACTTTGGCCACCTGATGCAAAAAGCTGACTCATTTGAAAAGACCCTGATTCTGGGAAAGGTTGAGGGCAGGAGGAGAAGGGGATGACAGAGGATGAGATGGTTGGATGGCGTCATGGGCTCGATGGATATGGGTTTGGGTGGACTCCGGGAGTTGGTGATGGACAGGGAGGCCTGGCGTGCTGCAGTCCATGTGGTTGCAAAGAGTTGGACAAAACTGAGCAACTGAACTGAACTGAATTATTATGTATGATAATATTTTCATGAAGCCTTGTGCAATCTTCAAAAAATGTATGTTTACCATCTATATGGCTTTTTGGTGGGTTTTATGTCATAAGAGAAAAATGAATCTCCAAGACGTTAAAGGTCTCACAGAAGAATAAGTATATGAACATGCATATTTTCAAAATACTTTGTTTACAGCTACTGCATATTCTTTGGTTTTCTCTGGAGATGATAAGTTAATATAAGTTGAATATTTGTCCAAATAACAATGAATCTTTGCAGTGTAGAATAAATATTTCATGGAACATGGCTCAGATTCTAGTTCTATTCTAATAAGAACTTGAATGAACTCAAATTGTTGTTCCAACTTCTAATTTATAAACATAAATAGAAATATTTCACTTAGTCTTTTCAGTAGGTTGTAGAGAGAACCTATCAAGATATTAAGTTGAAATAATACAATGTACTTGGTAAAGGCAAGATATAATACTATTAATTATTAACAAAAATTCTAAAGTGTAAATACTAGAATTGTTTCAAACCAGGCGTATTCGCTAAGTATAAAGAGAAATTTACTGTTTCTTCTACATCTTTTTTATTTGGCTGGATCATGCCAGTGAAGACATTAAAGAGTGAAGAAAAACCTACTTGTTTTCCTAACCCCATTTCCAACTCCATTTGGAGGGTGATTTTCATTCTAAAAATCAGTCTGTATATTGATGTGTGAAATTGATGAAGAATGGTGAAAACATTAGCATAGTTCTTTCCAGGCTGTGATTAGGCTACTAAGAAAGCCTACTTCTTATGAATTCTCAAGCTCCCAGGAAAGTTGTTGGAAATGAAGTGTTCTGGGGAGGGAAAGTCTCTACCAAAAGAATGCATTGAACATAATTACTCCTTTAAAAAAAGAGAAGCAAGAATATCAGTCCAAAAGCAATGGAATTTGTCATAATCATATGAAGGAACCCAAATACCAAGACAAAAGCTTTATACTGCCTCAATGATTCATTCTAGCAACAGCTATGGGAGAGAACAAGTCACGAGGTGGCACTACCCCCAGTTCAAGTTTTGCTAGTTCAGTTCAGTCGCTCAGTCGTATCCGACTCTTTGCGACCCCATGAATCGCAGCACGCCAGGCCTCCCTATTCATCACCATCTCCCGGAGTTCACTCAGACTCACGTCCATCGAGTCTGTGATGCCATCCAGCCATCTCATCCTCTGTCGTCCCCTTCTCCTCCTGCCCCCAATCCCTCCCAGCATCGGAGTCTTTTCCAATGAGTCAACTCTTCGCATGAGGTAGCCAAAGTACTGGAGTTTCAGCTTTAGCATCATTCCTTCCAAAGAAATCCCAGGGTATGAGATGGCTGGATGGCATCACGGACTCGATGGACATGAGTCTGAGTGAACTCCGGGAGATGGTGATGAACAGGGAGGCCTGGCGTGCTGCGATTCATGGGGTCGCAAAGAGTCGGACACGACTGAGCGACTGAATTGAACTGAACTGAACTGGACATGTAATGTGTAAATTTAAAGTGTACAGCATGCTACTTTGATGAATTCATATGTTGTAATTTGGTTGTCATAACAATATTTATCACACTCCATATTTATAGTGCAATCTTATTATCTACAGGCTTCCCTGGTGGCTCAGTCGGTAAAGCGTCTGCCTGCAATGCGGGAGACCCGGGTTCGATCCCTGAGTCAGGAAGATTCCCCTGGAGAAGGAAATGGCAACCCACTCCAGTACTCTTGCCTGGAAAATTCCATGGATTGAGGAGCCTGGTAGGCTACAGTCCATGGGGTCTCAGAGTTGGACACGACTGAGTGATTTCACTTTTTCTTTTTCATTATTATCTACGGGCTTCTCAGAGAGCTCGGTGGTAAAGAATCTGTCTGCCAGAAAACACTCTCTGACATAAATCACAGCAGGATCTTCTATGATCCACCTCCCAGAATACTGGAAATAAAAGCAAAAATAAACAAATGGGATCTAATTAAAATTAAAAGCTTCTGCACAACAAAGGAAACTATAAGCAAGGTAAAAAGACAGCCTTCTGAATGGGAGAAAACAATAGCAAATGAAGCAACTGACAAACAACTAATCTCAAAAATATACAAGCAACTTATGCAGCTCAATTCCAGAAAAATAAACGACCCAATCAAAAAATGGGCCAAAGAACTAAACAGACATTTCTCCAAAGAAGACATACAGATGGCTAACAAACACATGAAAAGATGCTCAACATCACTCATTATCAGAGAAATGCAAATCAAGACAACAATGAGATACCATTTCACACCAGTCAGAATGGCTGCGATCCAAAAATCTACAAGCAATAAATGCTGGAGAGGGTGTGGAGAAAAGGGAACCCTCTTACACTGCTGGTGGGAATGCAAACTAGTACAGCCACTATGGAGAACAGTGTGGAGATTCCTTAAAAAACTGCAAATAGAACTGCCTTATGACCCAGCAATCCCACTGCTGGGCATACACACCGAGGAAACCAGAATTGAAAGAGACACATGTACCCCAATGTTCATTGCAGCACTGTTTATAATAGCCAGGACATGGAAACAACCTAGATGTCCATCAGCAGATGAATGGATAAGAAAGCTGTGGTACATATACACAATGGAGTATTACTCAGCCATCAAAAAGAATTCATTTGAATCAGTTCTAATGAGATGGATGAAACTGGAACCTATTATACAGAGTGAAGTAAGCCAGAAAGAAAAACACCAATACAGTATACTGACACATATATATGGAATTTAAAAAGATGGCAATGATGACCCTGTATGCGAGACAGCAAAAGAGACACAGATATATAGAACGGACTTTTGGACTCTGTGGGAGAGGGAGAGGGTGGGATGATTTGGGAGAATGGCATTGAAACATGTATACTATCATGTAAGAATGAAGCACCAGCCTATGTTCGATATAGGATACAGGATGCTCGGGGCTGGTACACGGGGATGATCCAGAGAGAGGAAATGGGGTGGGATGTGGGAGAGGGATTCAGGATTGGGATCTCATATACACCCATGGTGGATTCATGTCAATGTATGGCAAAACCAATACGGTATTGTAAAGAAAAATAAAGTAAAAATTAAAAAAAAAAAAAAAGAATCTGTCTGCCAGTACAGGAGACATAAGAGGCTCGGGTTCAGTTCCTGAGTCGGGAAGATCCTCAGGAGAAAGGCATGCCAACCCAGTCCAGTATTCTTGCCTGGAGAATCCCATGGACTGAGGAATCTGGTGGGCTATGGTCTGTAGCATTGCAAAGAGTAGGACACAACTTAGCATGCACACATGCAAGTCTGACTTTTCTTGCTTAGCATTATCTGCCCAGGCTTCATCCATGTTGTAAAAAAAAATGGCAGGATATTGTCCTTTCTTATGGCTGAACAATATCCCATTGTATATATATACCACATCTTTTTCATCCTTTGATCCATTGATGGGCATATGAGTTATTTCAAAATCTTGGCTATTAAGTAGTTGCAATTTTACTACTTTTGATTACTTTTGAAAACATAAAGTAACTTGAAGGTATCTATGAGTTGTCAAGTGTTTCACTTAAGGGATTGCTTAAAAATAAAAGTTAGGAATAATGTGTTATTTTCATATGAAGTGTCTGTAAGAAGTGCTATATGCTTACAAGCTCAGAGGGCAGGTGTGGGAGTGGGTGAGGAAGATATCTTTTAGCCACTACATTTAGGGCATCTTGGATCCACTGTCTCAACAGGCTTTTGACTTTATGAAGAAAAACCTATTAGCTAAAAATGTTTCAGTATGTTTTTTTAGAGAAGAATGTGTTTTCTTTAGTTAATTCCATCACAGTAATTTCATTTCTTGATTGTTTTTCCTCAAAGAAGTTAAAAAAAGTTCCCTGTTTCCTATTGCCATTTTAACTTTATTGAAACTCCTTTTATTAGGATCAATTTTGTGTTGGAATTTTGTGTCAGGCCTCTGATATTCCAAGACTCTTCCATCTCCTCCCGCTAGTTGATTTTCCTCAGACAGACCTCCTCCTCAGAGCCAGACATGTGGCCTCGAGACAGCTTTGCCCTACACGCTTCCCAGGCTGAGGCTCTCACTGCCCTGGGGAAAGGGTCCTGGGGAAGCCTCTGATGAGTCCATCTCGCATTCCATGTTCATACCTCACCTGGTCACTTGGGGCTAATGAGGAACTACAAAGATCTCCCCATTAATCATGGAGGCCAGGGCAGACTCAGTAAGTATTAACAGGAGGAAACCCCATCCAAGCCTTCTAGAGTTTAGATGGGACTCCTGTAGAGGGCAGATGGAAAACAACTGCCATTAATCGTTAATGCCTTGGTTGCTGCCCACAAATTCCAAATTGTTTGTTTTATTTTTGTCTATGCTGGGTCTTCATTGAAACGACATCTCCAAAGCAGAAGCCCAGCACAGACACATGATTATGCACAGTGACGTCCGCAAGAAATACAGAGGCACAGTGGCATCCCTGCAAGCCAGGAAGGCTGGCCAATCAGAGCTCGCCCCAGATCCTGTGTTCTGCAAGGCTAGATGGGCACAGTCCCAGCTCTGAGTGCCTGGCATCTCCCCAAGGATAGAGGCTGTACAGGAGGTGGTGGTGGTGTCAGGAAGGCCCTCCTGATGTTTGGTCCACTTGTTCTGACTTTCTTATCAGTCCTAGGGGAGCAGACCCATGTGCAGGATGCCAGGGGCCCTCATTAGCTCTGGTCCTAGCTCTTGGTGGACTGTGTCAGGGGCAATAATGATGGCTTCTCTCCCCTGGGCTCCCAGCATTCTGCAGGGGGCTTTCTGAACACTACCAAGCCTTGGGAAATCCTGCCAGGGCATTTTCTTACCTGCACTGGATCTTGGTTGCTTCTTCTGTATAATGGAGATATCGTGAAGCCATCTCACAGGACTCTTGGGAGAATTCACGCAAACCCTTAGAGCATGTTCTTGGCATTGAGTGAGAATGGCATGTAGCAGGTATGACTGTCACCAGCTGTTGGGAGCTGGGACTGGCACTCAGGCTCACCTGGCTCCCCACTCACAGGCCTGCCACCCCCTGCTCCATCTTGGGTCCGAGTAATCCACGAAAGGGCTGGGTCCTTGGGGACTCTAGGTTCCCTCAGGAGGCCTCCCACCTGCAGCAGGGGTGGTCTCTGCACCCTGGGCTGCACTCTGGTGGACCGGGCAGGTCGTTCAGGCTGCCCTAGGAGGGCAGGACTGGTGGAGGTGGCCTTTGGGCCAGGCAACTGCTGGCCATCCCGGGAGGGTGGACTTGGCCAGGTGGCCCAGGCTGATGTGCTGACCTAATGTCTCCGCATGGACTCCTCTGGGCTGTAACAACCAACAGTGACAGTAAAGCAGAAGAGATTAGAAAGGGGTTGGATCCCCCACTATGACACACATTCCAGGCTTCTCAGTAGTGGAAGACTGGCTACTCTGGTAGGTGAAGGGGGCGCTCCTGGGGAAGCAGCGTGGGCATTTGCAAAGACAGCAAGGTTCCAAAAGCCCCATGGCTCCTGTCCTGGGGACACAGCTGTCCCTGCATGTCCCAGAGGACCTTAGCCCCTAGGCTTCTGCAGCCTTTTCCCTGATGCCTGTGAGCAAATCTAAGCTGCATCCCCTGAACCCCATCCCCACTGCTTGGGAGAGACATCACGCACACAGGCTGCCCTCCACTGTCACTTGTCTCCAAGGTGGCTCTAATCATCCTCATCTTATAGAAAATTGATGCTCAGAGAAGCTTGATGAACAGGTCCACGGCACCCAGGGTTCAAATGCAGGTCTGGTGAAGCCTGTGGCCTCTTCAGAATTCTGGAGACCTCTCCACCAAGAGTCGATCCCCTCTGCACCTCAACTTCAGATGAGAGATGGGGAGATGGGCAGAGAGGCGGAGACTGGCCCCTGACTGGTTCAGCCTGGCCCAGCCCTAGGTGTGCAGGGGGTGCCAGGAACCCACCCCTGCCTCAGGTCTGCAGGGCTCGTGGGCCATGATGTGCCTGAGCCTTCACCGCTCCAAAGAGCAACTCACTTCCTTGCAGGCTGCCCTGTGAGCTCCCTCTTCCCCAGTCAGCTCAGGCGGGCTCAGACCTGGGGGGCCAGAGACAGGCCAGAGTTCCTACTTTCAGGCAGGATGCCTGGGGCGAGGCTACAGCCGGAGGGGCCGGGCCTTCTCCCCGCCTGCCTCTGCTGCTGCTGACTTTTCTCTCTTTAGTCAACAGATAAAGATAGGAAGAGGCACAGAGGAGTGAAGAAGAGGAGACAGAAGAGGGATGGAGGAGGAGGTGGGGGCAGAGCGAAGGGGGAGGGAGGGAGATGAGAGAGGCTGGCCTAGACACTCAGCCCCGAGCCTCACGCTCCTGTCTGTAAAATGGGCTGACAGTCCTCTCTGTGAGGATGTCCCGGGAACCAGGAACAAGCGTCTGGCCTCCCTCCCACCCCGGTCCGTCAGTTCAGTTCACTCGCTCAGTCTTGTCTGACTCTTTGTGACCCCATGGACTGCAGCACGCCAGGCCTCCCTGTCCATCACCAACTCCTAGAGTTTGCTCAAACTCATGTCCATTGAGTCGGTGATGCCATCCAACCATCTCATCCTCTGTCGTCCGCTTCTCCTCCTGCCCTCAATCTTTCCCAGCATCAGGGTCTTTTCCACTGAGTCAGTTCTTCGCATCAGGTGGCCAAAGTATTGGAGTTTCAGCTTCAGCATCGATCCTTCCAATGAATATTCAGGACTGATTTCTTTTAGGATGGACTGGTTGGATCTCCTTGCTGTCCAAGGGACTCTCAAGAGTCTTCTCCAACACCACAGTTCAAAAGCATCAATTCTTCGGCGCTCCCACCCCCGTACTTAGGGCAAATAAAAGCAGGCTCTCCCGCAGGCAGGGCCGGGCTGGGCTCCGGCCTGAGGCCTCTAGCTTTGAAGCAGGCATTTCTCAGGACTCCAGGAAGGCGCAGCCCCAGGCACAGGGCGGTCTGCCAGCAGCGCCCTCTCCTGGTTCCCCGCCTTGGGGGGCTCCTGCTCCTCAGCTAAGGGTGGGCTGTGAGGAGCTCGAGGAGCCCGCCCTGCCTGCCTCCAGCCCTGCGCCTGCTTCATGGGGAGCTGCCGGTGCGCTCCTCCGCGAAGGGAGGAGGAGCGGGATTCAGGCCACATCAGTGGCCGTTGTGCCGCCCGGGCTCAGGGGCTGCAGGCAGGCCGAGGGCTCTGGAACAGGGCCGCATAGACCTCCCTAGACCCTCTCACCTTCCTTTGTCCCCTCCATTGGCACATCTCACGTCCCCTCCCGTCCGCGGGTCCCCTCTGGAGCGCTCATCCTGCTTCACCCCCGAGTCTCTCTCTCCCTTTCCCCCTCTGTCTCCTCTGCGCCTCTGGGTCCCCCTTCCCGACTCACACTTCTCCCCGCGCCCCACAGGCCTGTCTCGCAGGGACAGCTGTGAAAAATTAGGAGCTGGACCGTGAGGACCAGTCCCCAGTGGCCCAGGATGATTTATGTCTCTGTGGGCGATCAGGCAGCTTTTCTTAATTATTTCACCCAATAGCACATGTCCTGGGGCCCTTGGGGGCTTTCTCTCCTTTCAAAGTCTTGACTCTCACCTGAGATGAACAGTTGTTTTTATTTTTAGAACAGCTCCAGGGCCCCCCCGGAGCCTGTTACCGCCCCGGGCCTCCTCCGGGAGAGCATCTGCAGATGGGAGCCTGGGAACCGGCCCCCACAGCTCCCCTCTTCAGCCCCAGCCCCCTTCTGGGGGTGCCTGTCCTCCCAGAGTCCCCTTGCCCCATGCTGCACCACGTCCCCAGACCAAGGGCCCATCAGGAGGCTCAGGGCCGACCCTCCGGAAATGAGCCAGGCTGGCCCATGACGTCCATTCTCTGCCTGGTCTTCCCACGTGTTGGCATCTAAGCCACCAGCCCTGTGAGCTGCCCTCACGCCGACCTGGGCTGCCACTGGCACTGTGGGCAGCCCCCATTCCAGGGGGGTGAGGATGGTACCTGCCTTATGCTGGCTGCAGCTAGAGAAATTCAGGGAGATTTGAGCAGGGGCCAGGCGCCTGGCACCCCGTGTATTGCTCTTCATCCTGCTCACAGCACCAACTGTCTTACTGTTCACACTGTTGGTGGAACCCAGGGTAGGCAAGGCAAGAGCTAAGAGGCTGGAAGAAGGCTCAAGGAGCCACAGAAGTGCAGACACGTTTACTCTCCCCTGGCTGGTGCAGCAGCCAGAACAAGGCCTGGCTGGCGCAGTGGCCACGCAGTCCTCTCTCCTGCGTGACGCCGCAGCCGCAGCAGCAGACACGCCACACACCCTCCTCTCGTGGCTGACCCCATGGACACAGCCCTGACACAGCAGTAATGCTGTTTTCTAGGTGGAGCTCACATGTGCCTACCGCACAAAGTCGCCTGTGACCGCAAGTACCCTGTGACGTGCATGCACGGTGCTATAAACGATCACAGGTGTTCCCTAGTCATCTTTTACAAAACGCGGGTGAGAGAGCTGAACAGGCTTCCTTGGCTCGTCTGCTCTCTCCCCACACCGTGTTAAAACCTCCATGTAGACGACTTCGTTTTTCCTGTCAATGACCAGGAGAGAAAGTATTTGTATGTCCAAATATGGGTAGAGAGACTGAGGCTTAGAGACATCAGATTCCTCTCCCAGAGCCTCAGAGTCGCTGAGGACAGCAGTGGAGTGGAGCCCACCCCCTGGCAGGGCTTGTTTCCTGATCCTCACGCCGGAAGGCCCTGCTGTCTTCTGCCTCCACTGGGGGATGTTTTCTCCTGAGGTGGGTGTATGCTCTCAGGGGCCCCCAGCATGCTGGAGCACCACCAGTTCTGCTGGAAGTTACAGGAGGGGGAGCTCACATTTTAGTTCTTTCTGGCTTGGAAAAGGCCATTGGAAAAAACAACCCTCCTCAGCCCCCAGCCCACTCCAGTACTCTTGCCTGGAAACTCCCATGGACAGAGGAGCCTGGTGGGCTGCAGTCCATGGGGTCGCTAAGAGTCAGACATGACTGAGCGACTTCACTTCCACTTTTCACTTTCATGCGTTGGAGAAGGAAATGGCAACCCACTCCAGTGTTCTTGCCTGGAGAATCCCAGGGACAGGGGAGCCTGGTGGGCTGCCATCTACGGGGTCGCACAGAGTCAGACATGACTGACGTGACTTAGCAGCAGCAGCCTGTGTTCCCAGCTTACCCACGCCGGCAGGCCCGAGAGCCACCAGAAAAGCCCTCGGGAGAACAGGGTAGAGGGTTTCCGAACCCATCCTCTCTCAGCTTCAGCCCTTTGAACTGCAAGGTCCAGAGGACCTGGGGCTCCGAGGCTGGGTGAGCGCAGGGACACAGAGACTGGCAATGTGTCCTACACACAGGGAAGGACTGATCCATGCTGGCAGAAGTGCAGAACAGCAGGGCCAGGGACTGTATGAAAAAGAGAGTTTCTCTCAACCAACAACCCCTTGATTGGAGGTCATAGGTGAGTGGAAGGGCTTCATGCTAGGGAACAGCCTCAGGAAAGCTCCATTCTTTACACTGGCTAAGAAGAGGATAAGGAAAATGAGGCCTGGCTAGGGGTGCTAAATTAGCCAGAACTTATAAGATTCAGATACCAGAAACACAAGCCAAACTATCTCAAGCAAAAAATGAAACACATCAATGAATGTAATTAAAAAGTTCAAGGCACGGCTTCAGGCATAGATGGATCCAGGTGCTCTCATAAGGCCTCAAGGAACTCTCACTCACTCACTTAGCTTTCTTTGACTTTGTTTCACTCAGGCAGATTTTTGCAAGGAATAGCCTTTCAGCAGCTCTAGGGCTAGACATCAGAGGCTGCAAACAAGTTTTTAGTTTTTACTTGGGTTTGGCCTGAATTTGTCCGTGTGTCCATCCCTGAGCCAATCGAGATGTCCAGCCAGTGCACCGTGGCGACTGCTTTGGCCTTGGTCACATCCTTCCCCTAGAGTGGAAGCAGCTACGCCAGGCCACAGAGCTACGTGATAGAATATAGTGGCGGTAGAATATAGTTGGCATCTGGAGGGTAAGTGAGGAACTTATCAGATAAGGGAATAAGAACAGGGTTAAGTCCACTTTCACCAAGACCCTTCACACCACTGTGCCTCTGTTTTCTTATCAGCTAGATGAAAGGGGCTCCAAGTCAAAGCCCCCATAACTCAGTGGTCTCAGCATTGGCCGAGCACCTGCCCTGGGTGTGTGTAGCACCTGCCCTGCCCTCACAACTCCTCCTGAATTGTGAGGAGTTGGGGCAATGGAATGACTTCAGATAAGAGTTCCGGACCCTCTACCCTCACTTCAAGTTCGATGCATGAGACAGAAGACACTGAAATAAAGACTGAACCCCTCCCATGGGCTGCAGGGAGCCTCGCCTGTGCCCTAGCCTCTCCCGGTGCTTCCAGCAGTCCCTCCTTGTCCCAGGGCCTTCAGCCAGCCTGGCTTCTCTTCCCAGAGCCCCTTCCATGCTTGGGCACCTGTCGACTCCTGCTCATCCTCAGACCTCAACCCAAAGCACTCCTCGGGGAGTCTGCCGTTGGGCTCCAGGCAGCCATGGACCTGCCTCAGGCTCTGGAGCACCTGTGCCGCTCCAGGCCTGGGGCAGCAGCCTTGTAACTGCAAGCTGAGTGAGACAGAACTAACGCCCACTCTGTGCTCTGTCCACCTGCTGGAGCAAAGGTGGTTCTCCTCTCCCCGGGGAGGCCCCCACAGGGGTGCTCAGGCGAGAAAGCTCAGGAGATGCCTGGCTGGCCATCGTCCTCCCCGGCCGTCCTGTGTGCCCGCAGCGTGTCCTCCATTCGAGCCCGACCGTGAGCTGAGACCAACTTCCTCAGGAAGGAGGACCCACAAGGGTCCCCTGAGGCCCAGGAGGGGAAGACCACACCTGGTGGTGCAAACTCTGCTCTCAGAAGCAAAGCGCCAGGCTCTGCCCCAGGGAGACTCAGAGTAGAGAGTTTATGCAAAGCAGATGGGAAGGGGGTGGGAGAGCATCCCAGGGGGTTCAAGAATATCCCTTGGCTGTAGGATGGCTCACCCACCTCCCCAGGGATCAGGGAGAGGCAGCCCCATGGATTGAGGGGTGCCAGGCCAGGGGCTATGTGCCCTACCTCCCACCTACCTCCGGGATGTGGTTGGTGTGAGGAGCCCCTCTGGTGGACAGAGAGAGGGACAGAGTGGTGGAGGAGGCTGGGGCGGAGGTGAGGTGGCGCCTGCTGCCCTCTCCAGAGCCAGAGCAGCCCTGTGGCATCCTGGGCTCCCAGGAAGGCTGTGGAGGTAACTGCGAGGTCAGCAGCATGGACACGGGCCTCGTTCTTCTGAGGGGTGGATGGAGGCCCGGGCCCAGAGAGGTGACAGGGTGTCACATGCAGAGAGGATGGGCGGGGGAGGCTGGTGCGCCGCCCAGCTCACCCACCCCGAGCTGGGGTGATGCAGAAACTCCTGCCAGAATTAGACCTCCCGGGGAGGAGGAGAGAGAGGAGAGACTCTAGAACCCACGGCATGGGTCAACACTCACAGATCAGGAAATGCCCGGGACCGTCTTTCAAGTCCGCGGCCAGCACCACACTGGCGTGATGACTGTCGCTCCGCTGTGAGCCTTGGTAAGTCTCACGAGTGGAGTGATGCCTCCTTCTCCTCTCTTCTTTGTCAAGATTGTTTCCTAGAGTGCTGCCCTTTCCCTGTGAATTTTACAAATGGCTTTTCTGTATCTGCAGAAACCTTGCTGAGTTTTTTATGGCAATTGCACCGAAACTGTTACCAGCTTGGCTAGAATTGACACTTTTACTCTGCTGAGTCTTCCAATCCATGAGCACAGGTATTTCATTTATGTAGGTCTTCTTTGATTTCTTTAATGGGCATTTTGTAATTTTCATCATACAGATCCTTCTCTTATTACCTGTAAGTGCATAAAAAGACATACACAGAGCTTTTCAAGATGATTGCAGCTCTCCTTCTTGGTGCTTTTTCTTGCTCTCTTGCTAAAGTCAGCACCCCAGCCCAGCGAGGACATCTCATTGAGGCCCCAGTCAGCTCTAGTCTCAGCCAAGATGTCACCCTGTACAGACTTACATGCCCTTTGGGTCAGGTCATTTCTGATCAGGTCCACCAGAATGTTCTTACAGGTACAGGATTCTGCACTTAGAGCTCTGGTTCTGGCTGCAGATAGAACCACGCATCACAGTTCTGACCCTGATCCTCTCTCAGCTTTGTGTAATTCTTCTGTCTCTTCCCTAAGCCTCAACTTCGAGGGCTCTGCTGGGCGGCCCCTGCCCTTTGCAGAGCCCTCATCTCTGCCTCACACCCTCGTACTCACCGTGTGTCTGCCTGCACTCCTCACCCACGGCTCTCTGTCTCTAACACACACACACACACACACACACACACACACACACACACACACACACACACACACACATATGCCCCTTCACTCTGCTTCCTGTGGTCCATTCACTGGCTTCCAGCCTGCGCCTCATCCCTACTGATTGCTTGGGGTGGTCGCTGAAGTCTTCCCCATACTTGGCCAGGGACAAAGCACAAGCACCTTGTTCCTGCCCCCATGTCTCAAGTTAACCCTGGAGTAGATGGACACAGACTCCAAGTGCTGCTCCCTTTCAGGCTATGGGAAGGTCAGGGAACGCTGGGGACCGTCCCACACACAGCAGTCTGAAGCTGGGCTTCAGTTCATTCTCACACACTACATGAAATGAGGCTGCACTGCGGGGTGACAGGGTCACCAAGGCTCCCTCGACTGAAGCCTTGTTACCTCTAAGTGCATAAGGTGCATAAGATTTGGCGAAGCTCTGAACCCTGCGGATGGCACCTCCACCTGTGTCCAGCAGCTGGGAGCCGGGAGAAGCTCTGCAGCCTGGCCACTCTAGTTCTGAGGCCCTGGACACCTGTGTTTCTCAATCTCCATTTCCTCCTCACAAAGTAGGGTGCTAATCCCTCCCTCCCACAGAGTGAGTGCCTGCCGTGGAGACAAGCGCCAGTGCCAAGCGCCAGCCGGGGATGTGGTGGTGGCAGCTTTGACCACAATCTGCGCTCACGTTGTGCAGGGAGGCCACCCAGCCCTGCAGCTCCCTGCTTCTCTGGATTTTCTCATCCATGTGGCTCCCTGAAGCATGGTCTGCAGTCCACTAATGAGAACGGCACTGGGTCTGAATGCCTTGCAGATCCACAAATGCTCTCTCCCTGAGTCCCTTCCCTCATGCCTTGGGCTGCAGGAAAAGTGACTGGGGGTGACCACGAGGGGAGCTGGGGCTCTTGCCTTCTTGTCCTGCCGTGGAACCCACAGGCCCATCCCCAATTCCAGTCCTTCGGAGACGCACAGCCAGGCTTGACTGCACCTGGAAGGCAGGCCTCACCCTCTGCCCAGGCAGAGGATCACATGGTCACCAGCGAGATTCTGGAGCTGCTCTCTTGCATATGGGACCCACTGGCCACAGGAGGCTACTGAGCCCTTAAAACATGGCTGATAGTGATTAAGATGTGCTGAAAGTATAAATCCACACTGGATTTCAAAGACTTAGTGAAAAAAAAGAGTATAAGATATCTCATTTTTTCTTTGTTCAGTCACACAGTCGTGTCCAGCTTTTTACGACCCCATGGACTGCACCACACCAGGCTTCCCTGTCCACCAACTCCTGGAGCCTGCTCAAACTCATGTTCATGGAGTCGGTGATGCCATCCAACCATCTCATCCTCTGTCATCCCCTTCTCCTCCAGCCTCCAAACTTTCCCAGCATCAGGTCTTTTCCAAGGAGTCAGTTCTTCACATCAGGTGGCCAAAGGATTGGCTGATGCTTCAGCTTCAGCATCAGTCCTTCCAATGAATATTCAGGATTTTTCCTTAGGATTGACTGGTTGGATCTCCTTGCAGTCCAAGGGACTCTCAAGAGTCTTCTCCAATACCACAGTTCAAAAGCACCAATTCTTCAGTGCTCAGCCTTCTTCATACTCCAACTCTCACATCCACACATGACTCCTGGAAAAACCATAGCTTTGACTAGACAGACCTTTATTGGCAAAGAAATATCTCTGCTTTTCCATATGCTGTCTAGGTTTGCATAGCTTTCCTTACAAGGAGCAAGTGTCTTTTAATTTCATGGCTGCAGTCACCATTGCAGTGATTTTGGAGTCCAAGAAAATGAAGTCTGTCACTGTTTCCATTGTTTCCCCATCTATTTGCCATGAAGTGATAGGACTGGATGCCATAATCTTAGTGTTTTGAAAGTTGAGTTTTAAGCCAGATTTTTCACTCTCCTCTTTCACCTTTTTCAAGAGGCTCTTTAGTTCTTCTTAACTTTCTGCCATAAGGGTGGTATCATCTGCATATCTGAGGTTATTGATATTTCTCCTGCCAATCTTGATTCCAGCTTGTGCTTCATCCAGCCCAGAATTCTCCATGATGTACTCTGCATAGAGGTTAAATAAACAGGCTAACAATATACAGCCTTGACATACTCTTTTCCCAATTTGGAACCAGTCTGTTGTTCCATGTTTGGTTCTTTTGCTTCTTGACTTGCATACAGGTTTCTCAGAAGGCAGCTAAGGTGTTCCAGTATTCCCATCTCTTGAAGAGTTTTCCAGTTTGTTATGATCCACGTAGTCAAAGGTTTTAGTGTAGTCCATGAAGCAGAAGTAGATGTTTTTCTGGAATTTTCTTGCTTTTTCTATGATCCAACATATATTGGCAATTTGTTCCGCTGCCTTTTCTAAATCCAGCTTGAATATTTGGAAGTTCTCGGTTCACGTACTGTTGAAACCTAGATGGAGAATATTGAGCTTTACCTTGCTAGTGTATGCTGTTGCTGATGCTAAGTCACTTCAGTCCTGTCCGACTCTGTGCGACCCCATAGATGGCAGCCCACCAGGCTCCCTCATCCCTGGGACTCTCCAGGCAAGAATACTGGAGTGGGGTGCCATTGCCTTCTCCACCTAGTGCATGAAATGAGTGCAATTGTGAGTAGTTTGAACATTCTTTGGCATTGTCTTTCTTTGGGATTGGAATGAAAGCTGACCTTTTCCAGTCCTGTAGCCACTGCTGAGTTTTCCAAATTTGCTGACATATTGAGTGCACTTTAACAGCATCATCTTTGAAGTTTTGAAGTAGCTCAGCTGCAATTTCATCACGTCCACTAACTCTGTTCATAATGATGCTTCCTAAGGCCTACTTGACTTTGCACTCCAGGAAGTCTGGCTCTAGATGAATGATCACACCATCATGGTTATCTGGGTCATTAAAACCTTTTTGTGTGTAGTTCTGTGTATTCTTTCCACCTCTTCTTAATATCTTCTGATTCTGTTAGGTCCATACCCTTTCTGTCCTTTATTGTGCCCATCTTTGCATGAAATGTTCCCTTGATATCCCTAACTTTCTTGAAGAGATCTCTAGTCTTTCACATTCTATTTTTTTCCTCTATTTCTTTGCATTGTTCACATAAGAAGGCTCTCTTATCTCTCCTTGCTGTTCTTTGGTACTCTGCTTTCAGATGGGTATGTCTCATTAATCATTTTTATATTGATGATATGTTGAATTATAATATTTTGGACATACTGGTTTAAACAAATTCTACTGTTAAAATTAATTTTATCTGCTTGTTTTGATTTTTCAAATGTGGCTACCAGAAACTTTGAAATGATTTGTGGCTTATACTATATTTGTATTGGATCACATTTCTGCAAACAGTATGGCCTATATGATGTGGCTTGTTTAGAGGCATGGTCCTGGGGCCCAGGGGCCTCCTCTCCCCTTGGTGTTCACCATCTTAGACCCCTCTGCTGTATCCCATGCTTTTTGGGATTCCCACCACAGAGAACCATCTACACTGTACCTCAAGCATAGGTAACACTTTTGTGCACCTGGGAAAAAGGCATCTCTTACTCTATACCTGCATCCTCCAGAAAACTGGAACAAGAAGTGTGTAAACTATATCTACTATGTCGCTGGTGTCCCTTGGATAAAGGAGCCTTGTGCAGGATGCAAACTTCTCAGCTCTATATGGCAACCCTGCCCCTCCCTGTCTGTTCAAAATGTATTGGAGGAAATAATGAGAAAGAGGGAATAGGTCCTCTGTCACTTCATCTTGATATTTTCAGGCTGAAGTTCCATCTTTTTTCCAATGATTGACACTGAAAAAGATTGGTAATGTTTCAAGATTATGGCCTCATCCTCATTGCTGTCTGTGTGAAAACTGCGTCAGCCTAGAGCCTTGGTCCCAACATTCATCCAGGAGGTTCACAGAGCGATGTTCAGTTCAGTTCAGTTGCTCACACGTCTGACTCTTTGCAAACCCATGGACTGCAGCACGCCAGGCCTCCCTGTCCATCACCAACTCCTGGAGTTTATGCAAACTCATGTCCATTGAGTCAGTGATGCCAACCATCTCATCCTCTGTTGTCCCCTTCTCTTCCTGCCTTCAATCTTTCCCACCATCAGGGTCTTTACAAATGAGTCAGTTCTTCACATCAGGTGGCCAAAGTATTGGAATTTCAGCTTCAGCATCAGTCCTTCCAATGAATATTCAGGACTGATTTGCTTTAGGAATGACTGGTTGGGTCTCCTTGCAATCCAAGGGGCTCTGAAGAGTCTTCTCTAAGACCACAGTTCAAAAGCATCAGTTCTTCAACACTCAGCTTTCTTTATAGTCCAACTTTCATATCCATACATGACTGCTGGGAAAATCATAACCTCGACTGGACAGATCTTTGTTGGCAAAGTAATGTCTCTGCTTTTTAATATGCTGTCTAGGTTGGTCATAACTTTTCTTCCAAAGAGTGTCTTTTGATTTCATGGATGCAGTCACCATCTGCAGTGATTTTGAAGCCCTCAAAAATAAAGTCTATCACTGTTTCCACTATTTCCCCATCTATTTCCCATGAAGTGATGGGACCAGATGTCATGAACTTCGTTTCCTGAATGTTGAGTTTTAAGCCAACTTTTACACTCTCCTCTTTCACTTTCATCAAGAGGCTCTTTAGTTCCTCTTCACTTTCTGCCATAAGGGTGGTGTCATCTGCATATCTGAGGTGATTGATATTTCTCCCAGCAATCTTGATTCCAGCTTTTGCTTCCTCCAGCCCAGCATTTCTCATGATGTACTCTGCATAGAAGTTAAATAAGCAGGATGACAATATACAGCCTTGATGTACTCCTTTTCCTATTTGGAAACAGTCTGTTGCTCCATGTCCAGTTCTAACTATTGTTTCCTGACCTGCATACAGATTTCTCAAGAGGCAGGTCAGGTGGTCTGGTATTCCCATCTCTTTCAGAATTTTCCACAGTTTGTGGTGATCCATAAAGTCAAAGGCTTTGGCATAGTCAATAAAGCAGAAATAGATGCTTTTCTGGAACTCTCTTGCTTTTTCTATAAGTCAGTAGATGTTGGCAATTTGATTTCTGGTTCCCCTGCCTTTTCTACAAAGAGCTTGAACATCTGGAAGTTCACAGTTCACATACTGTTGAAGCCTGGCTTGGAGAATTTTGAGCATTACTTTACTAGCATGTGAGATGAGTGCAATTGTGCAGTAGTTTGAGCATTCTTTGGCATTGCCTTTCTTTGGGATTGGAATGAAAACTGACCTCTTCCAATCCTGTGGCCACTGCTGAGTTTTCCAAATTTGCTGGCATATTGAGTGCAACACTTTCACAGCATCATCTTTTAGGATTTGAAATAGCTCAACTGGAATTCCATCACCTCCACTACCTTTGTTCGTAATGATGTTTCCTAAGGCCTACTTTACTTTACATCCCAGGATGTCTGGCTCTAGGTGAATGATCACACCATCATGATTATCTGGGTCATGAAGATCTTTTTTGTACAGTTCTTCTGTGTATTCTTGCCACCTCTTCTTAATATCTTCTGCTTCTGTTAGGTCCCTACCATCTCTGTCCTTTACTGAGCCCATCTTTGCATGAAATGTTCCCTTGATATCTCTAATTTTCTTGAAGAGATCTCTAGTCTTTCCCATTCTGTTGTTTTCCTCTATTTCTTTGCATTGATTGCTGAGGAAGGCTTTCTTATCTTTTCTTGCTGTTCTTTGGAACTCTGCATTCAGATGCTTATATCTTTCTTTTTCTCCTTTGCTTTTTGCAATCTTGAGAAAGAAGAATGGAACTGGAGGAATCAACTTGCCTGACTTCAGGTTCTACAGCAAAGCCACAGTCATCAAGACAGTATGGTACTGGCACAAAGACAGAAATATAGATCAATGGAACAAAATAGAAGGCCCAGAGATAAATCCACACACCTATGGACACCTTATCTTCGACAAAGGAGGAAAAAATACACAATGGAGTAAAGACAATCTCTTTAACAAGTGGTGCTAGGAAAACTGGTCAACCACTTGTAGAAGAATGAAACTAGATCACTTTCTAACACCACACACAAAAATAAACTCAAAATGGATTAAAGATCTAAATGTAAGACCAGAAACTATAAAACTCCTAGAGGAGAACATAGGCAAAACACTCTCCGACATAAATCACAGCAGGATCCTCTATGATCCACCTCCCAGAATACTGGAAATAAAAGCAAAAATAAACAAATGGGATCTAATTAAAATTAAAAGCTTCTGCACAACAAAGGAAACTAAAAGCAAGGTGAAAAGACAGCCTTCTGAATGGGAGAAAACAATAGCAAATGAAGCAACTGAAAAATAACTAATCTCAAAAATATACAAGCAACTTATGCAGCTCAACTCCAGAAAAATAAACGACTCAATCAAAAAATGGGTCAAAGAACTAAATAGACATTTCTCCAAAGAAGACATACAGATGGCTAACAAACACATGAAAAGATGCTTTTTGCTTCTTATCTTTTCACAGCTATCTGTAAGGCCTCCCCAGACAGCCATTTTGCTTTATGCATTTCTTTTTCTTGGGGATGATCTTGAGCCCTGTCTTCTGTACAATGTCATGAACCTCCGTCCATAGTTTATCAGGCACTCTGCCTATCAGATCTAATCCCTTGAACCTATTTCTCACTTCCACTATATAATCGTAAGGGATTTGATTTAGGTCATACTTGAATGATATAGTGGTTTTTCCTACTTTCTTCAGTTTAAGTCTGAATTTGGCAATAAGGAGTTCATGATCTGAGCCACAGTCAGGTCCCAGTCTTGTTTTTGCTGACTGTATAGAGCTTCTACAAAGAATATAATCAACCTGATTTCAGTACTGACCATCTGGTGATGTCCATGTGTAGAGTCTTCTCTTGTGTTACTGGAAGAGGGTGTTTTCTATGACCAGTGTGTTCTCTTGCCAAAACTCTGTTAGCCTTCGCCCTGCTTCATTCTGTACTCCAAGGCCAAATTTGCCTGTTGCTCCAAGTGTTTCTTGACTTCCTATTTTTGCATTCCAGTCCTCTATAATGAAAAGGACATCTTTTTTGTATGTTAGTTCTAGAAGGTCTTGTAGGTCTTCATAGAACTGTTCAACTTCAGCTTCTTCAGCATTACTGTTCAGAGCATAGACTTGGATTACTGTGATATTGAATTGTTTGCCTTGGAAACGAACAAAGATCATTCTGTCATTTTTGAGATTGCATCCAAGTACTGCATTTTGGACTCTTTTGTTGACTATGATAGATACTCCATTTCTTCTAAGGGATTCTTGCCCACAGTAGTAGATATAATGGTCATCTGAATTAAATTTACCCATTCCAGTTCATTTTAGTTCTTTGATTCCTACACAGGGCCATGGGAAGAAGATAAACTCCTACCAATGCCTCCAGATCCATCCTGAAGGTCTCCTCTGTGAAGAATATCTCCCCTCTGAGCTGTTGATATCATAGAAGTCCCCAGAGAAGGGGTACCTCTCTGAGTGTGAGTGTAACCTGGAGTTATTACCACCTTAGATGAGAGACTGTGGTATTATTGATGGGGCAGTTGCTGTACCAGACTGGTATAGCATCCTGGCATGCTTTTATCAAGGAGTGTTCACACACATCTGCTTAAAATCATTGAAGTTTATCATCTTGACTGACTCATTGGGCAGCAGACACAGAAAGTGGGAGGATGAGGTAAGCAGGGAGGGTTGGGAGTTTGGCCTCATGACTTTCACAGTCATCTCTGTTTTCACCCCCAAATGCCCTATGTGCTTTCAACAAGTTTTGTTGACTAGTTATTAAAATGTGTAGATATTTATTTACCTGTGTCAAGGTTAATTCTAGTCCTATATTGCATTAGTTTCTAACAATTGTTAATGTAGATTTTATTTATAATATGCTTTATTAATGTTTACATTTATGATTTCCCCTCACTTTACACTTTTCTGTTACATAGAAATTTATCTGCATTACCCCGAAAAAATGTAAAAGAGTATGTTTTATTTCTGTACATGTTTTTTGTCTTTTATTTTTTAAATATTTTATTTTTTTCCCAAATCTGAATTAATTTGGTCACTGTTGGTGGGGGGCAGGGTGGGGAGGAATGGCAATAGGAAGTGGGTTAAGGGCCTAGCCAAATGGAACAAAAACTATTTGCAGCCCAGTTTTCCAGAACTCTTTGTGGTTCCTTTAACCAAATGGATGTTTTGTGACAGTTAAGTTATTTTGTACAGTAAAATATTCTTTGATTCTTTTTAGCCACTTAATGTGGCATCATGAAAGGAAGATCAACTTCTTAATGAAAAAAAGCTGAGATGGGAGAGGGAGTGGAGCCCATCAGGAGCACTTCCAGGCTTACATAAGTAACATTCCTGCTGCATAAACATCTTGGCAAATCCAAAGACAAAATCCCCACCCCACACTGCTGGCCTGAACAAAACTGTATAATATTATAAAAAAAAATTCTGTTGATGGTAACATTTTTCTGTCCAGAAACAAGTCATTAGTTGGACAAAGGAATCAAAATGCATCTGCTTAGTTCCCCAAAGTTCTAGTGGAAAATATTATCTAGAGAAAAAAAGTTAGCAAGGGATAAGAGTGGAGGATTGTAATTTTTTAAGAGTGAAATTGAGAGAAATAGTATTTAAAGCCTCATGAAGTTCCTCTCACCACAGAATTGCAAACCTCAAATCAAATTAAGCCATCCTCATTTGGAAACTGCCAACCAAAGAGTTAAAAAATCATTTTAATTGATTATTAATTATACTGGAGATTTTAACCAGAATTGAAAGCTTTACACTTTAGTCTAACTCTTGAATTGACAGGAAATTGAAATATGCAATTGGTGATTTGGGGATCCTAGCTCTTCTGTGATAGGTACACACCCATATATTCATATAAATTTTTGTTTTCCCAAGCAAAGAAAGGTCTTAGAGAACACTATCTGTCTCACAATATATTATCAACAGCATTCTAATTCCAAGAAGTTTTAATGCAAGTTCAAGTTGTGAGAAAGAACTATTTTTCCTTACTAAGTGTTCAAAGCATAAATCAAAATCATATGTCAATAAAACTAGTATCCATGGTTCCTGAGCTACAAAGAATATCTGTATTTCTTTCTTCAATTCCTATAGGTCATAACTCATCATAAATGGCCACCTTTCTTCAAAACTCTGAATAAACCAATTATCACAGAAGTAATATAGAAAGGAACTACAACTCCCCCCAAGAGTACCCTAAAAGAGCTTCAAGCCCAAATGGTTTCTGAGGGGAATTTGAGCAAACCTTTAAAAACCAGATAATTTTAGTGCTATAGCTGAGAAAGAAAAATCTTCCAACTATTTATTTAGCCAAAAATATTGCCAATTTGAAAGTCTGACAAAAGTTTCCTAAAAATTTAAAACAACAGATCAATTTCACTTATTGATATGAAAGTATTAAAGAAATATCTAGGCAAATAGTGTCCAACGATATATTACAGATAATACATTTTGAGCAAAAGTTGTTGATTCCAGGAATGCCAGTGTGGTTCAATTTAGGAAATCCAGAAATATGATTTATCATGTCAATAAAACTAAGGATAAAAGCCATGACAGTCTCCTTACGGTGCAGGAAAGGCATTTGAGAAATGCAGCATTCATTCACACCAAAAATACTTTATTTTTTAATTAATTTATTTATTTTAATCAGAGGATAATTATTTTACAATATTATGAATGTTTTTGCCATATATCAACATGAATCGGCCACAGGTATGTGTGTGTGTCCCCATCCTGAAACCCCTCCCACCTCCCTCCCCACCTCATTCCTCCAGGTTGTTACAGAGCACCAGCTTTGGGTGCCCTGCTTCATGCATCGAACTTGCCCTGGGCATCTATTTTACATATGGTGATGTATATGTTTCAGTGCTATTCTTTCAAATCATCCCACCCTCACCTTCTCCCACCGAGTCCAAAAGTCTGTTCTTAATGTCTGTGTCTCTTTTGCTGTCCTGCATATAGGATCATTGGTACCATCTTTCTAAATTCCATATGTGTGTGTGTGAGTTAATATACAGTATCTGTCTTTCTCTTTCTGACTTCATTCTGTATAATAGACTCCAGATTCACCCACCTCATTAGAACTGACTCAAATGCATTCCTTTTTATAGCTGAATAAATGGCAACCCACTCCAGTGTTCTTGCCTGGAGAATCCCAGGGACAGGGGAGCCTGGTGGGCTGCCGTCTCTGGGGTNTTCTGTATAATAGACTCCAGATTCACCCACCTCATTAGAACTGACTCAAATGCATTCCTTTTTATAGCTGAATAAATGGCAACCCACTCCAGTGTTCTTGCCTGGAGAATCCCAGGGACAGGGGAGCCTGGTGGGCTGCCGTCTCTGGGGTTGCACAGAGTAGGACACGACTGAAGCAACTTAGCAGCAGCAGCAGCAGCAGCAGCAATATTCCTCTGTGTCTATGTACCACAACTTCCTCATCCATTCATCTACCAATGGATATCTAGGTTGTTTCCATGTCCTAGATGTTGTTAATTGTGCTGCAGTGAACATGGAGTACATGTCTCTTTCAATTCTGGTTTCCTTGAGGTGTATCTCCAGCAGTGGGATTGCTGGGTCATATAGTAGTTCTATTCCCAGTTTTTTAAGGAATCTCCACACTGCATTCCCACCAACAGTGTAAGAGGGTTCCCTTTTCTCCATACCTTCTCCAGCATTTATTGTTTGTAGACTTTTTGATGGCGGCCATTCTGACCAGTATGAAATGACACCTTATTGTGGTTCTGATTTGCATTTCTCTAATAATGAGTGATGTTAACATCTTTTCTTGTGTTTATTAGTCATCTGTATGTTTTCTTTGGAGAAATGTCTCTTTAGGTCTTTTGCCCACTTTTTGACTGTTTTTTTTGGTGTTGAGCTGCATGAGCTGCTTGTATATTTTGGAGAATAATTCTTTGTCAGTTTAATTTGCTGTTATTTTCTCCCATTTTGAGAAATGCCTTTTCACCTTGCTTATAGTTTCCTTCATTGTGCAAAAGCTTTTCAATTTAATTAGGTCCCATTTGTTTATTTTGTTTTTATTTCCATTACTCTAGCAAGTTCTGTGATTTATGTCAGAGAGTGTTCTGACATAAATCAGAGAGTTTTCCTCTAAGAGTTTTATAGCTTCTGGTCTTACATTTAGGTCTTTAATACATTTTGAGTTTATTTTTGTGTATAGAGTTAGAAAGTGTTCTAGTTTCATTCTTTTACACATAGTTGACCAGTTTTCCAGGCACCATTTGTTGAAGAGACTCTTTTCTCCATTGTGTATTTTTGTCCCCTTTGTCAAAGATGAGGTGTCCATAGGTACATGGATTTATCTCTGGACTTTCTATATTTTGTTCCATTGATCTATGTTGCTGTCTTTGTGCCAGTATCAGATGACTTCACAGGTGAATTCTACCAAAAATTTAGAGAGGAGCTAGCATCTATCTTACTCAAATTGTTCCAGAAAATTGCAGAGGAAGGAAAACTCCCAAACTCATTTTCTGAGGCCACCACAACCCTGATATCAAAACCAGACAAAGATGACACAAAAGAAGAAAACTATAGGCCAATATCACTGATGAACAAAGATGCAAAAATCCTCAACAAAATTCTAGCAAACAGAATCCAACAACATTTTAAAAAGATCATACATCATGATCAAGTGGGCTTTATTCCAGGGATACAAAGATTCTTCAATATTCACAAATCAATCAATGTGATATACCATATTAACAAATTGAAAGATAAAAACTATACGATTATTTCAATAGATGCAGAGAAAACTTTGACAAAATTCAATACCCATTTATGATAAAAACTCTCCAGAGTGTAGGCATAGAAGGAACATATCTCAACACAATAAAAACCATATATGACAAACCCACAGCAAACATTATCCTCAATGACAAAAAACTGAAAGCATTTCCTCTAAAATCAGGAACAAGTAAAGGGTTTCCACTCTCACCACTACTATTCAACATAGTTTCGGAAGTCCTAGCCACAGCAATCAGAAAAGAAAAAGAAATAAAAGGAATCCAGATTGGAAAAGAAGTAAAACTCTCACTATTTGCAGATGATGTGATCTTCTACATAGAAAACCTTAAAAATGCCACCAGAAAATAACTAGAGCTAATCAATGAATATAGTAAAGTCACAGGATATAAAATGAATACATAGAAATCCCTTGCCTTCCTATATACTAACAATGAAAAATTGGAAAGAAAAATTAGGGAAACAATGCCATCAATGAAAAGGATAAAATACTTAGGAATAAATTTACCTAAAGAAACAAAAGACCTATATATAGAAAACTATAAAACACTGATGAAAGAAATCAAAGATGACATGAATAGATAGACAAATGTACCATGTTCCTGAATTGGAAGAATCAGTATAGTGATTTGAGTATACTACCCAAAGCTATCTATAGATTCAATGCAATCCCTATCAAACTACCAACAGTATTTTTCTCAGAACTAAAACAAATAATTTCACAATTTATATGGAAACACAGAAGACCCCAGATAGCCAAAGCAATCTTGAGAAGAAGAATGGAACTGGAGGAATCAACTGTCCCAACTTCAGACTATACTACAAAGCTACAGTCATCAAGACAGTATGGTACAGACACAAAAATACTTTTGACTGAAATCAGAACCAAGACAAAGATGCCCATAATTACTGGTACTGTGTAAAGTTGTATTAAAACTATTAGGCAAAGCAACAAAACAAGGAAATAATTAGAAACAGAAGAATTTGAAAAGAAACCCAAGAAAGATATATCTTTGTGGATGATATGATGCTATTTTGGTATAACCCAAAACAATCAATGGAAAAACTAACACAAGCAATAAAAGAATTCAGTAAAGTAGGAGGTTGTTAAATCAATAAGCAAGAATAGTGGCTTATTCAATATCTATGAATAAAAGTCATCTGGAACAAACAATAAATGAGAAGATCTCATTGATGATAGAGAGAAAAAGAGGACAGTGGGTACAAACTGAGAAATATCCTCACCTATTTTAGGAAAATTTAAAACATGAAAAAATCAAAAGTATACTTTAAAAAATGAAGAGATATCCCAAGTTCATAAATAAGACTGAACATCAAAAAGATTCCAATTTACCCTAAAATAATTTATGAATCTAACATGAACCCATTTTTTTCTGGTGCTAGACATGCTGATTCTAAAGTTCAACTGAAGAACAAACAATTATCCAAGATAACCTATAAAAATCAATGTGGAGAAACTAGCTTTATCACAAATATAAAGACATATTACCAAGTCTTCACTTAAAAAAGCAGTACAGAGTTAGTATTGGATAGGCAGACTAATAGAATAGAACCTGAAATCCAAAAATTGAATCAGTTTCTTGTACATATTTAGTATAAGGAAGGAATTTTTAAAAATAGACTTTTAAAATAAATGGTGTTAGAGCAAATGCATACCCATAGGGAAAAAGAGAAAACTGAATCTGTCTCTAACCCTCCGTACTAAGATACATTGCAAATATCTCAGAGATTACATGGAATGTTTAATAATATGCAATAAATCATATAAAATAGAGGGAAAAAAGGATGAATTCTTGAAAATTTAGGGGGCAGAAAAAGTTTCCTAAACTATGACTCAAAACCCAAAAGCAATAAGGAAAAGTCTAACAAACCTGACAGCATATATATAAGAGAAAAAAATTGCATAGCAAAAACAAAGAAACAAAAACACCATTAATAAGGAAGGGCAAATGACAACTATGGAAAATAAATTCTAAAAAGAGAGAAGGAAAATGCTAATAACCTCATGGAAAATGGACAAGAGTTATGAACAAGTAGATCAGAAAAGAAATACAAATAGCCTTCACACACATATACAATGCTCAATTTTCTCCATAATAAGATAAATGTAAATGAAAATTATATTGGATATAATTTCTTACCTATTAGGGGGCAAAATTCCAAAAGTTTGATGACAAACTCATTGCCAGCAGAGTAAAAAAAGAAAACTGCCACAACCCTATGGAAAGACAGTTGGAAATATTAGCAAAATTATATAAGTATTTGATCAGAAAATTTTACTCTATAAATCTATTCTAAAGATATATTGTTAAAATATGCAAAATATATGCACAAAGCTACTCATAGTGCAAAACAGGAAACAACTCAATATCCATCAATGGGGTTGTATAAAATGAGTGTATAAATTATGGTGCTTCCATTCAGTAGGGCACTATGCAGGTAAGAGCAATGAGAAATGTATCTGCTAGAGATGATCTCCAGAATTCATTATTATATAAAGAAAAATTATTAAAGAATACATTTGAAAAACTAGATAATGTACATATATATGGTTACCCATTGGAGAAGGAAGAAATGTGATTGGAAGGAACAAAGATGGAAACTGTATTTCTCTGAATGTAACTTGTCTCTGAAATATGACTTTACAGCATTGTAAATGTTTTACATGAACAGAAAATGAAATAAATGGGACATTTATAAAGTAAATTTATAAAAATGGAAAAGTAAATTGTAAGAAATAATTTTATGTATCGAGCTGGTGACTTCTTCTTACAAGGAGGCATAACTGCAAATGTTTATAAAACACAATGATTTTAGTGAAATTTTATTTGTGATATACCCCCAAGGACAAAGTAACTACAAGGAAATGTTAACTGTTAATAATCACACACACAAAGACACACAATCACACACACACACACACACACTATATATATATATAATTTACTAATGTTGTTAGGAATCAAGACTTAATTTAAAATCTTTGTGATCCCAAATTGAAATTTGAAAATATATGTATAAACTCATAATGTGTTTTCTTAAAAAAAATGGGGGTGGGAAGGGGAATTTTCTAGCTCTGGTTCACTAGCAGAGGCCTAAAAACAGTAACTAACCAAGGAGCAATGAGAACACCACTAGTGATCAGATTTTGGTCTCTAAATTCCATTTCCACCAAAGGAACCAGTTCCTCAAAAAAAAAAAAAAAAAAAAGATTGAATCCTGGTTGGATGGTTCCAAGTGACTGAATCCTGGTTCTAAGAGGAACCTAGAACCTGTCAAGTGTGAGAACAGGATGAAATCATGGACTACTAAGGCTGGGTCAAAAGGACTCAGGAGACAACTTGAGAAGGCTCTAACTGATCAAAGATAATACAAATTAAGCATCAAGAACACTGATTACAATTGACTGAAGCATACCAAACGTTTAACCCATGAGTCATAATGATAAGCAAACAATTACAAGCCCCAAATTTATTTTACCTTTGTGGGCTAATAAAATGCCAATTTGCTCTTCTGAAACTGGTAAACAAAGGGAAAGAATCAAACATTTATCCTGCATGGCCTATATAAAATGTATCTTGGATTAACCAAGTCACTAATGAAAGGAAGTTTCTCTCTGTAGATGTATTCAAGCCAATGAAAGAAGAAGGAATGATAGGAGACTGCCATTTTGCAACCTCTGCTGATCATTGCGTGCATGCTCAGTGGCTTCAATTGTGTCCAACTTTTTGTGATCCAATGGACTGTAGCCCACCAGGCTCCTCTGTCCATGGAATTCTCCAGGCAGAATACTGGAGTGGGTGGCCATGCCCATCTTTTCCACCCAGGGACTGAACCCACGTCTCCTGCACCACAGGCGGATTCTTTACTGCTGAGTCACCAGGGAAGCCCCTGCGCCACCACATCATCATTTATGTCCAATGAAAACAATAGGTAACCAATAGAGAACTCAATAATGGATGAATCAGGCTAACAACATCTGAAACCACCTATTAATTTCAATAGCATAGAAAGAGAGAACCAGACATTGTATGTTTCCTGATGAAAGTACATAACAGCCCCTGTGACATATTCTTGCCAAAAAAGACCCAATCTGTTTATAATCAAGTCATTAGATCTACCCATTTATAAGAAAGACTACCAATGGAAGAGCATGTTAAATGATACCACAGGGATGCAATCAGTGAAATCTAAAATGTCACAAACAGAATGGAATAACTTGGATTTTTAACAGAAAAAATTAGGGAGAGGGGAAGTTTATAGATTAAAAGAGGCTTAGGAGACTCACAGGCCAATATAATGTGTGGAGTTTATTTGGATCCTGATTCAAACCAAGTAAGCATAAAATGGGATCATGAGATGGTAGAGAAAATAAGAACACTGATAATATTAAGACTTCATTGTTAATATTTTTAACTCTGATAATAGTAAGCTGGCTATTTGGCTTTTTTCTAAAAGCTTTATTTTTTAGTTTTATGTGTGCAGAAGTTTTTACAGATAAAAAGACCTTATGTCTAGGATTTCCTTCAAAAGAATCCATTTGGGGAAAGGAAAAACAGATGAAACAAGATTGGTAATGAGCTGATGACTGTTGATGCTCAATGATAAATGTTCATTATACTTTGTATGTATATTTGGGTATGTTCAAAGCTTTCCTAACAAGGCAAAGTTGTTCTTAATATTTCAGCAGCTCCCAAGTGTCTGGTGGTAAGCCACAGAGTCCCCAACTATTGATAGCACTGGTTATGGCCTCAGAAAGCACTTAGCCATCCGATCACCTGCCCTCCATCCTCAATGCCAGACTCTCATGCTTAGCACATCCAGAAATAGGAGGAGGTCTATGTGGTTCATAAACAACTGGATATGATATATCTAAAGCCCTAGCTAACATGTGACATGGAATTTAATAATACAATAGAAAGTAATCATAATAAAATTTCTTTTGATTAATGAGAGAAAATGCATTCAGCTCAGTTCAGTCGCTCAGTCATGTCCAACTCTTTGCAACCCCATGGACTGCAGCATGCCAGTCTTCCCTGTCCATCACCAACTCCTGGAGCTTGCTCAAACTCATGTCCCTCGAGTTGGTGATGCCACCCAACCATCTCATCCTCTGTTGTCCCCCTTCTCCTGTCTTCAATCTTTCCGAGCATTAGGGTCTTTTCCAATAAGTCAGTTCTTTGCATCAGGTGGCCAAACTATTGGAGTTTCAGCTTCAGCATCAGTCCTTCCAATGAATATTCAGGACTGATTTACTTTAGGATTGACTGGTTTGATCCCCTTGCAGTCCAAGGGACTCTCAAGAGTCTTCTCCAACATCACAGTTCAAAAGCATCAATTCTTTGGCATTCAGCTTTCTTTATGGCCCAACTCTCACAACTATACATGATTACTGGAAAAACCATAGCTTTGGTTAGACGGACCTTTGTCAGCAAAGTAATGTCTCTGCTTTTTAATATGCTGTCTAGGTTTGTCATAGCTTTTCTTCCAAGGAGCAAGCATCTTTTAATTTCATGGCTATAGTCACCATCTGCAGTGATTTTGGAGCCCAAGAAAATCAAGTTTTTCACTCTTTCCATTGTTTCCCCATCTATTTGCCATAAAGTGATGGGACTGGATGCCACAATCTTAGTGTTTTGAACTTTAAGCCAGCTTTTCACTCTCCTCTTTCACCTTCATCAAGAGGTTCTTCAGTTCCTCTTTGCTTTCTGCAACAAGGATGGGGTCATCTGCATATCTAAGGTTATTGATATTTCTCCCGGCAATCTTGATTCTAGCCTGTGCTTCATCCAGACCAGCATTTTGCATGATATACTCTGCATATAAGTTAAATAAGCAGGGTGACAATATACAGCCTTGATGTACTCCTTTTCCTATTTGGAACCAGTCTGTTGTTCCATGTCTAGTTCTCACTGTTGCTTCTTGACCTGCATACACATTTCTTAAGAGGTAGGTAATATGTTCTGATATTCCCATCTCTTTAGGAATTTTCCATAGTTTGTTGTGATCCACACAGTCAAAGGTTTTGGCATAGTCAATAAAGCCAAAGTGGATGTTTTTCTGGAATTCACTTGCTTTTTCATTCAACAGATGTTGGCAATTTGATCTCTGGTTCCTCTGCCTTTTCTAAATCCAGCTTGAACATCGGCAAGTTCATAGTTCGTATACTGTTTAAGCCTGGTTTGGAAAATTTGGGGCATTACTTTGCTAGTGTGTGAGATGAGTGCAGTTNCTTGCTTTTTCATTCAACAGATGTTGGCAATTTGATCTCTGGTTCCTCTGCCTTTTCTAAATCCAGCTTGAACATCGGCAAGTTCATAGTTCATATACTGTTTAAGCCTGGTTTGGAAAATTTGGGGCATTACTTTGCTAGTGTGTGAGATGAGTGCAGTTGTGTGGTAGTTTGAACATTGTTTGGCATTGCCTTTGGGATTAGAATGAAAGCTGACTTTTTCCAATCTTGTGGCCACTGCTGAGTTTTCCAAATTTGCTTTAGTGCAGCACTTTCACAGCATCATCTTTTAGGACTTGAAATAGCTCAACTGGAATTCCATCACCTCCACTAACTTTGTTCATATTATGCTTCCTCAGGCCCTCTTGACTTCACACTCCAGGATGTCTATCTCTAGATGAGTGATGACACCATCGTGGTTATTTGGGTCATTAATATCCTTTTTGTATAGTTCTTCTGTGTATTCTTGCCACTTTTACTTAATATCTTCTGCTTCTGTTATGTCCATATATATGGGAAGCCCATAAATATGTATAATATATATGTATCTTAGAAAACTTATGAATTTTTGCCTAACTAAAAAATTATGACGTTTTTACTCCACTTGTTTGACTTAATATGAATAGAATGCTAGATTTATAATCAAAAAATAGATATGCAACAAGTAACAAAGGTGTACTGTATAGCACAGGGAACCATAGTCAATATCTTGCAATAACCTATGATGGGAAATAATTTAAAAGATAATATATGTGTATTTGTATAACTGACACACTTACTGTGCACCTGAAACACCGTAAGTCAACTATATTTCAATAATATATATTTTTTTAAAAAAAAGAAAATTTGAGAATAGCCAGAGAGAATAACATATTACAGGGGAAAAGCAAATTGAATGACTGCAGATTTCTCATCAGAAACCATGAAAACTAGAAAGAAGTGACTTAATATTTTTCAAATGCTGAAAGTAAAGAACTGAATACAATACAAACATTCTTCAGGATTTAAGGGGAAATCAAAACAGTCTCAGATGAAAGAAAATTAAGAATTGTCACTAGCAGATCTACTCTAAAATAATAGCTAAAGACAGTTCATTTAGAGACAAAATGACAAAAGAAGGTATCTTGGAACACCTGGAAAGAGAAATGAGCAAGCATAAACAAAAGAGATTTTCCTTCTCCAACTGAATTTTCTAAATTATGTTTGATGGTGGAAGCAAAAATAATGACATAGTCTGATGTGATTTTAAACATATATAGAGGAAATTTTAACATAATTATACTATAAATGGGAAAGGGTAAAGGAATGTAAAGGGAAGCCAGGTTTGTATACTTCAATAAACTGGTGAAATGATAATACCAGTAGATTGTGCTAAGTTATTATATGTAGCGTAATACATAAAAACAAACATTTAAAAGAGATAGACTCAAAAACTATAAAATTGGAATAAAAAAAAAAAACGCTTTAATAACCCACAAAAAGGCAGGAAAGGAAAACTGAGAAAACAAACAGGAAACAACAAAATGGTAGACTTAAGCCCTAACATATCAATAATATGGAAATGATCTAAATACATGAATTATAAGAGAAATTGGTGGAGTCTACGAAAAACATGACCCAACCAAATAGTGTCGAAAAAACTCACTTCAAATATGACGACATAGGCAGGTTGAAAGGAAAGATGGAAAAAGATATACCATGCAAAAGTCAAAGGAAAGCAGGAATGGTTATATAAATATAAGGTAAAATAGATCAGAGCAAAAAATAATTGCCAGAAATAGAGAGAGACATTATATAAAAATATAAAATGTTAAAGAGTCAATCCACCAAGAAGACACAGTAATTCTAAATGTGTATGTACCAAACAACAGAGACACAACATATGTGAATCAATAAATGATAAAACTTAAAGAAAAAATATATTAATTCACGGTTACAGCTGGAGACGTACAGCTGGAGACGTACAGCTGGAGATGTCAATATCTTTCTCTGAACAACTGATAGAAAAACTAGGCAGAAAGTCAGCAAGGATAGATAACTCAACAAGACCATCAAACAACAGGAACTGAATGATATTCATATTCACCAAACAGCTGAACTTGTATTCTTTTCAAGAGTTCATAAAATATATACCAAAACATACCATACCCTGGGCCAGGTTCTGCTGCTTAGTTGCTCAGTCATGTCTGGCTCTGTGTGATCCCATGGACTGTAGCCCACCAGGCTCCTGTGTCCGTGGGAATTCTCCAGGCAAGAATACAGGAGTGGGTTGCCATGCCCTCTTCCAGTGGATCTTCCCAACTCAGGGATTGAACCCAGGTGTCCCGCATTGCAGGCGGATTCTCTACCATTTGAGCCATCAGGGAAGTCCCCTGGGCCATAAAAAAAAAAAATCAATAAATTTTAAAAATTTGATTTCTTACTTTAAATTCTCTGACTGTAATGGAGTCCAGCTGCAAATCAACAGCATAAAAATAACTGAAAATTCTTTAAAAACTAAATAACAAACTTTAAATAATCTATAGGCCATATATAAAGCCTCAAAGAAAAAATTGAAAATATATTAAAATGAATTAAATTGAAGATATTACATTAAAAAATTTGGGGAACACAGTTAACATAGCACTGAGAAGAAAATTTGTAACACTAAATGTACACATTAGAAAAAAGTCTCAGCATTAACCTAAGCTCCTACCTCAGAAAAAGAAGAGCAAAATAAATTTAAAGCTAACAACAGGAAGGAAATAATATAGCTAAGAACAGACATAAATGAAACTGAAAATGGAAAATAAAAGTTGAGAAAAATCAACAAAAAAAGGACTGGGTATTTTAAAAGATCAACAATATTAACAAATCTCTAAGAAGATTGAGAAAAAAGTAGAAAGCAAATTACCAGTATCAAGAATGAAACAGAAACATCACTACAGACCCTTAAAGACATCAAAAGGATAAAAAGGGAAAAAACTCAGTATGCAGAAATCTTTACAACTTAGATGAAACTGACCACTAATTTAAAATATCACAACTTACCCAATTTGAAATAGATGATTTTACTGACAGATTAGATCTCGTCAAAATTAAAAACTTTTGCTCTACATCAGACTGTGTTAAAAGGATGAAAAGACAAGTTACAGAGTGGAAGAAATATTTGCAAACCACATATGTGGTAAAAGCTAGTATCTAGATTGCATTTTTTTAAATTCTCAAAACTAAACAGCAAAAAAAAAAATCCTTAGAAGTTGGACAAAAGACATGAATAGACATTTTATCAGAGAGGATATATGGCTTGCAAACAAGCACATGAAAAGATACATAGCACAATTAGCCCTTAGGGAAATGCAAATTAAAACCACAACAAACTATCACTACATTCCTATTGAATGGCTGAAATAAAAATTAGTGACAACACCAAATGCTGGAGAGGATGCAGAAAAACTGGGTCCCTAATAAACTGCTGGTAGGAATATAAAATGGTACAGTCACACTGGAAAGCAGTGTGGCAGTTTCTTTTAAACTTAAACATGCAACTAGCATTGCACTTCAAGACATTTATCCCAGAAAAATGAAGACCTTCAGACACAAAATATCTGTCCATGAATGTTTAAAGCAACTTTATTCACAATAACCCTAAATTAGAAGCAACCCAGATGTCCTTCAGTGGGGGAACAGTGGAGCAAGCTGTGGCACTTCCACACCCGGGATACTACTGAGCAATAGTGAGAACAGTTCATGATGTATGTGCAACACTGGATGAGTCTTGGGATTGAACCCAGGTGTCCCGCATTGCAGGCGGATTCTCTACCATTTGAGCCATCAGGGAAGTCCCCTGGGCCATAAAAAAAAAAAATCAATAAATTTTAAAAATTTGATTTCTTACTTTAAATTCTCTGACTGTAATGGAGTCCAGCTGCAAATCAACAGCATAAAAATAACTGAAAATTCTTTAAAAACTAAATAACAAACTTTAAATAATCTATAGGCCATATATAAAGCCTCAAAGAAAAAATTGAAAATATATTAAAATGAATTAAATTGAAGATATTACATTAAAAAATTTGGGGAACACAGTTAACATAGCACTGAGAAGAAAATTTGTAACACTAAATGTACACATTAGAAAAAAGTCTCAGCATTAACCTAAGCTCCTACCTCAGAAAAAGAAGAGCAAAATAAATTTAAAGCTAACAACAGGAAGGAAATAATATAGCTAAGAACAGACATAAATGAAACTGAAAATGGAAAATAAAAGTTGAGAAAAATCAACAAAAAAAGGACTGGGTATTTTAAAAGATCAACAATATTAACAAATCTCTAAGAAGATTGAGAAAAAAGTAGAAAGCAAATTACCAGTATCAAGAATGAAACAGAAACATCACTACAGACCCTTAAAGACATCAAAAGGATAAAAAGGGAAAAAACTCAGTATGCAGAAATCTTTACAACTTAGATGAAACTGACCACTAATTTAAAATATCACAACTTACCCAATTTGAAATAGATGATTTTACTGACAGATTAGATCTCGTCAAAATTAAAAACTTTTGCTCTACATCAGACTGTGTTAAAAGGATGAAAAGACAAGTTACAGAGTGGAAGAAATATTTGCAAACCACATATGTGGTAAAAGCTAGTATCTAGATTGCATTTTTTTAAATTCTCAAAACTAAACAGCAAAAAAAAAAATCCTTAGAAGTTGGACAAAAGACATGAATAGACATTTTATCAGAGAGGATATATGGCTTGCAAACAAGCACATGAAAAGATACATAGCACAATTAGCCCTTAGGGAAATGCAAATTAAAACCACAACAAACTATCACTACATTCCTATTGAATGGCTGAAATAAAAATTAGTGACAACACCAAATGCTGGAGAGGATGCAGAAAAACTGGGTCCCTAATAAACTGCTGGTAGGAATATAAAATGGTACAGTCACACTGGAAAGCAGTGTGGCAGTTTCTTTTAAACTTAAACATGCAACTAGCATTGCACTCCAAGACATTTATCCCAGAAAAATGAAGACCTTCAGACACAAAATATCTGTCCATGAATGTTTAAAGCAGCTTTATTCACAATAACCCTAAATTAGAAGCAACCCAGATGTCCTTCAGTGGGGGAATAGTGGAGCAAGCTGTGGCACTTCCACACCCGGGATACTACTGAGCAATAGTGAGAACAGTTCATGATGTATGTGCAACACTGGATGAGTCTCCAAAGAATTCTGCTGAGTGAAAAGAACCAATCCCCAAATTCTACATCCTGCAAGAGCCCATTTATATATCACTCTTTGAATGACAAAAATTATAAAGATGGAGAACATATTCGTGTTTGCCAGAGACTGAGGAGAAAAGTGGGGAGTTGGAGAGGTGTGGGAAGCTGGAAGGAAGTGGGTGTGGCCCTAAAAAAACAATGTGGTGATGGAAATGTTCTACATCCTGACTGTGACAGTGTCAACCTTCTGGTTGTGACGTTGTGCTATAGTTCTGGAAGAGGTTACCACTTGGGGGGAACTGGGTAAAAGGTACACAGGATTTCTTTGCATTATTTCTTGCAGTTGCATGTAAGCCTACAATGTTCTCAAAATAAAGAGTTTAATTAAAAAAGTAAATGTGGGTGCCACATAGATAATAACAGACAAGATACTTGCAACTATGGGGAGTCAGGCTGACAGGGACAGGCTAAAGTAGGAGCTTGTGTCAGTAACTCAAATACTATGAACAACATTGCTTAGTAATGTATTTTCTGAAAGGATTTACCCTTAGTAAAATTTCTGCACAAAACAACCTTCAATCCCCTTTCAACCAGTATAATAATTTAGTTCTTAGAAAATACTAAGTATATTAAAACCACACAAAATTTACTTTGTGTTTATATGTAAAATGGAGTTAGATTCTAAGCTCAAATAACAGTTAACCAAATAATAAGACAACCAATATTGTCTCCAAGAGGCAGTACATTTTTTTATATTAATACCCAGTGACTTTCAAAATGTCTGGGGACTCCCAGTGGTCCCCACTAGGTCAAAACTATTCTCATAATAACACTAAGATGCTATTTCTTCTTTCATCTATTTTCTCCAAAGGCTAAAGGATGTGATTTATCATGAAAACACAATGTAGAAGTGGATCTGTGAATCCAACTGCCTTCTGTTAACATTTTAAAAGACTGTGGAATTTATTTTACACTAGTGAAAATCTAAATCCATGTCACTTTTCTCATTAATTTTTGTTATTACTATTGTTGCCATCTTGGAAAATAGAGTAAAGAGGTTCTGAAATAAAAGGTTTGAAAATTGCTGCTCCAGGGCAAGGAGCCCATCTTTTCACCTCAGTATTCCCAGAATTTAATAAAGTGCCTCTTCGTCATCATCATTCAGTCCATGAGTTGTGTCAGACTCTCTACAACCCCATGGACTGCAGCACGCCAGGTTTCCCTGGCCATCACCGTCTCCTGGAGCTTGCTCAAACTCATATCCATCGAGTCGGTGATGCCATCCAGCCATCTCATCCTCTGTCATCCCCATCTCCTACCGCCTTCAATCTTTCCCAGCATCAGGGTCTTTTCCAGTGAGTCAACTCTTTGCATCAGGTGGTCAAAGTATTGGAGTTTCAGCTTCAGCATGAGTCCTTCCAATGAATATTCAGGATTGATTTCCTTTGCCTAGATCATGATAGGTGCTAAATGAACATTTTATTTGACTGAACAAACAAACTAGCGTCCCGCCGGGGATGCCCCTGGGGCCCCAGTTCCGTGTGGCACCTCACCTCCGCCGGCGCCTAGCTACCGACTTAGAACTGGGGCAGACCAGGGTAATCTGACCGAGACTAGCTGTAGGACAATGACACCTTGACTGACCAAAACTCCGTGTGTTCATTCAATACCCAGGATTTAGTGGGCCGACCGTGGGCTTTGTGAGCAGCAACCTTCCTCATGTACCGGGCATCCCGCTGTATCATGGGTACCTTTTACGGAGCTCCCACTTCACAGACTGGATCACTGAGACCCAGCCTGATCCAGGAACCCGCCCAAAGCCACACTGGTGGAGAGGGGACCAGCGCCTTCTCTCCCACCTCCTGGCCTTCTCAGCATCCTTTGCTGTGCCTCCTGTCTCCCTCCCAGGGCTTCAGGCTGGACCAGGAGCCCTAGGAGCTGTGAGGGCAGGCTCTCTGGGATTCTTCCTCTCACAGGACCCTCCTGTGGTGGGTGGACCTTTCTGAGAGAAAGGTCAGGCTCTTGCTTCGCAGCCCAGAGACAGCCCACCTTGGGGAGGTTCTCAGCACCAGCCAGCCTGGAGAGAAGCTCCTCCCCTTGGCTGCCACCACCCCCTCAGTCAGCCCCGCCATGCCCAGGGCTTGCGTGAGATCCCCAGGAGGCCCGAGCCCAGCCACCAGGATGCTCCCCGTGAGATACACTGAGAGGCGGGGACAGCGGTCCCGATCCTTCGTCAGGATGGTAGGGCACCAAACGTGATATCCCCTGCACTCTGTTCACCCACTCACTGCAGCCTCTGCTAGGCTCAACTCACAGGCAGGGGCCGGTTAAATCTCACTGAGGTCCAGGGATGTTTGGTTGGCAAAGTGCTGGCCGAAGGTGTCTGAGCCACGCAGAAGGTAGCTTACCCTAGGGTCGTTAGTGAGCAAAGCGCTTCGCCTTCACTGTATCTTCACTGTGCCCACCGGACAGCAAAGAAGAGCTGCCTCTGGGGGCCCACCGCCACCACCCAGCCCAGGGCATCTCTCATCAGCAGCTAGTTGTCAAGGCTTAGAGTGTGGGCCGTACCGTACCAGGTGTGTAAGAATGAACAAGACAGGGTGTGCAAGCGATTTTAGACCCAGGTCAGGCAGAAAACTCACATTATGGAGGGTAATCTGCTTTACTCAAAGTCCACTGATGGAAATATTAATCTCATTTTAAAAATACCTTCATAGAAACATTTGACTAAATATCTGGGTACGATGGTCTAACTGACACATAAAATTAATCATCACAGGCTTGAACTGGGTGATGTTTGAGGGCTGGGCTTCCCAGGAGACTGGTGAGCAGAAACGCTGTGTGCCACTCCGGGCGGGGGTGGCGGGGGGGATACCAGATCCTGGGGGGTCTTGAATGGAGGGTTCTCACTTATTTTCCTTGAAATTTCACCCTTCCAAGTTGCAACACCAGATTCCACATCTACTGGTGGTGTGACAACACTCAGGCAGCATGCCTACAGGCATATTATAACTCCCTGGGGAAAGCAGGCTGTGGGCCTTGATTTTCTGCACGGATGGCCTTGGAGCCCTGGCTAAGTGTTTACTTCTGAAACCGAAATGATAAGGGACACACAGGTTTGATTGTCATAAAAGACACCGAGGCTTAGAGCTTACCAAAAGCCCGTCAGAGCAGCCCATGGAAATGCCCAGAGCACTTGTCCTACTGCTTTCAAGGCACAAGTCACTGAAGACCTTAAGAGGAAAAAGACTGACCACCCCTGAGGAAGAATTCTGCCTGCAGATGGCCTTTGGACTCAAGCTGAAATATCCGCTCTTCCCTGGGTCTCCAGCCTGCCTGCCCACTTCACAGATTCTGGACTTGCTAGCTTCCATAATGATATCAGACAATTTCTTAAAATGAATCTCTACAGGGTTAGAAATAGAGAGAGACGGATACATATGTGTGTGCATGTGTGCTCAATCACTTCAGTCATGTCTGACTGTTCACAACCTTATGGACTGTAGCCTGCCAGTCTTGTCTGTCCATGGGATTCTCCAGGCAAGAATACTGGAGTGGGTTGCCATGCCCTCCTCCAGGGGACCTTCCTGACTTGAGGACTGAACCCGTGTCTCCTGCACCTCCTGCATTGCAGGCAGATCCTTTACTGCTGAGTCCCTGGGGAAGCCCCTGGATACATATGTAGATCCTAATATGGACAATCTCTTTCTCAGAGAACCCTAACACATTAGCCTCTGGTAGCACCTGTCAAACATGTCCTGTGAATGTGTTGTGCTGACTGCTCTCCCTCTGTTTGTGTGCTAGGCACAGATTTTCACCAAATCTCACACCCTCCCAGCCTGTAGGGCCCCCTGAGACACAGACACTGAAGAGGAGGTCTTGTAAAAATCTCAAATGGTCCCATGGCTTTTCTGTGTTTAAGAACACCTCTTTCTGCTCCCCTAAGACAATCCCCTATAGGATGAAAGTGAGAGGGTGACTTGAACAAACCTGTTTCCAGTTCCAGGCCTCTCTTCTGATGGCACTCACCAGGGGACCTCAGCTTCTGGGCACAGAGGATGGAGGTGTGGGCATGCTCTGTCCCAACCCCTGATGTGTCGAAGCGTGGAAGTTTCCCTCTACCTCTTCATGCTGCCATGAATCGGTATTAAACCTTAGTCACCAGATTTAGGAATATTTTACATTTGACCACTGTGACCTTCTAAAAAAAGTTGAGAAACCCTTTATTCTGAAAATCAAATGGCTCGGAGCTTGGAAGATGGCGGAGGAATAGGATGGGGAGACCACTTTCTCCCTCACAAATTCATCAATAGAACATCTCAATGCTGAGTAAACTCCACAAAACAACTTCTGAATGCTGACAGAAGACATCAGGCACCCAGAAAAGCAGATCATTGTCTTCAAAAACAGGTAGGAAAAAATATAAAAGACGAAAAAAGAGACAAAGGAGGTAGGAAGGAAGTCCCGTTCTGGGAAGGAAGTCCCGTCCCGTGAAGGGAATTTTAAGAAGAGAGGTTTCCAAACACCAGGAAACTCTCACTGCCGTGTCTGTGGTGAGACTTGGAAGCACAGAGAGCAACACAGCAGGAAGGAAAAATAAATAATTAAAACCAACAGATTATGAGCCCAACAGTAACTCCCCCAGCAGAGAAGCAACGCAGACACTTGCATCCGCCACTAGCAAGTGAGGGCTGGGCAGAGAGGCACGGGAGGCGCGGGCTGCAGTGATTTTTAAGAAGCAGACTGAAACGTCCCACGCGCACCCAGAGCAAACTAACTTGGGCTAGAAAACCAGACTGTGGGCTAGCTACCACACGAAAAGCTCGAAATTAAGACACCACCAAGATCGCACACAGAACAAAGGACGAAACAGAATTAGCCAGCTGCAGACCATCCCCCGACAGTGACAGGCAGCCAGAGCTGTAAGCCCTGGAAGGGGGCAATCGCAGCCCAAGAGAGACATTACCTACCAAAATGCAAACCGGCTTCTTTGCTAACTAAGATTTCTGGGGGTTCTGGACAGTCAACATCCGCCTGAGAAGGAACGCCAGCG